>CM054161.1:25801407-25883907 GCA_028751875.1 Rapana venosa | reverse complement strand
AAAAAGAAAAGAAAGAAAAAGGCGCTTTGATTTGTTGCTTTACAAGATTCAGCGCTATATAAATTCCATACATTATTATTATTATTATTATTACCAAATCTAGGTATGGTCAGTTCCTATTACCAAATCTAAGTATGGTCAGTTCCTATTACCAAATCTAGGTATGGTCAGTTCCTATTACCAAATCTAAGTATGGTCAGTTCCTATTACCAAATCTAGGTATGGTCAGTTCCTATTACCAAATCTAAGTATGGTCAGTTCCTGCTGTAATCAGCACCAGTGGCCCCAGCTGGGATGGAATTGAGAGTAGCAGAAAATGGGGGAAACTTACAGCTGTGTGGGTATTTGGATGTGTACATGATTGTTTTCTGATGCGATGCAAAAGTATGCCCACAGCATGTGTGAGTATAAGCGCATACAGGTTTCTTCATTTGTCTATGGGCTTGGGTGTTATGCTTATTCATTTGTCTGTGAGCTTGGGTGTTGGTCTTATTTGTTCATGTACATGAGTGGGTATCCTTCTACACAAGCCTCAAGACCTATTTATTTCAAACCTAAGATTCTCCCCTCTTGTTCCATCTCATTCTTGTCCCTGCACTCGAACAGCCAAAACCCCATCACCCTGCCGAAGTGTATTTATTTATTTATTCTTTTATATCGAGGATAATGGAATAAGCACTCATGTGCTTTTTTACATCCAGTCCCCGTGTGTATGCAGTTTTGTACATTTTGTCATCTGTTTCCACCGGCACACAATGGGCTACTCTTCCGAAAAGTGGAACAGGATTTAACATGTGCGCAAGATGTTCTGCATGCGTTCGAACACGGAGCCTTGGTTTATAGTCTCATCCGAAGGATGAGAACCTTAATGTGTGTGCATGCGTGCATGTGTGTGTATACATTTGAATTTGTAAAAAACTATTAATTGTAACCGGCTGCATGTGAATGAATGGGATGACCGAAAGTGCTATGATTTTGTTTTTTTCAAGATATGGCACTATATAAATTCCATGTATTATTATTATTATTATTATTATCATTATTACACAAGCCATCTTCAAGACTTGGCGCGAGCCTTGCTTTAACACACCTGCATTATTCACAGGTGAAGCTGTTTTCTGTGACGCCTGGCGAGATGACGGACATGCTGCCTGTGCTGACTGGAGAACCGTCCTTCTTCACCACCCGGGCCAAGACAGACGTCATCCTGGTCGTCATAACCAAGGCCAGCTTTTACAGGTATCGTCTGTCTCCTGCCCAGGTCGTGTCGCTGTCCACAAGATCAGCTGGGACAGGGGTGTTTGAAAAGGCGTTACCATAACTTGTGCAGTCATTGGGGGAGTGAGGTGTCAGAGACTTCAACATCTCTAGGGGGGTCAGGATATTGAGGGCGGTGCCCATCTCTTCACCCCCTCGCTGCTTTACCTTCCCTGACCCTAAAGAGGGCAGGTACCCATTTACAGTTGGGTGAACTGGGGGATTGTATTCTAGCCAAGGTGCATGAACGGTCACTCATCTAGTAGGTAATCAAGCTCAATGCTGTTTAATCTTAGCTTGGGGAGAACAAGTGCTCTGACCACTGGAGCTATCTTGTCTTCAGTGTATTTACTTTCACATTAAATAATATTATAGTAGTCACAGAAAAATATTTTCTGGCATTTTCTTACAACCATTTTCACCAGCTATCAGCTCCAACATGGAGTCTGTAAAGCCCACCAGAATCTGAGAGTGAAACTGGAGAGAGTATTGAAATCTGTGTTCTATCACAAGGGTCAAACAGGATTTTTTAAACAATTGTATGTGTTTTAAAAATATTTCTGAACATGCACATCACGTTTAAATGTTTGATTGGTATAGGTTGCTTAAAACAGTATTTGACACATGTGTAGGGTATAGTATTAAAATAACGATTTCTCTAAATGAAATTAGGAAAAATTTGGTGGCTGTTAACTAAGTGTGTGTGTGTGAGAGAGAGAGAGAGAGAGAGAGATTGTGTGTGTATATGTGTGTGTACATGTGTCCATTGTGTGTGTGCGCAAGCGTGTGTGCACACGTTTACTTTTTTTGTACATGCTTGCATACACGCGTGTCTGTCTCTCTGCCTGTGCATTTCAGCATGATGCGCGAAGAGCCTTTCATCGTGCTGAACATGGGCCGCATGACGGTGCTGCGCATGTCTCCCTTCGTGCGCCAGATCGACTTTGCCCTGGACTGGCAGATGACGGAAGCCGGCAAGGCTCTGTTCCGGCAGGGAGACGACTCCGACTCCGTGTACATCGTGCTCACAGGCCGTCTGCGCTCCGTCATCACTCTGGTCGGGGGCAAGAAGGAGGTGGTGGGAGAGTTTGGGCGTGGAGAGCTGGTTGGGATCGTGGAGGTCTTGACCCACACGGAGAGAGCCACCACCAGCATGGCCATCAGGTGAAAAATGCAGCTGCTTGTGTCTTGAGTCGTTCTGTCTTCTTGTCGGTCAGTAGGAGCTGTCTTTGTGATAAGTCGTTCTGTCTTCTTGTCGGTCAGTCTCCTGTCTTTGTTTTAAGTCGTTCTGTCTTCTTGTCAATCGATCTTCTGTTTTCAGATGTTCAGTTCATTGTCTGTTTATCTTTTTTTTTTTTTTTTTTTATTTTATTTTGTGGATAATGGGATAGGCACTTGTGTGCTTTTTTACATCCAGTCCCTGTGTGTATGCAATTTTTTTTTAAAATTTTGTCATCCATTTCCACCAGCACACAATGGCCTTCTCTTTCAAAAAGTGGAACAGGCTTTAACATGTGTGCAAGATTCCTGCATGCATCCGCACACGGATCCTCGACTTATAGTCTCATCCAAAGGACTGTTGACAGAACCAGAAGGGTGTGGATTACATGTTGCATGTTACCAACAAAATTTCCCTGGGAATTTTTTTCAGTAGGAAAAGTATCCCAGCATTAGGAAATTCTGTACTGGAAATTCCCATTTTCTATCATTCTCTTTGCATTTTTTCCCTGTTCTGTTTCTGTCCTTACTTCCTTTTGTAAACTAGGTATTAAAAACTAAGCAGAAAGGTTGGTATCCTGGGCACATCCCACACCCCCTGTGGATTTTCTGATGGGTGTTAAGGATGGTAAGGCGAAAAGTTGTTTTCAGTCATCATCAGGCTATTATTCCACCTGCAGTGGATTATCTGAGGGGTGTTGTGGCTGGTAAGGAGAGACATGTTTCGGTCGTTACCATGTAAGTAAAGGTAAAGTAAAGGAATCCCATAACCTATAAGGTCATAGGGGAGCGAGGCGTCAGAGACCTCACTTCTCTAGGGGCCAGCATATTGAGGGCGGTGGCGCCCATCTCCTCTCCCTCACTGCTTTACCTTTCCCTGACCCTAAAAGAGGGCAGGTAGTACCCATTTACAGCTGGGGGGAACTGTACTCAAGCCAAGGCATGGCGCAAACGGTCACCCATCCAACTGGTAACCACGCTCGACGCTGCTTAACTCATTGGAGTTGCAGTGAAATGGATCCCGCCATTTTGTGGTGACGCGTGATTTTGGCTATATTTGAAAAATTCAGCAGCCTTACCCAACATAATAATGACATACACATTATACATCATTGAAAAGTTTATAATGTTTTCTTTTGAGATTGTTTCACAGTTTTTTAATAGATGACTGTGTTTATTTTTTACAAATTTTCAAAATATGTCACTGAATGCTGAAAAATAAAAAGTTTTGAAAATTAGGGCTGGTATCTTAAATGGCTTGAACTATTCATCAACTAGTCCCCTTGAAGCAATGTGATGATTTTTCACCAAAGTAAAGTTCCCTGAAGCTGGCTGAATCCATCTGATGTCTCTTTTTGTACAACAGATTTTTTTTTTTTAAGAATCATAACACTGGAGTGCCTGAAATCCCAAAGATATCACTTATTGACATGTCAAACAAAATTGGCCAACAGACAAAAACTAGGCAAGCTTATGGTCAAGGAAAGCAACTGTGTTTAGAAAAATGATTGCCCTACAGGCCAGAGTACTTTTCCTTGAGTTAACCATCACTCTGTGTTTTTAAAAAAATTCGTAAGTCTGCCGATCCTTAAGCTTCGGCACGTCACAGTAAAGGAAAATCCAATGGTTTGGGGGGGGGGGGGTAGGTTTAGGTGGGGTGAGTGTTTTTTGATGGGGGTTTTTGGTTGGGGGGGTGAGGTGTTGGTTGGGGGGTGGTTGGTGGTGGTGGTGGTTGTTTCAACCTCAATGAGTTAACTTGGCTGGGGGGAAAGCGAGTGCTCCGACCACTGAGCTTGTTTTTCGCCGTTGGCCCAGAGACACGGAGGTGGCCAAGATCCCCAAGGAGCTGCTGACGCTGATCAAGCTGAAGTACCCGCAGGTGGTGACGCGCCTGATCCACCTGCTGGGCCAGAGGATCCTGGGCAACCTGCAGAACCGCAACACCGTGGCCCTGGACCAGGCCATGACCACCAACATGTCCTTCAACAAGAGCGGAGGTGCGCGCCCCCCCCCCCCCGTTTTGCTTCTTCATTTTGGGTTTGGGGGTGGGGGGGGTTGGGTGGGGTGGGGGGTGGGGTGGGGTGGGGTGGTTGGGGGGGGTGGTGGTGGGGTTGGGTGGGTGGTGGTGGTGGTTGGTGGTTGGGTGGTGGTGGGGTGGTGGTGGTGGTGGTGGTCCTTCAACAAGAGTGGAGGTGCGCCCGCCGTTTTGCCTCTTCGTGCTGTTGTTGTTGTTGTTGGTGGTGGTGGTTGGTGGTGTGGTGGTGGTGGTGGTGGTGGTGGTGGTGGTTGGGTGGGGGTGGTGGTGGTGGTGGGTGGGTGGTCCTTCAAGGTGTGTGAGGTGGCCCGCCGTTTTGTTATTTTGTTGGTGGTGGGTGGTTGGGTGGGTGTGGGTGGTGATGGTGGGTGGATTGGTAGGGGGGTGGGTGGTGGGGGTGGTGGTGGGTGGTTGTGGGTGGTTTGGTTGGTGGGTGGGTGGGGTGGTGGGTGTGGTTTGGTTGGTGGTGGGGGGGTGGTTGGGTTGGTTGTGGGTGGGTGGGGTGGTGGTGGGGGGGGTTGTGGTGGTTTGGGGTTTTTTTTGTTGGGGTGGGTGGTGGTGGGTGGTGTGGGTGGGTGGTGGTGGTGGGGGTGGGTGGTGGTGGTGGGTGGTGGTGGGTTGGTGGTGGTGGGTGGTGGGGTGGTTGGGGTGGGTTGGGTGGGTGGTTGGGTGGGTTGGTGGTTGGGGGTGGGTGGTGGTGGGGGTTGGTGGTGGGTGGTGGTGGTGGTGGTGGGTGGTGGGGTGGGTGGGTGGTTGGGTGGTGGGTTGGTGTGGTGTGTGGTGGTGGGGGGTTGGGTGGGGTGGTGGTGGTGGGTGGTGTGTGGTGGTGGTGGTTTTAAGGGTGGTGGTTGGCGTGGGTTTTGCTTCGTGTTGTTGTTGTTGGGTTTGACGTTGTGTGAGATGTTGTTTTTTGTTTTGTTTTTTTGTTCTGTATGCAAGCACGTGTACATATGTATGCCAGTCTGTATGTATACACGTACATTGGTTATTATATGGATGTTTGTATAGCTTTGTGTCTGTCAAGTAAGTATTACCGGCGACAGCTACTTATGACGCTTTTAACTCCAGCCTCAAGACATATTTATTCCAAATCTGATTTTCCCCCCTCTTGCTTCATCTCAAATCTATCCCTGCCTAAAACAGCCACAATCCCATCACCCTGCCAAAGTGTATAATCTTGGTATGTGTGTGTGTGTGTGTGCGTGTACGTACATGTGAATTTGTTAACTCTGTTACTTGTTATTGGTTGTATGTATGGGTGTGTTGAACGCAAGCGCTTTGATTTCTTTTTGCAAGATATGGAACTATATAAATTCCATTTATTATTATTATTATTATTATTATTATCATCAACAGAGAGCACGTTGGACAACCCGTCCATCGTCAGTAACCTGGCCACAGTGGCTGTGGTGCCAGCCTCAGATTCCGTGCCCATCGACAACTTCACTATGGAGCTGCAGCATGCCCTCAATGCCATCGGTAAGGCTGAAGTGTGGGGGGTGGAGAGGGGTGATGTGTGTGTGTGTGTGTGTGTGTGTGTGATTCAGAGAATTCAGATTCAGATTCAGAATATTTTATTGCCATTTAAGTCAAGTAGACTTATTTGACACAACAACAAAACAAGCAAACATCAGTTATAATCATCGCTTTGGCTAAAATTGATGTACACTAAAGCATGTTGCATTTTACTTCTCATTTTCTCTTTTCTTAAAACATTCATACACATATTTGATGATATCTGCTTGATAGATTTCAACTGTGATTATGTCACTTAATTTATCTATACAAATGTTACGTTTTTTGTCTTTGGTTGTAATTTTTAATAACAAATTGTTTCTGAGTTCATCATATGAGATAACATTCGAGTAAATGAAATTCATCTTCTATCTTGTTACAATATCTACATTTTCTGTCCTCTCTAGATATATTTTGGTGCCTCCCTTTCTCTATCATTAAATTGTGACAGCTTGTGCGAAATTTACAATACGTCTTCTAATGAGTTTTGTTTTCATAGTTTATTAAGTATGGTTCCAGTCTGTATTCTTTGGTAGCAAAATCGTAAAATTTTAGTTTTGCAAACTCTTGCTTCTGGTAGATCCAAAATGTTTTATACATGTCCTCAAGCTTTCTTTGAACAGCATGACTCAACCGATGAACATCAGTCAGTGACATGTGTTTGTGTTCTGGCATGTGTGTGTGCGTGTGTAAATTTAAAATCTGTTCATCTATATGTGAGCGGTCACATGTGCATGAATGATTTGAATGCGAATGCTTTTGGTTTGTTTTTGCTTTACAAGTTTCAGCGCTATAGAAATTCCATTTATCATTATTATGATATTATTACCATCATAAGTTTTTTCATTTTTACACTTTTAGACTCAGCTGGCCCCTCAGTTTACTTTTTTTTACTTTTTTTTTTAAATCAAAGTTCTTGGTACATGACACAGGCATAGATTTTTTTTTTAATCCCCAAAGTTGGAATGTGGCAACCGTAATGGTGGGTAAAAATGGTCCCATACAGTTCTTGCCAAGGAAACAACAACAACAACAACAAATAAGCACTTTATCTTGTCATTGGTATAGTCTTACAGTTGGTATCATCGTATGTCTATGTCCAGGGTCCACCATACGGCTGACCAGTGACATCATCAAGGACCAACTGGGAGCCACAGCACTGGACAGGTCAGTCAATGACAGTGACAGTGACAACAAGCAAGACACACACGACACACAGCGCACAAATCCAGTATAACTCAATCAAGGGTTCAGAGCTTTGTGCTAAAATCAGCGTGCCACCTCCTACAAGTCCCAAGAGGTATAATTAGCACCAGCTGGGCTGGGATGGAATGGATAACAGCTGAGAGCAGCTGAAAGTGGGAGAAACTGATAGCTGTGAACAGTGGACAGATCAAGTTAGAAGCATGTATCAGTCACTTTGTTCTTTGTCCAGTTTTATTCGTTGTGGTTGTTTTGTCGTTAAATGCTTAGATGGCAACTATTGTTGTCTGTCGCATGAGGGAAATTACGTTGTGCTGCTGTTAAGCACCTGACAAGTCAGGCCCAACGCATCTGACTTTGACGTGGTCCAGTTTTATTGAACCTAGCTGGTGTTTACGCTTGGTTTTGACCATCTCCTGCCTGTTTGTGTGGGTCAGTAAAAGAAAAAGTTATAGAAAAAAATCATGAAAAAAAAACCCTCGTAAAATATAAGTTACTGCAAGTTAATTGTTACAAACTTTCAAAATTGGTGATGTAAAAGTGTAAAGCTTCTTTCCTTAATAGTTTAGCTTGCGGAAATACTGGAATGCATCAGTAATTTATTTTACGTAAATGAAATGCATCGAGAGTCAGGTCCAAGACATACCTAACGAACACACACACAAGGGGGAACAGGATAGCCTAGGCACTGGCAAGTCTGCACTTGAAGTTGACCTGGGAAATCGTAAAAATCCCCCACCCTTAATTCACCAGACGCTACAGAGATCCAAACCCATGACTTCATAGACCTGTCGGATTGAAGTGGAACAGTCTTAACCACTCGACTCTAGCGTCCATTGTCTTCTTTATCATTATCATCATCAGCACTGGTATCATCATTATGGTTTCAGTGTGAAGAAGTTCTGATCGTACATTATGCTGAATTAGCAGAAAGACATTGAGCGTACAAGACTGTAGCGACATATGACCATCATTGTTGTTATCGCCATTATCATTGTCATCATAATGGTTTCAGATGGATACTGTAGCTGAGTGTTAAGTCCATTCGACTTCAATCCCATGGATCCATGAAGTCGTGGGTTTGTATCTTGGCAGCATATGGTGAATTAAGGGTGGGGATTTTTTATCATCTTCCAGGTCAGCTTCAAGTGCAGACCTGCCAGTGCCTTCATTCTCTGTGTGTATATACACACTCATAAGATCAAATATGTATGTTAATGATCCCGTAATTCATGTCAGCATTCAGCGGGTTATGGAAACTTAAACATAGCTAACATTCATCTTCGAAATCTGAATGCGGATACCTTCATGATGGAAGACATCCAGCGTATAAGACTGTACTAGAGTGTGGCCATCATAATCGCTGTTATCGTCATTATTATCATTTATCATCATTATTAGGATTATGATAATCATCATCATGATCATTATCATCATTGTCATAATCATTGTCATCATCATGATGATGGTTTCAGTGTGGACGAGTTCCGGTTGTCCAGCTGGCTGAATCAGCAGGAAGACATTCAGCGCATGGTGCTGTACCAGTGGGACTTCTCTATCATGATCATTATCATGATCATTATCATTATCATGATGGTTTCAGTGTGAATGAGTTTTGACTGAATCAGCAGGAGGACATCCATTGCATGGTGCTGTACCAGTGTGACTTCTTTATCATCATCATTGTCATTATTATGATCATTGTGATCATTATTATCATGATCACTGTTATCGTCATGATCATGGTCATCATCATCAGCAGCATGGTTTCAGTGTGAACGAGTTCTGGTTGAATCAGCAGGAGGACATTCATTACATGGTGCTGTACCAGTGTGACTTCTTTATCATCATCATTGTCATTATTATGATCATTGTGATCATTATTATCATGATCACTGTTATCGTCATGATCATGGTCATCATCATCATGATGATGGTTTCAGTGTGAACGAGTTCTGGTTGAATCAGCAGGAGGACATTCAGCGCATGGTGCTGTACCAGTGTGACTTCTTTATCATTCTTCTTCTTTGTCAAACGCTCAGACAGCAACTATTGTTGTCTCTTATATGAGCGAAAATGCGTCATGCTGCCATTAAACGCCTGACAAGTCAGGCCCAGCGCATCCGACTTCGGCACAAGAGAGAATAGTTACCTTTTAAGTTCTTTTCCGGAAAAAAGGCAGGAGAATGGACCAAGAAGGCAGAAAATAGACAAGAAGGAGGTGACAGGAAGAAAAGGAACAAGGCAGAAACAAAGAGAGTGATAGAAAAGAGGAAATTCCTAGCACACAATTTCCAGAATGTGGGCATGCTATTTATACTGATAGGTCCCCAGCATCCCCTCAGGGGAACTTCTTTATCATCATTATTATGATCATTGTTATCATCACAATCAACGACATCATGATGATGGTTTCAGCGTGAATGAGTTCCGACTGTCCAGCTGGCTGAATCAGCAGGAGGACATCCAGCGCATGGTGCTGTACCAGTGTGACTTCTTTATCATTATCATCATTATCATCATCATTATCATCATCATCATGATGATGGTTTCAGTGTGAACGAGTTCTGGCTGAATCAGCAGGACATTCAGCGCATGGTGCTGTACCAGTGTGACTTCTTTATCATGATCATCATTATCATCATGATCATCATCATCATCATTATTATCATGATCATCGTCATTATCATCATTGTCATCATGATGATGATGGTTTCAGTGTGAACGAGTTCTGGTTGAATCAGCAGGAGGACATCCAGTGCATGGTGCTGTACCAGTGTGACTTCTCTATCATTATCATCATTATCATCATTATCATCATGGTCATCATTATCATTATCATGATGATGGTTTCAGTGTGAACGAGTTCCGGCTGTCCAGCTGGCTGAACCAGCAGGAAGCTATTCATCGCATGGTGCTGTACCAGTGTGACTTCTTTATCATTATCATCATCATTATCATGACATTGTTATCATCATTATCATCACAATCAACGACATCATCATGATGATGGTTTCAGCGTGAACGAGTTCTGGTTGAATTGGCAGGAGGACATCGAGCGCATGGTGCTGTACCAGTGTGACTTCTCTATCATTGTCATCATTATGATCATTATCATCATCATTATTATCATTATTATCGTTTTCATCATTATCATGGTCATGATGATGATGATGATGATGGTTTCAGTGTGAACGAGTTCTGGCTGAATCAGCAGGAGGACATTCTGCGCATGGTGCTGTACCAGTGTGACTTCTTTATCATTATCATCATTATGATCATGATCATCATCATGGTCATCATTGTCATCATGATGATGATGGTTTCAGCGTGAACGAGTTCCGGCTGTCCAGTTGGCTGAACCAGCAGGAGGACATCCAGCGCATGGTGCTGTACCAGTGCGACCCCTCCATCACCAAGTGGACCAAGCACTGCATACGCCAGGCAGACGCCATCCTCATCGTCGCCGTTGCTGACTCCGGGCCCAATGTGGGAACGGTGAGATCACCACCGCTGCTGCTGCTGCTGCTGCTGAAGAAGAAGAAGAAGAAGAAGAAGAAGATGATGATGAAGAACAAGAAGAACAAGAAGAACAAGAAGAAGAACAAGAAGAAGGAGAAGAAGGAGAAGAAGATGATGATGAAGATGATGATGAAGATGATGAAGGAGAAGATGAAGAAGGAGGAGAAGGAGAAGAAGAAGTAGAAGAAGAAGAAGAAGGAGAAGAAGAAGAAGAAGATGATGATGATGAAGAAGAAGATGAAGAAGAAGAAGAAGACTAGGAGGGAGTTAACTGTTACTGTTTGTGTAGTAGAGCTATCTGTCTGCAGGAGTTTACAATGGTGTGAGGTGGCTAGGAGGGAGTCAACTGTTACTGTTTGTGTAGAGCTATCTGTCTGCAGGAGTTTAGAATGGTGTGAGGTGGCTAGGAGGGAGTCAACTGTTAATGTTTGTGTAGAGCTATCTGTCTGCAGGAGTTTACAATGGTGTGAGGTGGCTAGGAGGGAGTTGACTGTTAATGTTTGTGTAGTAGAGCTATCTGTCTGCAGGAGTTTAGAATGGTGTGAGGTGGCTTGGAGGGAGTTGACTGTTAATGTTTGTGTAGTAGAGCTATCTGTCTGCAGGAGTTTAGAATGGTGTGAGGTGGCTTGGAGGGAGTTAACTGTTAATGTTTGTGTAGAGCTATCTGTCTGCAGGGGTTTAGAATGGTGTGAGGTGGTGTGGGTGGGGGGTGGGTGGATTGTTGATTTTTATATTGGATTTGGGTGGGTGGATTAGGGGAAGGGCTAGGGGGATTAGGTGTGTGTGTGTGTGTGCGCGCATGCACATCTGTGCGAGTATATCTGTGTGTGTGTGGTCTAATATCACCTTGAGTGAACAGACGTTAAATAAAAGAAAGATATCTGTGTGTGATAAGGGTGGTGGTGGTGAAGGGAGCATGTGTGTACATGTGTTCTCTGTGTGTATGTGTTCTCTGTATGTGTGTGTGCGCTTTGATTTGCTTTTTTTTGCAAGATATAGCGCTATATAAATTCCATATATTATTATTATTATTATGATTTAATATTATTATTATTATTATATTGTGTTTGTGTGCGTGTTTCTTCCCTTACTTACACTTTGTTGGCAAGTGTTTTTGTACAAGTACTTACTTCCCACACATGCATGTACCATACTCACTCACATGCACACATTCTTGCAAACATACGGCCTCTGTCAACCACAGAGGCCATATGTTTGGTTTGCAGGGCTATAAACAACAAGATTGGATTGGATTACAAGCAAATAGATATATATGTATGTATATGTATGTGTGTATGTATGTATGTGTCTATATATGTATGTATATATGTATGTATATGTTTATGTATGTATGTATATATATGTATGTATGTATATATATATATATATGTATGTATATATGTATGTATGTATGTGTGTATGTATGTATGTGTTTATATATGTATGTATATATGTATGTATGTATGTATGTATGTATGTGTGTATGTATGTATGTGTTTATATATGTATGTATGTATGTGGAGCACTCGCTTTCCCCCAGCTAAGATTAAGCAGCGTCGAGCGTGGTTACCACTTGGATGGGTGACCGTTTGCCGCGCCTTGGCTTCAGTACAGTTCCCCCCAGTTCACCCAGCTGTAAATGGGTACCTGCCCTCTTTTAGGGTCAGGGAAGGTAAAGCAGCCAGGGAGAGGAGGAGATGGGCGCCACCGCCCTCAATTATGCTGGCAACTAGAGAAGTGAGGTCTCTGACGCCTCGCTCCCCTACGACCTTATAGGTTATGGGACTCCTTTACCTTTTACCTATGTATGTATATGTGTGTGTGTGTGTGTGTGACTGGCAGATAGAGAAAGAGGTGGAGAACATGGCCCCCAGGGCGCAGAAGGAGCTGATCTTGCTGCACAAGGAGGAAGCCGACACCCCGCGTGGCACGGCCGAGTGGTTAAACGCGCGCAGCTGGTGCTCCTCCTTCCACCACATCCGCTGCAACAAGCGCGTCTTCAGTCGCAAGCCCCCCGAGAGGATGGTGAGTGGATGTGTGTGGGTGTGTGTGTGTGTGTGTGTGTGCGTGCGCTTTGATTCGTCTTTGCAAGGTACGGCGCTATATAAGTTCCATTTATTTATTATTATTATTATTATTATGTGATCATACCAGTGAATTCTATTCCACTCTCGGGGAAGGGGAGGCCATCATAATTATGTAGGTGGGACTCAGTGGTGAAAAATCTTTGCATTCCGGTGTTGAGTTCAGACGTAGCTCCCACTGACAGAATAAGGCTACCTGAATGTCAGGATTATAAACTCTTATTCTATGAATATCCTCGAAGTCAGAATGCAGCTACCTAGATGGGGGGGGGGGGGGGGGGGCAGGGGAAGGGGGAACTGTCACATATGCAAAAATATCACCACTGGTGAAAGAAAAAAAATATCCCTATGAATCATGAAAAACCTTTTGTTTTAATTGGATTTTGTACTTTTAGTTGAGGGACACAAAAAAAATACAAGTGTACAAATCTCAGCACAGACCTACACTTTAAAATTAACAGGCGTACATTTCTTTATAATGTCAAGTTTTCTGAATGGGGTTGTCTATGCCGAATCACCGTCCTGTCATTGACATTGATGTAGCACACGTTTATAATTTCACAGCTTTGTTGATGCGAGGTATTAAAAAAAAAATGACGCGTGGTGGTGATACAGGGAAGGAAAACATCAGTCAGCGGTATTCGTACCTCTGTGTGTCTTCAGATCCAAGTGTACAAGAAGCTGTTTGACTCGGAAGTCAACCGCCTGACGGACGTCTCTCGCCTGGCTCGCTTCCTGACGGGCACCTCCATCGGTCTGGTTCTGGGAGGAGGGGGGGCCAGGTTCGAACCCGTGCTGTTGTTGTTGATGCTGTTGTTCTGTTGATGCTGTTGTTGTTGATGCTGTTGTTGGTACCGGTGTACTCGGATGAGACTATAAACCGAGGCCCCGTGTGCGAACGCATGCAGAACATCTTGCGCACACGTGTTAAATCCTGTTCCGCTGTTCGAAAGAGTAGGCCGGTGGGAACAGATGACAAAATTTACAAAACCGCATACACACGGGGACTGGATGTAAAAAAGCATATGAGTGCTTATTCCATTATCTTCGATATAAAAAAAGAAGTCATCTGAGCGCTTTGATTTGTTGCTTTACAAGATTCAGCGCGGTATAAATTCCATACATTATTATTATTATTATTATTATTGTTATTACTCCCCCTCATGCCGAAGATGGATGCGCTGGGCCTGACTTGTCAGGCGTTTGACGGCAGCGCAGCGCATTTTCCGCTCTTGTGACAGACAACAATAGTTGCTGTCTGAGTATTTGACAAAGACGAAAGGATACTCCCTCCGTGGGGATGCTGTGGGGGGGCCTGTCAGTATATATAGCATACCCACCTTCTGGAAATTCTGTTGCTAGGACTTCCCTCTTTTCCATCCCTCTCTTTTTTTTTCTGCCCCGTTTCTTTTTTATCCTGTTACCTCTTTCTTGTCTATTCTCTGCCTTCTTGGCCCATTCTCTTGCCTTTTTTTTTACCCAGAAAGGCTTAAAAGATAACGAGGCTCTCCCATGCCACAGTCGGATGTGCTGGGCCTGACTTGTCAGGCGTTTAACAGCAATGCAACACATTTTCACTCATATACCAGACAAAGAAGAAGTACTAAGATACCAGGATTGGCAGATCACACATTGCTCCATAAAAGCCATGCTCCCTATGTTTTTGATGACAATTTTTCCTTGATTTGGGGGATAGTTAATATCAGTGGTGTTGGACCTGACACTTGTTGAAAGTGTAGTTGGAACTGGGAGTGATAACTGTGATCGTCATGGCAGATTTCCCTGAGTGAAATTCAGGCAGCTCTTCCTAGGGGAAAAAGCGTCACCACAGGAGCAGCCCCACTCATTTTTTGGTGGAGATAATTTTCTTGTCTCTATGTGTACTTTTGGTCACCATGAAAGTTTCTTTTTTTCCCCTATTAAATTTTGCCTGGGACATTTCTCTTGTTGCTGTTGGTTCTTTTACGTGTCCTAGATATGTTTTGCACATTTGACCTCAATTTTATCCTCTCCTCTGAAAGACTAGCATCCAGACAACGATTGAAGGTCTAGTGGATGGTGGTGGGGTGGAGGAGGCGGGGGGAGGGGATGGGAGAGAAGGAAGGTCATGTTCAAATGAAGATGAGAACCATGATTTCTTGATTTCAAGACAGGATGTGTCATTACCTCTAGACCACCAACCCACAATAATTATGTGATGATAGTAGCGAAGCTAGTGGGTTTTTTTTTAATAGGGACAACAGCAGCAGCAGCAGTATAAAGCCTAAGACTTACTGATGTGCATCTGTGTGTCTGTGATGTACTTAATGATACGTATCTCTGTGTCTGTGATGTACTTAATGATACATGTATGTGTCTGTGATGTACTTAATGATACGTATCTCTGTGTGTGTGTGTCTGTGATGTACTTAATGATACGTATCTGTGTGTGTCTGTGATGTACTTAATGATACGTATCTCTGTGTCTGTGATGTACTTAATGATACATATCTGTGTGTGTCTGTGTTTGTGATGTACTTAATGATACGTATCTCTGTGTGTGTGTCTGTGATGTACTTAATGATACGTATCTCTGTGTGTGTGTCTGTGGTGTACTTAATGATACATATCTGTGTGTCTGTGTCTGTGATGTACTTAATGATACATGTCTGTGATGTACTTAATGATATGTATCTGTGTGTGTCTGTGTCTGTGATGTACTTAATGATACGTGTGTGTGTCTGTGATGTACTTAATGATACGTATCTCTGTGTGTGTGTCTGTGATGTACTTAATGATACGTGTGTCTGTGTCTGTGATGTACTTAATGATACGTATCTCTGTGTCTGTGATGTACTTAATGATACGTATCTGTGTGTGTGTGTGTGTGTGTGTGTCTGTGATGTACTTAATGATACGTGTCTGTGTCTGTGATGTACTTAATGATACATGTGTCTGTGATGTACTTAATGATACGTATCTCTGTGTCTGTGTCTGTGATGTACTTAATGATACGTATCTCTCTGTGTCTGTGATGTACTTAATGATATGTATCTCTGTGTGTGTCTGTGTCTGTGATGTACTTAATGATACGTGTGTATGTGTCTGTGATGTACTTAATGATACGTGTGTCTGTGGTGTACTTAATGATACATATCTGTGTGTGTGTGTGTGTGTCTGTGATGTACTTAATGATACGTGTCTGTGTCTGTGATGTACTTAATGATCTGTGTCTGTGATGCACTTAATGATACGTATCTGTGTGTGTGTCTGTGTCTGTGATGTACTTAACGATACGTATCTGTCTGTGTCTGTGATGTACTTAATGATACGTATCTGTGAGTGTGTCTGTGATGTACTTAATGATACGTATGTCTGTGTCTGTGATGTACTTAATGATACGTGTCTGTGTCTGTGATGTACTTAATGATACATATCTCTGTGTCTGTGATGCACTTAATGATACGTATCTCTGTGTGTGTCTGTGTCTGTGATGTACTTAATGATAAGTATCTGTGTGTCTGTGATGTACTTAATGATAAGTATCTCTGTGTGTGTGTCTGTGTCTGTGATGTACTTAATGATACGTATCTCTGTGTGTGTGTCTGTGTCTGTGATGTACTTAATGATACGTATCTGTGTGTGTGTGTCAGGGGGCTGGCCCATGTGGGGATGATCAAGGCGATGCAGGAGGCGGGCATTCCCATCGACATGATCGGGGGCACCAGCATGGGCTCCTTCATCGGCGCCCTGTGGGCCGAGGAAACCCAGTTCCCCAAGTTCACCATTCGGGCCAGGGAATGGTCCATGGTATGTGAGCCTGTCATTTTCTTCTTCTTCTTCTCCTTCTTCTTCTTCTTTTCTTCTCCTTCTTCTCCTTCTTCTTCTTCTTCTTTTTTCTTCTTCTTTTCTTCTTCTTCTTCTCCTCCTTCTTCTTCTTCTTCTTCTTCTTCTTCTTCTTCTTTTTTGTCATGTTTCTCCCAGGGGAGGTTTGACATTGATGAGCCTTCTCCATCTCTCTTGTTTTGAGCTTCCTCCTTCTTATTTATGCCCCTTTTCTAAGATCATCTGCAATACAGGCAGCCCAGGTCTTGCTAGGTCTTCCCTTTTGATCTCTTTCCATCCACTACGAAGTTCATGTGTGTGTGTTGTGGGGGGGGGGGGGGGGGGGGGGTGAGTGTGTATCTGTGCCTGTGAGAGTGTGTGGGATGCGTTGTTTCATATTCGTGTTTACTTGCCTGTGCAGAAAATGACATCGATCTGGAACAAGGTGATTGATCTGACCTACCCCTACACATCCATGTTTACAGGTATTATTCTTCGTAGATTGGTATGGTCATGAAAATGTAGCAATACACTTTTTTGTCGGTAATAGCTTGTCTATTTTGATGTGTTGCTGTTTTGATCACCTGTTTGATAAAATGCATTTTTTGTGTGTAGGTTTTGTATGCTTTGTGTTCTGTGTGTAAAAAAAATTAGATATACAAATTTAGTACCGAAAATAAAAATGAACATTGATTGTTTTAATTGATATTAACATATCTTGGAAGACTTTAATGCCTGCAGTTATTATTATCAGATTTTTTCTTTTTTTTTTCTTTTTTCTTTTTTTTAAAAATTGATTTGAGAGACAAAATGTTCACCACATTTTGTATATATTGGAATTGTAGTGTGTCATATGAGTAATGCCTGACACTATTGGGCTTCTGATGAAATGTGATAATGATAAATCTGTACAATGCTAAAGTTAACGTAAGCAAGTGATTGCATAGTTAGTTTTATTTTCCCTGTCTTGGATATAAGGCTTATCAAATGTTTGATCTTTTAAATTCAGCAGTGGTGTAACAGATGTTTTGCTTTTTTGTTCACATATTTTCCAACAACATTCCTGTGTATGGAAATTTTGGTAAAGAAAAACCAAACCCAAAATTGTCTCTCCTGTTTTTCAGTTGAATTTGTGTTTTGGGTGATTATTCATTGGCTTTTCAGTCGTCTAATACAGTTGCCATGAATTGTTACCGCCTTTCATTACTATAGCCTTTTATTTGTATTTTGCAGCAAAAATTAATGGTTATGATATTTTGTAATGTCTGTTTGAAATAAGAGGTGAAAGCAATTCCTCATTTTCATAGTAACTGATGTATGTGTGTGTGTGTGTATGTGTGTATGTGTGTGCCAGCTGCCAAATAAAATTGTGTCATGTTTTGCTTTTGAAGTATGCTGTAAGCTGCTGGGTTGTTGTTGTTGTTGCTGCTCTCTATATGTCCAGGCACTGTGATAATGTTTTCTCTGAAACCCAACTTTTTTTCCTGTTGTTGCTGACAGGCAGTTCCTTCAACGAAACCATCGAGTCCACCTTCCGCAGCCGCCAGATCGAGGACTTGTGGATCCCTTACTTCTGCGTCACCACCGACATCTCGCATTCCAGCATGCGCATCCACACCACCGGTCAGTGAAGGATGCGGTTCACAGTGTTTCTTATGGAGGTGGTGGTGGTTTGATTAAAATAAGCTGCAGTTTGATGCCTTTCCTTCCCTGTGTCGTTCGTCTGTTTATGATGTATGTTGTATATGGAATAAGCCATGTTTAAACCAAAAAGTGTTTGTTGTGTATACATATAGCTCTAATGTTAAAAATGAAATGGAAAAATAATCCTTTGCAGTGGGGTTGTATAGTCAGTCTCATCAAAGATTGAGAGGGGAAAAAATCCTTTGCAGTGGAGTTGTATAGTCAGTCTCATCAAAGATTGAGAGGGGGAAACAATCGTTTGCAGTGGAGTTATATAATCAGTCTCATCAAAGATTGAGAGGGAAACAATCCTTTGCAGTGGTGTTATATAATCAGTCTCATCAAAGATTGAGAGGGAAACAATCATTTGCAGTGGAGTTGTATAATCAGTCTCATCAAAGATTGAGAGGGAAACAATCGTTTGCAGTGGAGTTGCATCATCAGTCTCATCAAAGATTGAGAGGGAAACAATCCTTTGCAGTGGAGTTGTATAATCAGTCCCATTAAAGATTGAGAGGGAAACAATCGTTTGCAGTGGAGTTGCATCATCAGTCCCATTAAAGATTGAGAGGGAAACATTTCTTTGCTGAGGAGTTGTATAATCAGTCCCATTAAAGATTGAGAGGGAAACAATCGTTTGCAGTGGAGTTGCATCATCAGTCCCATTAAAGATTGAGAGGGAAACATTTCTTTGCTGAGGAGTTGTATAATCAGTCCCATTAAAGATTGAGAGGGAAACAATCGTTTGCAGTGGAGTTGCATCATCAGTCCCATTAAAGATTGAGAGGGAAACATTTCTTTGCTGTGGAGTTGTATAATCAGTCCCATTAAAGATTGAGAGGGAAACATTTCTTTGCAGTGGAGTTGTATAATCAGTCCCATTAAAGATTGAGAGGGAAACATTTCTTTGCAGTGGAGTTGTATAATCAGTCCCATTAAAGATTGAGAGGGAAACATTTCTTTGCAGTGGAGTTGTATAATCAGTCCCATTAAAGATTGAGAGGGAAACATTTCTTTGCTGAGGAGTTGTATAATCAGTCCCATTAAAGATTGAGAGGGAAACATTTCTTTGCAGTGGAGTTGTATAATCAGTCCCATTAAAGATTGAGAGGGAAACATTTCTTTGCAGTGGAGTTAGATAATCAGTCCCATTAAAGATTGAGAGGGAAACATTTCTTTGCAGTGGAGTTGCATCATCAGTCTCATCAACTGTCAGCTTCATCCTATCCAGCTGGAATCATTGAATTAGAATCATGATTCTTTTTTTTTAAAGGAAAGAAACCAAACAAATGAACAAACAAACAAAGCTTTTGGGGGAAAGAGAGAATGAGTGAGAGAGGGCAAGTGAGCATGTTGGTGAGAATAATTTGGTGGGGGAGGGGGAGGGGGGGGGGGGGGGGGAAGGAGCCTTGACTTACAGGAAGCCACTCTCCAGTTTGGGAGAAAAAAATTTTTCTTCTTTTCATACAAGATAACAGGTTGATTTGTAAGGAGCTTGTCATGGATGAAGACAATCCCCATAATATTCCATTTCAAATCGTAACAACTTTTTCCTAGACCTTAGCAGTGTATGTATGTATGTTTGTCCGTCGTGTCCGACGATGACCTCCAAAACAGCAGAGGAGGCAGCTGCTGTTTCGGAAATTGGGCAGCAATTTGATTATAGTGGAGATGCCTTGCCCACAGTACATCCCCACTCTCTTGGCCAAGTGGGCATAAGGACAGTCAGCATTGGAGATGTTCTCCAAAGGCCAACTAGCCCCCAGGGCTGCAGCACATAAGGACTGTGCAAGTCAAGCCTCCTAGTCAGAGAGTCATAGTCGATCACTAAAGACTAAGCTGTAAAGTGGAATTCCATGAGTGGAAAAGCCACTAATCATACAGCCTCTCACTTTGCTGTTGTTGCCCCCAGCGTCAATGGTTTAATCAAGTTAGCAGTGTACCTACATCAATAACTGACACAGCTTTTTGGCCTGGTCAGGTCAAGGCATAGAGAATGAAATGAAACTCGGTGTGTGTGTATGTATATACTGAAATTTTATTTCATAGATTTGGTCTGCAGTGTACCATGTTTGTAATATCTGTTGGTTTAAACTATCGATTGTTTGTCATTGGTTGCATGACTGTATGAGATTAGATTGAATGCATGCGCTTTTATTTGTCTTTGCAAGATATAGCGCTATATAAGTTCCATTCATTATACACTGACACTGGCACATTGTGATCTTCCTCATGGATGAAAGAGTGCAATAGTATAGATTTACAGAATTGACAAAGGCGTACAAATATTGTTTTTCTCACGATAGTATGAAAAACGCACGCGCGTGCGTGCGTGCGTGTGTGTGTTTTGGTTGATTAAGTACTTGAAAAGCAGTTGGTATCACTTGTTTATGAAAAAGAATTGTATTTGTACTTTCGTTAAGTTTATTTATTTATTTACTTTTTTTTTAAAGAAACATTTTGTCTGTAATTCTTTGTAAATGCAAAACAAAAATTTAAAAAGTTAAAAAAAACAAAAAAACAAGCACATCATTTCTTTTTTAACGTTCAGTGATCGCAGTTTTTGAAGGCAGTATATCCTTGATTGACATTGCTTATGTATAAAAGCAGTGTTTGCATTAAAATTCAACTTATTATCTAGAACTGTAAAAAAAATAATTTTTTTTAATAAAATAAAATTGCAGTAATTGATTGCACATTGATTGAAGATCGTATCATTTTCTGTAGCACTGATTACAGATTGCGGTAATGGATTGTTGCATTAAACATTGCGATATTTGATTGTTGCTGTAAAGGTTGCAAAAGTTGATTGATGCATTAATAAAGGAGTGCAAAAGTGAAAAAAAAAAAAAAAGTTCCATTCATTATTATTATAATATTATATATATATACACTTCGGATGAGACTATAAACCGAGGCCCCGTGTGCGAACACACGCAGAACATTTTGCGCACGCGTTAAATCCTGTTCCACTTTTCGAAACTGTAGGCCATTGTGTGCCAGTGGGAACAGATGACAAAATTGACAAAACCGCATACACACAGGGACTGGATGTAAAAAAGCACATGAGTGCTTATTCCATTATACTCAATATATTTTTTTTTTTTAAGTCATCTGAGCGCTTTTATTTGTTGCTTTACAAGATTCAGCGCTATATAAATTCCATACATTATTATTATTATTATTATTATTATTATATATGTGTTGGCTGTTGTGTGGTGACTGCAGGCAGCGTGTGGCGGTACGTGAGGGCCAGCATGTCGCTGTCAGGCTACCTGCCCCCGCTGTGTGACCCCAGCGATGGACACCTGCTGCTGGACGGGGGCTATGTCAACAACCTGCCAGGTCAGTCACCACTGCTGCTGCTGCTGTCACTGTGTCCCCTTCCTTAGTAGGGGCAAGGCCTGTAGAGGGAAGACTGTGCTCAGTGTGCTGTGTCCCTATCCCAAGGGGCAAGGCCTTAAGAGGGAAGGCTGTGATGTGTCGCATACCCTAGTAGGGGCAAGGCCTTAAGAGGGAAGGCTGTGATGTGTCCCTTTCCTTAGTATGGGCAAGGCCTTTAAGATGAGACTGTGTTGTGTACCCACCTTTAGGGGCAAAGCCTTTAAGGGGAGACTGTGTTGTGTACCTATCCCTAGGGGCAAGGCCTTTAGAGGGATGTCTGTGCTGTGTCCCCTTCCTTAGTAGGGGCAAGGCCTTTAGAGGGATGTCTGTGCTGTGTCCCCTTCCTTAGTAGGGGCAAGGCCTTTAGAGGGATGTCTGTGCTGTGTCCCCTTCCTTGGTAGGGGCAAGGCCTTTAGAGGGAAGACTGTGTGCTGTGTCCCCTTCCTTAGTAGGGGCAAGGCCTTTAGAGGGATGTGTGTGCTGTGTCCCTATCCCTAGGGGCAAGGCCTTTAGAGGGATGTCTGTGCTGTGAACCTATCCCTAATAGGGGCAAGGCCTTTAGATGAGACTGTGTTGTGTCCCTATTCCTAGGGGCAAGGCCTTTACATGAGACTGTGTGCTGTGTCCCTATCCCTAGGGGCAAGGCCTTTACATGAGACTGTGCTGTGTCCCTGTCCCTAATAGGGGCAAGGCCTTTACATGAGACTGTGTTGTGTCCCTATCCCTAATAGGGGCAAGGCCTTTAGATGAGACTGTGCTGTGTCCCTATCCCTAATAGGGTCAAGGCCTTTAGATGAGACTGTGTTGTGTCCCTATCCCTAGGGGCAAGGCCTTTAGATGGGACTGTGTTGTGTGCCTATCCCTAGGGGCAAGGCCTTTACATGAGACTGTGTTGTGTACCTATCCCTAGGGGCAAGGCCTTTAGATGAGACTGTGTTGTGTCCCTATCCCTAGGGGCAAGGCCTTTAAGGGGAGACTGTGCTGTGTCCCTATCCCTAGGGGCAAGGCCTTTAAATGAGACTGTGCTGTGTCCCTATCCCTAGGGGCAAGGCCTTTAAATGAGACTGTGCTGTGTACCTATCCCTAGGGGGCAAGGCCTTTAGAGGGATGTATGTGCTGTGTCCCCTTTGGTAGGGGCAAAGCCTTAAGAGGGATGTGTGTGCTGTGTCCCTATCCCTAGGGGCAAGGCCTTTACATGAGACTGTGCTGTGTCCCTATCCCCAGGGGCAAGGCCTTTAAGATGAGACTGTGTTGTGTACCTATCCCTAGGGGCAAAGCCTTTAAGGGGAGACTGTGTTGTGTACCTATCCCTAATAGGGGCAAGGCCTTTAGATGAGACTGTGCTGTGTACCTATCCCTAGGGGCAAGGCCTTTAAATGAGACTGTGCTGTGTACCTATCCCTACGGGCAAGGCCTTTAGAGGGATGTATGTGCTGTGTCCCCTTTGGTAGGGGCCAGGCCTTTAGAGGGATGTGTGTGCTGTGTCCCTATCCCTAAAAGGGGCAAGGCCTTTAGATGAGACTGCTGTGTCCCTATCCCTAGGGGCAAGGCCTTTAGATGAGACTGTGCTGTGTCCCTATCCCTAGGGGCAAGGCCTTTAGATGAGACTGCTGTGTCCCCTTCCTTAGTAGGGGCAAGGCCTTTAGAGGGATGTGTGTGTGCTGTGTTCCCTTTCTTGGTAGGGGCAAGGCCTTTAGAGGGATGTGTGTGCTGTGTCCCCTTCCTTAGTAGGGGCAAGGCCTTTAGAGGGATGTGTGTGCTGTGTCCCCTTCCTTAGTAGGGGCACAGCCTTTAGAGGGATGTGTGTGCTGTGTCCCCTTCCTTGGTAGGGGCACAGCCTTTTAAGGGGAGACTATGCTGTGTCCCTTTCCCTAATAGGGGCAAGGCCTGTATAAGGAAGACTGTGCTGTGTCTGTCTCCTTTCTGTTGAAATACATAAGGTTGACATTGGACCGAAGTTGATTTATGATATTAGACTGTAGTGATATCATGAAATTAGACTGAAATACATAAGGTTGATATTAGACTGAAGTGTAAGAAGGAAGGTAGCGGGATGGTTAAAAAGTTCACCTGCCTAACAAGTAGACCTCGAGGTTCTTGGTTTGATTCCCAGCCCTGCCCTTTCTTCCTAGTTTGATGAGAATATCGAACTGAATGTCAGAGTCTTTTGGATGAGACTATAAACCGAGGCCCCGTGTATGAATGCACACTGAACATCTTGCGCTCACGTTAAAAACCTGTTCCACCTTTCGGATGATTAGGCCACCCCATGCCAGTAGGAACAGATAACAAATGTTCAAAAAATGTATGCACGCAGGCGTTCATGTTATGGATACCAGCTCAGAAGTCAGAATGCGGCTACCTGAAGGGGTAGGAGAAAAAAACAGCCACATATAATGTATGGAATTTATATAGTGCTGAATCTTGTAAAGCAACAAATCAAAGCGCTCACATGACATTATTTTTTTTAAAAGAAATTTTTAATATTTCAAAAAACATTTTTATATTTATTATTTTATATCGAGAATAATGGAATAAGTGCTCATGTGCTTTTTTACATCCAGTCCCTGTGTGTATGCGGTTTTGTAAATTTTGTCATCTGTTCCCACCGGCACACAATGGCCTACTCTTTCGAAAAGCGGAACAGGATTTAATGTATACGCAAGATGTTCTGCATGCGTTCGCACATGGGGCCTCGGTTTATAGTCTCATCCGAAGGACTTAATATGCATATGCTAAAATCTCACCATTAGCGAACCTAGAAGTTCTAGCCGAGGAATGAAAAAAGTCTGGAGTGAAGTCAGTCTCCTTTCTGAGAAGATGGGGGACTGAAGCCAAGTCAGTTTTCTTTCGCTGCACAAATGCCTTAACTACTAGACTGCCCCACTAAAAGTGCACCCTATACGCCTACAACCCGGAAAATTTCCAGGGTGTCGAACCGAAGTAAACAAACCAGCTTTCTTGACTACACTTTAAGGGAAAGAACTCCAAAACTAGTGGAGATCACTCTCCTGTTGCTTGGCAACATCCAGCTGCAAAAACCGTGGCAAAAACGATCGTTTTTTAGCTCGTATTTTGTGTTTTTATGCATGACTGCTTTGGCAGTTCTTGTTCAAAATGGCTGACACTTCTTGTTGAAGGCATCAATAACTTTATACAGCTGTAAAAGTGGCAAATGAAACGATCGTGTATGATTCAGGAGATAGTGCATGTAAAAAAACAATGAATGAGATTTGGCCTGGACTTATGTTTGACGTTATTGAGATGGGGGTACTCAGAATGACAGTGGTGATGAAGAAAGAGTATTTTTTGTCGATTTTTTTACATTTTAAATATATTTTCGCAGTGAAATATCATGCTAACTAATTTGAGCTTGCCTTGAAGCAATATTTTTGTCGATTTTTTACATTTTAAATATATTTTCACAGTGAAATATCATGCTAACTAATTTGAGCTTGCCTCGAAGCAATCTACGCTATAATTATATACTGTCATTGGGTAGACTATCAGGATTATTCATGTAGTAATTTCTGAGTAAGATGGATATGAACATAGCAAGTGGTACATAAGAATTTTATTCCCCGGCATATAGGGGACGGGATAGTTCAGTGGTCGGAGCGCTCACTTTCCCCCAGCCAAGTTAAGCAGCGTCGAGTGTGGTTACCAGTTGGATGGGTGACCGTTTGCGCGCCTTGGCTTCAGTACAGTTCCCCCAGTTCACCCAGCTGTAAATGGGTACCTACCCTCTTTAGGGTCAGGGAAGGTAAAGCAGCGAGGGAGAGGAGGTGGGTGCCGCCCTCAATATGCTGGCCCTAGAGAAGTGAGGTCTCTGACGCCTCGCTCCCCTACGACCTTATAGGTTATGGGACTCCTTTACCTCCCTTCCATATAGGGTGCACTTGCACTGGGCAGTTAAGAGCTGGCTGTCGGCCTGTGGTGTGGTGGTGTGGTGTGTGCAGCGGATGTGCTGAGGGCCATGGGGGCCAGGACCATCTTCGCCATCGACGTGGGCAGTCAGGACGAGTCCAACCTGACCAACTACGGGGACCAGCTGTCAGGCTGGTGGCTGCTGTGGAAGCGATGGAACCCCTGGAGTTCTTACGTCAGGGTGAGAGACCTGTCTGTGTGTGTTGGGGGGGGGGGAGGTTTTGTGGGGGGATGGGGGGGTTGGTGTGTGTGTAAGGGAGTGGTGGTGGGGGGGGGGGGGCATGGGGGTTGTATGCATCCTTCGGAAGAGACTATAAACCGAGGCCCCGTGTTCGAACGCATGGAGAACATCTTGCGCACATGTTAAATCCTGTTCTGCTTTTTGTAAGAGTAGGCCATTGTGTGCCGGTGGAAACAGATGACAAAATTTACAAAACCGTATACACACGGGGACTGGATGTAAAAAAAGCACATGAGTGCTTATTCCATTATCCTCGATATAAAAGAATAGATAAAAAAAATGATAAAAAGAATAGATATGTGTGTGAGGAGGGGTGGGGTTGTATGTGTGTGAGGGGTGGTGGGGGTTGTATATGTGTGTGTGTGTGTGTGTGGGATTTGTGTGTGTATGTGTGTGTACATGCAGGGGGGGATCTCCTTGTCAGTGTGGATGTGTGTGTTTGTGTGTATATGCATGCGGGTGCATGTATGTAGAGGAGATGGAAAGTGCTCCATTGTTAAGGCTGGAGACTCTGTGTATACATGTAGGCAATAGAGAGAGAGTGAATTGTATTGTTAGAATGTGAGGCCCTGCAGTTCCCCCGTGGGGATGCAGGGGGTGCTGCAGTATAAAGAACACCCCCACTTTCTGGGAATTTTGTGCTAGGAATTTCCACTTTTCTATCCCTGTTTTTGTTTCTGCCTTGTTCCTTTTCTTCCTGCCCCGTCCTTCTTGTCTATTTTCTGCCTTCTTGGTCCATTCTCCTGCCCTTTGTTCCCCGGAAAGACTTAAAAACAATTCTCTCCCACACCGAAATCAGATGCGCTGGGCCTGACTTGTCAGGCATTTGACGGCAGCACAACACATTTTTGCTCATATAGCAGACAACAATAGTTGTTGTGTGAGCATTCGACAAAGAAGAAGAATGTGAGGGCCCTGTATTTGTAAGAGATAGCGTTCTTTGGTTTACCCTGTGTTCCAGCATGAGATATGTGTGTATGTATTTTTCATGTTCCTGACATGGCAGTGAACAGAATAAAAGTACTGTGCATCTCCACAGGTGCCTGACATGACGGAGATCCAGTCACGCCTGGCGTATGTGTCGTGTGTGCGACAGCTGGAGGTGGTGAAGAACTCTGACTGGTGTGAGTACATCCGTCCTCCCATCGACAAATACGGCACACTGCAGTTTGGGTCCTATGACGAAATTTCGGTAAAGAACCTTTTTTGAAAAAATGTTTTGGTTGTAGTCGTTAGCAAGGTTGTTGCAGATGTTGTGGGTATTGTCTGTGTCTGGTTTGGGTGGAGATGACATATTGTAGCACTCTGAAGTCTTCATGGAGACCAATAATTTACAGCTCACAGATTTTTATTATTCATTTATTTATTTATTTGTTTATTTTGTTATTTATTTATTCTTTATTTCTTGGATGTTGTACTTTTTTCACATCCAGACTCTGTATTCATGCAGTTTTGTAATTGTTGTCGTTCATTCCTACTGGCATAAAATGGTCTGCGCAAGTATGTATGTGTGCATATGCGTGTGTGTGTGTGTGTGTGTGTGTATCTGTGAGTCTGTGTACACGCAGTGATAAATTCTTTTGTATGGAGAAGTGAACAGTTTTGAATACTACGAACATAAATCAGTCTGGCAAGATTGGACACCGTGCAGAAATACTTCTCCATCCTCCTCATCAGCATTACAGTTGTAAAGATGACTTCTTCTTCTTCTTCTTCTCCTTCTTCTTCTTCTTCTTCTCCTCCTCCTCCTTCTTCTTTTTCTTCTTCTTCTTCTTCTTCTTCTTCTTCTTCTTCTTCTTCTTCTCCCTCTCCTTTTTCTTCTTCTTCTCCTCCTTCTTCTTCTTCTTCTTCTTCTTCTTCTTCTTTTTTTTTTTTCTTCTTCTTCTCTTCTCCTTCTTCTTCTTCTTGAAGTCACAACTGTCAGTTTCCCCCACTTTCAGCTGCTCTCAGCTGCTATCCATGCCATCCCAGCTGGTGCTAGTTATAGCAGGAACTGACCGCACTTAGACTTGGTTAAAGAAAAAAGGGGGGGCATGCTAATTTTTGGCACTGGGCCCTGGACCCTTGTCTGAGTTACTGCTAGATTTGCGCGCTGTGAAGTATAAAGTGATAATGAAGCAAATGTCCGGGTGGTTTCAAGATTCAAGATTTTATTTCAAGAAAAAAACCCAAGGGGTACATGAAATTTAACAAAACCACAACTTGCGGATGTGGGCGTGTGAAAAATACTCGCAACACAAATTCGCTCCAATATGAAAGAGTACAAATTATGGACATGAAAAGTGAAAAAGCATTCACAACCCAGGAAAGGCATAGCAAACTAACATGATGCCTGAATACATTTACCGCAACCAACTGCACTCACTCTCTCTCTCTCTCTCTCTCTCTCTCTCTCTCTCTCTCTCTCTCTCTCTCTCTCTCTCTCTCTCTCTCTCTCTCTCTCTCTCTCCCAGCACACCACGCGCAACGCAAAGGCATCCACAAGCACACACACACACGCACGCGTGGAACATCAACACGCCAAGAAGCCCGCCACACTCCCCCCTCCCCACCCTCACCCCCCGCCGGTCACACTCATGCACCCACGCACGCAGGAAGCATTTCAAACTAAACGCCAGGCAAACAATTCAAATGAAAATACAAAAGTTCTCGCGAGGCAACTGCACCAATGTGAGTTGGACCTCCCTGCTAGAAAGCACAACCGGTACACAGATACGCGCGCACACATGCACACAAATGCAGGGGCACACACACACACGCACACACATACACGCGCACGTGGGGGTGCTAGTGTGCTCTTACACAATGACATGGTGGTGTGGGGTGGTGGTGTGTGTTCAGGAGGTGGGCTACCAGCATGGCACCACCCTGCTGTCGGGCTGGACCAAGGGCGGCCTCATCAGGAACCTCTTCACGGAGAAAACCAAGCGTGACAACCCCGCCACCCAGAGGGCTCAGCAGGTCGGTTGTGGCCCTTTGCTTTATATCGCTGGTGTGGGAGAAAGGGGAGGCGTTGGATGGTATTCGTTTGTTAGTTCTTGGAGGATTGGGGAATTCGTTTACTGTCTGGTTTTTTTCTCCTTTGCGTCGTCACGTCATTGTTAACTTTTGTTTTATGGTAGTTTTCTTCCTTTTTTTTTTTTTTTGGATAATTCTTTTATATCGAGGATAATGGAATAAGCACTCATGTGCTTTTTTATACATCCAGTCCCCGTGTGTATGCAGTTTTGTAAGTTTCGTCCTCTGTGTGTGTTGTGTGTGTTTTTGTGTGAATGTGTAAGGGAGGGGGGGTTATATTGGTCTTTGTGCATTTTGAAGATGACTTTGTAGGGCTTTGCTTGAAAATATTACTAAAACAGTTCTAGCTGAACTAGAGAGGAGTAGGGCAGTTTTACCTTTCCAGCTGAATGCTAAGGAAGCTGTCATATGATGCCAGTCAACTACTAGAAGGGTTTCAGTAAAAAAAATAAAAAATTTAAAAAAAAACATTTTAAGTCACATACTGCAGTTCTCCTTGTGCATGCTGCATTCAAAATCAACCAGACTAAAATCACTTCCCATTGTGGGCACGTTCAACGGAAAGCAGACCACCACATCATAAAAAGAGCAATGAACTTCGTAGTGGATGGAAAGAGACCAAAGGGAAGACCTAGCAAGACCTGGGCTGCCTGTATTGCAGATGATCTTAGAGAAAGGGACATAAATAAGGAGGAAGCTCAAAACAGAGAGAGATGGAGAAGGCTCATCAATGTCAAACCTCCCCTGGGAGAAACATGACAAAAAAGGAGGAAGAAGAAGAAGTAGATTGTGGGCTTTGAATGCACTGTCATTGGTTTTTTTTCTTCTATTTTGTACTATCAGACTTTAGTCACTTCCCATTGTAGGTTCTGATTGCACTCACTTACCTAGGTTTTTTGCTATTTTGACCCATTCATCTCTGGGTTATGCATGCTGGTATGTTTGCTTGGATTTTAATGTTGCAGCCTTAAAAGCCTTTCTGATCATTTTGGATTTCAGTGCATGAAATTGGGTTGCTCTTTTTAAGGAAATTGGGTTTCCATGATATGGCACCACCCAGTTTTCTTTTTTTCTTCTTTTCTTGGTTTTTTTTTAACTGCCTAGTTTTGATAATAATAAATAATGATGAGTAGAATTTATGAAGAATGTAGAAATATTTATGTAGCGCTGTGCCTTGTGATAACAAATTAGACAAAATTTTTCTTTTGTTTTGTTTTGCTTTGTATTTCAGTATGTAAAAGATCCCATGATTCTTGGGGGGGGGGGGGGGGTTGCGCTAAATGTGGGTACATCCATGAAAATGTCTGGCACATACAACATGTGGGATTATGCCATCAATGAAGCGTCTACTAAGTAGGCTGCTGCTTTCTTGCAGAGATGATGTGGCACATATGGAATATTCCAGACGTAGTAATGCCTCAGAATGAGGGGGGTGGAAAAACTGAACATTTGTGTGTGTGTGTTTTGAGGTTGGGTTGCTGTTCTTTTAACTTTTATTTTATTTTGAGGATTGTGGAATAAGCACTCGTTGCTTTTTTACATCCAGTCCCTGTATGTATGCAGGTTTGTCAATTTGTCATCCTTTCCCACTGGCACACAATGGCCTACTCTTCCAAAAAATGGAACAGGATTTAATGTGTACGCAAGGTGTTCTGCGTGCGTTAGCACACGGGGCCTCGGTTTATAGTCTCATCTGAAGGACTTTTGGGGAGAGTGGAGTTGGCACTGATGTTCACTCCAGAGGAAAATATTCCCTTGAACGGGATTCAAACCTGGGTCAACAGATCACGAGCACATTACGCAATGCTCTAACCAACCAGGCTGTCCTGTCCTGCATTATGTGGGTGTGCAAGTGTGTGTGTGTGCGTACAAGTGCATGACTTTTCCCTGTATGGTAACTTTTTCCCAGGGTTGGTTCTTCATTGTAAACATCTGTCTCTCTCACTCTCTCGTTCACGTGCTATGTGTGTAGAACGCCTTAGCTTTTCCAGATTCCTTGATGCTTGTTCTGTTGTCTGTTGGAATCAGCGACGGTCTTCAATAATGATTCTGCCAGACTCACAGGTGCTGCTTGTGCTCGTGCTTTTCTAATGAAATAGCTACTCGCTTTGTGTACTCACCCTCTGTCTCACAACGCCACTCAGATTGATGTGCGTTTGGCACTGTGCGGAGCTACTTTTGTTTTCTGCTGCTGATAAAAAACCTTGGAGCTGTGTCTGTAACTCTGAAGGCGCTGTTACCCAGAACTTGATGGTATTCATATGTCTTGCAAACGGCATTTGGAAATAACTTATAACATTGAAGTGATCGAACATAGGTCTTGCTGAAGTGTTTGTCCAGAAATCATAAAATTGAAGTGATAAACAAAGTCCTTGTGAAACAAATGTGTATTCTTTTAGGAAAAAAAAACACCCAAACGATTAAACATAACAAGACAGTAAACTCCCAGAAACCATAAGTAAGAAAATCAGAACAAAGAACAAACATATCATTGGGGGGATGGGGGGGGGGGGGGGGGGAGAACAATTGACTTGCGAACATTTTCATATGCTGTTGAAAAACTCAGAAATTTCATTGCGACCTTTTCATGCAGGAGGCAGTGAATTGTAATATTTCTTGATAAGCATCTGCTGTATATTCTCAGCTTTCCCCCACTGTGCCTCGTAGTGTTGCATGCCAAGTGTACAATCAAAGGTGTATTGTGTTGCTCTGTGCAATCAGAAGGGTATCAAGATTGGCCGCCTTGATCTGAGAGAGAGTTTGCTTATAAGTGGTAAAGGTACAGCTGATTTGCTTTTAACAGCTATGTGATTTTTCACCTGATGGTGTATGGTGTCTTTGTTGATTTAATCAGTGTGCTAGTTTGTACCCAGAATTGTAGCAAACTATACCATTTGTTAGAAATTTATAATTATGAAAAATGTCCAAACTCAGGGGAGTTTTAAAGGTGTCCTTGCCATTTAGGGAGAAAACATTCAAACAAAAACAAAAGATAGAACCAAGTATTTATTTATTTATTTATTTATACCACTTTAAGTCACAGCAGATTGCGTGAAATTCAGGCTGCTCTACCCTTGGGAGAGCGCGTTGCCACAAGAGCAGCCACCCATTATGTTTTTTCTTTTTCCTGTCTGCATCTGTATTTGTTTCCCTATCAGAGTGGCTTTTTTTCTACCGAATTTTACCAGGGACAACTCTCTTGTGGCCATGGGTTCTTTTATGCATGCTAAATAATTATGTGTAACACACGGGACCTCGGTTTATTGTCTCATCTGAAAGACTAGCACCCAGGCCACCACTCATGGTCAAATGGATGGGGGGAAAAGTTTCGAGCCCAAACGGGATTCAAACCACCAAATACTTCCGACCCAGACTTTTCGCTTTCTAGGCAAGAGCGTTACCTCTAGACCACCGATCCACCAAGTAGGCAAAAAAGTAAATAAATATATATATATTTCACTTGTCTCACCTGTTGGCATCACCGAGTTCAATGTTAGCCGCTGCACCCAATGATAATGACATGATCCTCCTTCTCCATTTGATGACATATAGATGCTAGATCAGGATGGTTAAAAAAAACAAAAACCACACGCACACACACCAAAATTGCTAACTGAAATATTCAATGATTTTAAACCCTGTCTCTGTGCTTTAGTGCAGCCAATTCAGAGAAATGTGCTTTTGTCAAATAATGTGGAGTGCCTTTATTGCTCAGTGTGTGCTCTGTCAACTTGCCAAACTATCATGTCTTGTTGTAACCAGATTTTCTCTTTGATGTGGTAGTGGGTACAACTTAAAACCTGTAACACTTTGTATTCTGTAAAATAGGGTCTTTATCCATATTGTCTTTGTTACTGTTTTGTTTTTATTTTTGGGAGGGGGGTTGTTTAAGTTAATTCTCTGCTGACTTTTTATTCTGTAACAGCAGTTTATTTTCTGCTGACTCTGTAACAGCGGTTTATTTTCTGCTGACTCTATAACAGCAGTTTATTTTCTGCTGACTCTGTAACAGCGGTTTACTTTCTGCTCACTTCTTATCTGTAACAGTGGTTTATTTTCTGCTGACAGTAACAGCAGTTTATTTTCTGCTGACTTCTTAGCTGTAACAGCGGTTTATTTTCTGCTGATTCTGTAACAGCGGTTTATTCATGCTGACTGTAAGCTTTTTTTCGACTCTATCAGGTAACAGCATGTATTTGCTGACCACTGTACAGGGTTTATTTTCGCTGACTCTGTAACAGTTTGTTTTCGCAATTCTTGCTGTTCAGCTGACTGTAAAATGGTTCATACTTCAGCTGTACTGCCTTTTTAGTGTCAGGCAAGTAGCACAGGGAGGGTTGCGTGCCTAATAGACAGCATGAAGTGTTTTCCCTTTCTGTAGAACGTTATGGTAATGGACTTCACATTCATGTTATTATTGTGACTAGCTTGAGACGCTTTCTTTACACAGGTTAGCAGCATGAATCGGACCACCAGATTGACAGTTTTGCATTTGGTCAGAAGTCACCTTACAGCTGTCTTGTCTCTTAGGGATCAGGAAGTAAGCACAGTAGAATATGGCGCTGCTCAGATTGCCAAGAAGTGAGGTCCTGAGCCTCGTTGTCTTCTTCTATGCTTTACTAGTGTGGGAACTGTTTGATTTTACTGATGTGAGAATTGTAATGCTGGTGTCCTCATGTTGATGTTGAATAGGTCAGGTCACTGTTGTCTTTCTATGTCTTCAGGAATGGATTGTTCATGTTGTAAGCTATGGTGTGGGGTGTATAATAATGAATTATGAGTGTGCTGGTGTGTTTTTTATGCTTTCTATGTGTGGTGTTGCTGTTTGTTGATGTTTTGTATGTGTGCTGTTGTTTGTTGATGTTTTGTATGTGTGCGGTGTTGTTTGTTGATGTTTTGTATGTGTGCGTGTGTTTGTTGATGTTTTGTTGTGTGCGGTGTTGTTTGTTGATGTTTTGTATGTGTGCGGTGTGTTTGTTGATGTTTTGTATGTGTGCGGTGTGTTTGTTGATGTTTTGTATGTGTGCTGTGTGTTTGTTGATGTTTTGTATGTGTGCGGTGTGTTTGTTGATGTTTTGTATGTGTGCGTGTTGTTTGTTGATGTTTTGTATGTGTGCGGTGTGTTTGTTGATGTTTGTGTGTGCGTGTTGTTTGTTGTTTTTGTATGTGTGCGGTGTGTTTGTTGATGTTTTGTATGTGTGCGGTGTGTTTGTTGATGTTTTGTATGTGTGCGGTGTGTTTGTTGTGTTTTGTGTGTGCGGTGTGTTTGTTGATGTTTTGTGTGTGTGCGGTGTTGTTTGTTGATGTTTTTATGTGTGTGTTGCTGTTTGTTGATGTTTTGTATGTGTGTGGTGTGTTGTTGATGTTTTGTATGTGTGCAGTGTTGTTTGTTGATGTTTTGTATGTGTGCGGTGTGTTTGTTGATGTTTTGTGTGTGTTGTTTGTTGATGTTTTGTTGTGTGTGGTTGTTGTTGATGTTTTATGTGTGTGTTCTGTGTTGTTGTGTTTTGTATGTGTGCTTTTTGTTGATGTTTTGTGTGTGTGGTGTGTTTGTTGATGTTTTGTGTGTGTGCGTGTGTGTTTGTTGATGTTTTGTGTTGTGCGGTGTGTGTTTGTTGATGTTTTGTTTGTGTGTGTCGGTGTGTTTGTTGATGTTTTGTATGTGTGCGGTGTGTTGTTGATGTTTTGTATTGTGCAGTGTGTTTGTTGATGTTGTTGTGTGCGGTGTGTTTGTTGATGTTTTGTGTGTGTGCGGTGTGTTTGTTGATGTTTTGTGTGTATTGGTGTGTTTGTTGATGTTTTGTGTGTGTGCGGTGTGTTTGTTGATGTTTTGTATGTGTGTGGTGTGTTTGTTGATGTTTTGTGTGTGTGCGGTGCCGGTGATTTTGTGCTGCGGAGTATTGGAAGGAACAGGGGTATGTGCTGTAACCAGAACTGACAACTGGAGTGTTTGTGTGTTGGGAAATATGCACTTAATTAACATTTTCTGTATGAAAGAAGGAGAGCTGGAGTGTGTGTATGTATGCATGTGTGTGTGTTTGAGTATGTATTTTTGTGCTTATGGAAAGATACTCGAAATTGGATAAATTTCTTCTTTACAACAACATAAAAACAACAACAACAGTCATTGGTTTAAAACAAGAGGATAATGATAAGGTTTTAAGATGATGATGAATGCCTGAATAGATTATGTCAGCAAATGATTGTAAAGTTCACTATGAAATCTGAATACAGAGCCATAACATTTTCTCCTAACTGCTGAAACTCTTAAGTGAATCTTTTGAATTTGACAGTTGACATTTAACACATGAAAAGCTGTAAACAAACAACAACAACAACAACAAAACCAGAAAATTGCTGCTCATCCATGTACACACACACACACACACACACACACACACACACACACACACACACACAAATTCTTGATGTAGGTATTGTCTAAGATTCAATGATTCTTGTCAGTTGAACTCTCACCCTGTAGCAAAATAATCTGGAACAAACGATTAAATAAAAATCTTTTATAATAATGCCTTTTTAGATTCTTTATCATCATACATTTAGATCAAGTTTCATACCTCTGATACTAGTTTCTTGTTCACAAATATACATAAGAAACGGATAATGTATGCATCTCACATGTTTGTGTTGGGTTGGTGTGTGTGTGTGTGTGTTTTAATTTTTTTTTTAATTCTTTTATATCTAGGATAATGGAATAAGCACTTATGTGCTTTTTAACATCCAGTCCCCGTGTGTATGCAGTTTTGTAAATTCTGTCATCTGTTCCCACCGGCACACAATGGCCTACTCTTACGAAAAGCGAAACAGGATTTAACGTGTGTGCAAGATGTTCTGCATGCATTCGCACACGGGACCTCAGTTTATAGTCTCATCGGAAGGACTTTTGGGGAGAGTGGAGTCTGCACTGATGTTAACTGATGTGTGTGTGTGCGTGTGTGGGCACGTGCACAAGTAGGTGTGTGTGTGTATCTGTGTGCATGGGTATGCACCTACATGCTTCTTTGTTGTACATGTTTTACACATGAATGTGTGAAGGCATGTATGTGTGTGAGTGTACACAAATTCGCTGTTTTAAAGAAGTATCTACAAAACATGTGTGCTTCTATGTGTGTGTTTGTTGGGGGCAGGGGGGGGGGGGGGGTCTTTCTTTTTGAGGATTTATGTGTATTTTTGGTGAATGTCTGTGTATCTCTGTGTAAATGTCTCTTTGTGTTTGCGTGGGTCTCTTTGTATTTTACTGTGGTGGTTGTGTGTGAATATGTGTTTTTATGTGAATGTCTGTCGTGTGAATGTGTGTATTTTCTTTGTGTGGGTATGTGTCTTTGAGTGGATGTCTGTGTCTTTGTGTGAATGTGTATCATTGTGTCGATGTCTGTGAAACTGTGTGTGGATGTATGTGTATTTTTGTGTGAATGCCTGTATGGCATTGTGGGAATGTCTGCGTGGCGTTGTGTGAATGTCTGTGTGTATTTGTGTGACCGTGTATGTACTATGTTTGTGTCACTGTCTCTGTCACCTTTGTGCAGATATATGTGTGTGTGTGCGTGTGTGTGTGTGTGTGTGTGTGTGTGTGTGTGGTGTGCAAGAGCACATACATACAAACATACATACATACATACATACAATACTACATACACACATACATACATACAATACTACATACACACATACATATGTAGAATACTACATACATACATATGTACATACATATATATGCACGTACATATGTACATACATACATACATACATACGTATGTATGTATGTACGTATGGACATACATACATACATGCATGCGTACATACATACACACATACATACATACATACAGACAGACATATATACAGACATACAGACCTACATACATACATACATACATACCTGTATACATACATAATATACATACATACATACATAATATACATGCAGACAAGTAAGACAGTGCACTGATTATTCGCCAGATGAAGACGCCGACCATGACCTACTTCACTGACCTGGCTGAGCTGGTGTCGCGCATCGAGAAACCCCAGTCCCGATTCTACCTGGGCGACGACAGCGAAGGTAAGTGTGCCTGCTAGTCTGTATGAGAAGATCAAAGGTGTGGTTATCACACTGTACTGTACTGGGACGGGATAGCTCAGTGGTCGGAGCACTCGCTTTTCCTCAGCCAAGTTAAGCAGCGTCGAGCGTGGTTACCAGTTGGATGGGTGACCGTTTGCATGCCTTGGCTTCAGTACAGTTCCCCCAGTTCACCCAGCTGTAAATGGGTACCTGCCCTCTTTAGGGTCAGGGAAGGTAAAGCAGCAAGGGAGAGGAGATGGGCGCCGCCCTCAATATGCTGGCCCCTAGAGAAGTGAGGTCTCTGACGCCTCGCTCCCCTACGACCTCATAGGTTATGGGACTCCTTTACCTTTTACTGTACTGCAGGAGGGATGAGAGTCAGTTGGTCAGCCTGTCTGTTTGCATAGGGAGCGACTTTTATGTCAAAAAGTCTTGGTATGATTTCACTTCCTCGGCCCTACCAGTTTTTGCACCTGCTTTTTTTTTTTTTTAACCATGTCCTGTTCATTTGTAAGGGTTGATTGGGAAAAGAAAAACACCTGAAAGGTAGTTACTGCGGTTAGGGCATGAAAATGTAAAATCTGATGAATGATACTTTTGAGGTAGTTAGTGTCAAAGTGTAAAGTTTCTGGCTTTCACTGTTGAGCTTGTGGCAACAGGTAAAAAAGTGTCCATAATTTATTTTTTACTTTTATATTAATGAGATGCATTGAGGGTCAGGTCACCAACACGCCTAAAAAGTACATGAAGACCAAAGAAATCTGCTCTGGATGGTCGCTTTAGAAAGGAAAATGGGCTGAACTCTTTCGTTTGTTGAGAGTAGTTACATCCCTTCCTTTCCATGTTCCAGAAAAGCTTTACTTCCCATCATTACCAAGTTTCTAATAATAATAATAATGTATGGAATTTATATAGCGCTGAATCTTGTAAAGCAACAAATCAAAGCGCTCAGATGACTTTTTTTTTAAATCGAAGATAATGGAATAAGCACTCATGTGCTTTTTTCTTTTACATCCAGTCCCCGTGTATATGCGTTTTTTAAAATTTTGTCATCTGCTCCCACCGGCACACGATGGCCTACTCTTTTGAGAAGCGGAACAGGATTTACGTGTGCGCAAGATGTTCTGCATGCATTCGCACACGGGGCCTCGGTTTATAGTCTCATCTGAAGGACTTTGACATTCTAGAAGAGTCTATTCCTGAAAATATGGCACATAGTTTAAAGTGAAATGATATTGATTAAGATCTCAGATAATGAACACCCAGTATCATGGACTGTTGTGTTAATTAGCGAATGCAGTTAATGGTGGGTCCCCCCTCCCCCCCCCCCCCCCCCCCCCCCCCCCCCCCCCCCCCCCTTCAAGTTTGGAACATAGTCATGACAGTGTTGATAACATGCCGGTGTTAGAACAGGTAAATACAAAAGATTTTACCAGCAAAAATACACACATGCTTCCCTGTGCACAAACTGTTTATGAAAAGGTAATAAAAAAAGTGCAGTGTACTACAACAACAACATTGGAGAATGGTTTCGAACAACAGTTGGAGTAAGGCAGGGCTGTCTACTCTCACCCACTCTTTTCAACATCTTCCTTGAGAGAATCATGGCTGATGTACTGGAACATCATGAAGGATCAGTCAGCATTGGTGGCAGAACGATCACAAACCTCCGCTTCGCAGATGACATTGATGGAATAGCAGGATCAGAAAAAGAGCTTGCCAGCCTAACAGAACACTTGAATAATTTTTTAATTTAACGTCTCGCCTCCAAAACATATGGCATGGAAATCAGTGCAGAGAAGACCAAACTGATGACTAATAACACCAACGGCATTAGCACTGATATCAGGGTTAATGACCAGAAGCTGGAAACAGTTCAAAGCTTCAAGTACCTGGGAGCCATTGTATCAGACCAGGGATCCAAGCCAGAAGTAGTATGCAGGACTGCACAGACAATAACAGCTTTGTCAAAACTAAACACCATCTGGAGAGATAAAAATATCTCACTTATCTCCAAGATCAGACTAATGCGCTCCCTTGTCATATCCATATTTCTGTATGCCTGTGAATCATGGACCCTGACTGCAGATTTGGAGAGAAGAGTACAGGCGGTGGAGATGGATGCTTTCGGAGACTCCTTGGCATCTCCTACAAAGACCACATAAGCAACGAAAGCGTACATAACAGAATCCAGCAAACCATTGGACCCTATGAGAACCTTCTAATGATCGTGAAAAAGCGTAAACTTAAATGGTATGGGCATGTCACAAGATCCAAAGGACTTGCAAAGACAGTTTTACAAGGCACTGTCCAAGGAGGAAGAAGAAGAGGCAGACCAAGGAAGAGCTGGGAGGATAACATCAGCGAATGGACAGGCCTAGAACTCAACAAAACCCTGAGAAAGTCAGAACAGAGAGAGGAATGAAGGGAACTGGTTGTTGAGTCTTTGAGGGTGCCCCCACGGTCGTCAGACTACGGGGCAGATAGATAGATAGATAGATAGAATTTTTTTAAAAATTTCAAAGCTTGTTCTCTATAAGCTAAGTCCACACAAGGTATTTCTGTTCATTCTTTGTAGGTGTATCGGTGCCCCATGCATACACTTACATCTTTGTGTATAGACCAAAAGGGCTGTGCATGAATGAACATTTGTTTATTTTATTTGATTTGTTTTTCTATTTCGAGGATAATAAAATAAGCACTAATGTGCTTTTTGTAATTTTCACGATGGCCTACTCTTACGAAAAGCGGAACAGGTTTTAACATGTACACAAGATGTTCTGCGTGCGTTCGCACATGGGGCCTCGGTTTATAGTCTCATCCGAAGGGTGTGTAGTGGGTGGAGGTGTGTGTGTGTGTAGGGGAGTGGAAGTGTGTGTGTGTGTGTGGAGGTGTGTGTGTGTTCATTCACTCATGCACTCTCTGTACCCACCCACCCACCCACCTACCCACCTAAGAAAAAAAGGTAAAGGAGTCCCATAACCTATAAGGTTGTAGGGGAGCGAGGCGTCAGAGATCTCACTTCTCTAGGGGGCCAGCATATTGAGGGTGGTGCCCATCTCCTCTCCCTCGCTGCTTTACCTTCCCTGACCCTAAAGAGGGCAGGTACCCATTTACAGCTGGGGGAACTGTACTGAAGCCAAGGCAAACGGTCACCCATCCAACTGGTAACCACGCTCGACGCTGCTTAAGCTTGGCTGGGGGGGAAAAGCGAATGCTCCGACCACTGAGCTATCCCGTCCCCCCACCTACCCAACACTAAACTCTGTCGTTTAAACCTCTCCCATCCATCCGGGATAGCTCATTGGTCGGAGCACTCGCTTTCCCCCAGCCAAGTTAAGCAGCGTCGAGCGTGGTTACCAGTTGGATGGGTGACCGTTTGCCGCGCCTTGGCTTCAGTACAGTTCCCCCAGTTCACCCAGCTGTAAATGGGTACCTGCCCTCTTTAGGGTCAGGGAAGGTAAAGCAGCGAGGGAGAGGAGATGGGCGCCACCACCCTCAATATGCTGGCCCTAGAGAAGTGAGGTCTCTGACGCCTCGCTCCCCTACGACCTTATAGGTTATGGGACTCCTTTACCTTTACCTATAACTAGGTTTCTGGCGAAGAGAGAGAGGGAGCTCATTCCAGGTCGATGGACCCGAAATAGAGAAAGAGCGGCGGCCAACAGTGGATTGGTTGAATCTAGGTATTCGTAGGCACAAGGTATCTGCAGTAGAGCGGAGGGAATGTAAAGGAGTGTACAGGTTAAGACATTCACAGAGGTAGGAGGGTGCAGTTTTGTGGAGACATTTCTAACAGAGGGTACTGATCTTATAATTTACTCTCTGTGGCACAGGCAGCCAGTGGAGAGATCGCAAGAGAGGGGTAATGTGCTCAGATTTTTTCTTTCTGAGAACTAGTCGAGCTGCGGAGTTTTGTATACGTTGAAGGGAGTGGATAGATCATGCTGGCAGACCAGACAAAAGAGAATTACAATAGTCCAGACGTGAAAGAATGAGAGAAGTGATAAGTTTGGCTGTTGCTTCAGTGGACAGGTACTTTCGAATTGCACTAATACGCTGTAATTGATAGTAGCACGACTGACAGGTCTGGGTGATCAATTCTTTCATAGAGAGTGTGTTGTCGATAACAACACCTAGATACTTCACAGCAGTGGATAGAGGGACTGATGTATTGCCAAGTTCTATTGAAGCTGTTGTAATGGAACAGAGTTTGTGTTTGGTCCCTACGAGCATGGCTTCGGTTTTATCTGCATTTAGCTGTAATTTGTTCTGTGTCATCCAGTTTTGAAATATCCTCAAAGCAGCGGGCCATATTAATATTGTCAGGAGAGAAGGCAGATTTTCAGGAGTAACACTGCTTTGGATCTGAGAGTCGTCTGGGTAAAAATGATGGTTGATTTGATGACGGTTTATTATATGTGACAGTGGGGCAGTGTCAAGAGTGAAAAAGAAACAGGGCACTCATGCACTCTCTGTACCCACCTACCAACCCACACAAACACTAAACTCTGTCGTTTAAACCTCCCCTATCCCATGCCAACAGTCACCGACCTTGGCTGGGGGAAAAGCGAATGCTCCGACCACTGAGCTATCCCGTACCCCCACCTACCCAACACTAAACTCTGTCGTTTAAACCTCTCCCATCCATCCGGGATAGCTCAGTGGTCGCAGCACTCGCTTTCCCCCCAGCCAAGTTAAGCAGCGTGGCTACCAGTTGGATGGGTGACCGTTTGCGCGCCTTGGCTTCAGTAGTTCCCCCAGTTCACCCAGCTGTAAATGGGTACCTGCCCTCTTTAGGGTCAGGGAAGGTAAAGCAGCGAGGGAGAGGAGATGGGCGCCACCTGCCCTCAATATGCTGGCCCCTAGAGAAGTGAGGTCTCTGACGCCTCCTCGCTCCCCTACGACCTTATAGGTTATGGGACTCCTTTACCTTTACCTTACCATCCATCCCGACAGTCACCGACGAGGAGAACTCGCCCAGGCTGGATGCTGAGGACGACGAATACATGTACGACGACGACATCATCCTGGAGGAGGAGGAGTCCAGCGGCGACGAGGTGGACGAGTTTGACAAGGACGAGCACTTCCCCGAGAGCGACAAGGTCTACCAGACGGTGTCGGAGCCCCTGATGACCAGCAGCCGGCAGCAGCAGCAGGAGGGTGGGGGGGAGGAGGAGGAGGAGGAGAGTGGTGGGCACAGCGCCTTCTTGATGGACTCCTCCGTCGCTGGGGCCAAGGGGCTGGTGAGTTTTGTGTGTGTTAGGGGTGGGTGGGGGGGATGGGGGGAGGGGGGTTTGTGGGGGGGGGGGGGGGGGGGGGGAGGTTGGGGTGGTGGTGGTGGGGTGGGATGGGTGTGGAGGGTGGTGTGGGAGGGTGTTGGGGGAGATGGGGGGGGAAGGGTCGGGGGCAGTTGTGGGGGGTGGTAGGAGGAGGGGAGGTGTGTGTGTGGGGGTGAGTGTGTGTGTAGGGGGGTGGAAGTGTGTGTGGTGTGGTGGTGTGTGTAGGGGGTGGAGGTGTGTGTGTGTAGGGGGGGTGGAAGTGTGTGTGTGTGGTGGTGTGTGTAGTGGGTGGAGGTGTGTGGTGTGTGTAGGGGGGGTGGAAGTGTGTGTGTCTGGAGGTGTGTGTAGTGGGTGGAGGTGTGTGTGTAGGGGGGATGGAAGTGTGTGTATCTGGAGGTGTGTGTAGTGGGTGGAGGTGTGTGTAAGGGGGTGGAGGTGTGTGTAAGGGGGTGAGGGTGTGTAGGTGGGGTGGAGTGTGTGTAGGGGGGTGGAGGTGTGTGTAAGGGGGTGGAGGTGTGTGTAAGGGGGTGGAGGTGTGTGTAAGGGGGTGGAGGTGTGTGTAAGGGGGTGGAGGTGTGTGTAAGGGGGTGGAAGTGTGTGTAAGGGGTGGAAGTGTGTGTAAGGGGTGGAGGTGTGTGTAGGGGTGGAGGTGTGTGTAAGGGGGTGGAGGTGTGTGTAAGGGGGTGGAGGTGTGTGTAAGGGGTGGAGGTGTGTGTAAGGGGGTGGAAGTGTGTGTAAGGGGGTGGAGGTGTGTGTAAGGGGGTGGAGGTGTGTGTAAGGGGGTGGAGGTGTGTGTAAGGGGGTGGAGGTGTGTGTAAGGGGGTGGAGGTGTGTGTAAGGGGGTGGAGGTGTGTGTAAGGGGGTGGAGGTGTGTGTAAGGGGGTGGAGGTGTGTGTAAGGGGGTGGAGGTGTGTGTAAGGGGGTGGAGGTGTGTGTAGGGGGTGGAGGTGTGTGTAAGGGGGTGGAGGTGTGTGTAAGGGGTGGAAGTGTGTGTAGGGGGGTGGAAGTGTGTGGTGTAGGGGAGTGGAGGTGTGTGTAGGGGGGTGGAAGTGTGTGTAGTGGGTGGAGGTGTGTGTGTAGGGGAGTGGAGGTAGGTGTGTGTGTGTGAAAGTCAAAGTCAAACTTTTATTTTCAGATGATACATTGAATGAGCAGAGCATTTGCTTTTTTTCATCAAGCTCTGCATGTGTGTGTGTGTGTGTGTGTGTGTGTGTGTGTGTGTGTGTGTGTGTGTGTGTGTGTGTGTGTGTGTGTGAGGGGTGTAGGTGTGTATGTGTGAGAGGGGGTGGAGAAAGGTGTGTGTTGGTGTCATTTACTTTTTTATTTATTTATTTTTACTTCGAGGATAATGGAATAAGCACTCATGTGCTATTTTACATCCTGTCCCCGTGTGTATGCAGTTTTGTCAATCTTGTCATCCGTCCGTTCCCACTGGTGCACAGAGACCTACTCCTCTGAAAAGTGGATCAGGTTTTAACATGTGCGCAAGATGTTCTGTGTGCGTTCGCACACGAGACCTTGGGTTATAGTCTCATCCGAAGAACTTTAGGAGGCACTGAGATGTGTGTGTATGTGCATGAATACTTACAACTCCATGTGTGTGTGCATGCTTGCGTGTGTGTGTGTGTGCATGAATACTTAAAACTCCATGTGTGTGTGCTCGCATGCGTGTGTGTGTGCGCATGAATACTTACAACTCCATGTGTGTGTGTGTGTGCTTGCGTGTGTGTGTGTGTGCGTGAATACTTACAACTCCATGTGTGTGTGTGTGTGTGCGTGCTTGCGTGTGTGTGTGCCTGAATACTTACAACTCCATGTGTGTGTGTGTGTGCTTGCGTGTGTGTGTGTGTGTGTGCATGAATACTTACAGCTCCACGTGTGTGTGCATGAATACTTACAGCTCCAATGTGTCTGTGCGTGCTTGTGTGTGTGTGTGTATGAATACTTACAACTCCATAAGTGTGTGTGTGTGTGCTTGCGTGTGTGTGTATGAATACTTACAACTCCATATGTGTGTGAGTGCATGAATACTTACAACTCCATGTGTGTGTGCATGTGAGTGTGTGTATGTGCATGAATACTTACAACTTCATGTGTGTGTGTATGTGCATGAATACTTACAACTCCATGTGCGTGTGTATGTGCATGAATACTTACAACTCCATGTGTGTGTATGTGCATGAATACTTACAACTCCATGTGTGTGTGTATGTGCATGAATACTTACAACTCCATGTGTGTGTGCATGTGAGTGTGTGTATGTGCATGAATACTTACAACTTCATGTGTGTGTGTATGTGCATGAATACTTACAACTCCATGTGTGTGTGTATGTGCATGAATACTTACAACTCCATGTGTGTGTATGTGCATGAATACTTACAACTCCATGTGTGTGTGTGTGTGCATGAATACTTACAAGTCCATGAGTGTATGCATGTGAGTGCAGGAATACTTACAACTCCATGTGTGTGTGCGTGCTTGCATGTGTGTGTGTGTGTGCATGAATACTTAAATGTCCATGTGTGTGCGTGCTTGCGTGTGTGTGCATGAATACTTACAACTCCATGCGTGTGCGCGTGAGAGTCACACACATATCCATCAATCAATCAATCAACAAGGCATCACCCACTAACGGTGTGTTGACAGCGGGCAGGACTGCTGCAGCGAAAGACGGCCAAAGGGCAGCAGCGGTCAGGCCAGTCCAAGTCCAAGGGGCCCTCCCCGGGGATCGGCCCACACCACAGCCTCTGACCGCCACAGCCTTAGTGCTAGCAGGCCTCCCAGCCACCCACCCAGCCACCCTCCTCCTCTTCCTCCTCCTCCTCCTCTTCCTCCTCTTCTTCTTCCTCTTCCTCCTCCTCTTCTTCTTCCTCTTCCTCCTCCTCTTCCTCTTCCTCCTCTTCTTCCTCTTCCTCCTCCTCTTCTTCCTCCTCCTCTTCCTCCTCTTTCTCCTCCTCTTCTTCTTCTTCCTCCTCCTCTTCCACTGACGGACATTTCTATCGCCTCACAAAGGGAGTGGCTTTGCTTTGGTGGGCTGTGATGCTGTGTGGGGACGTTCTGAATCTCTTGTGTATGTTGTTTTTTTTCTTTGGGGTGGGGTTGGGGGAGATGGTTTTTTGCTTTTTTATTTTTTTGCTTTTTTTTTGGGGGGGGGGGGGGGGGGGAGGTTTGTTTTCTGGTTTTTCTTGGGGAGAGGGCTGAGTAGGTGGGTAGGAGGAGGGGATTTTTGTTCCTTTTTTTTTTTCTTTTTCTTCTTTCGCAGTATTGTATGATTGATGGAGATTGAAGTGTATTGATATATTTTCTGCTCAGTATGAATCATAGCGATATGGGGTTGGAAAGTGTAGGGTGTATACACATATTTTGCACATCCACCTGTAATTATTGGTTTTTATGACTCACGTATGGGGGTGATTTGTATGACACCGGTGTGATGATTTTTATTATTTTTGTTGTTCGCACCAGAAAGTGTGTGTAAAATAATGAAGTCATATTGTCAGCTGGTAACGTTTAAAAGGCTTCTTCTGCATAAGTGAAGATGGTATTTTTGTGTGTGTTGGGGTTTGGGTTTTGGAGTTTTTTTGTTTGTTTGTTGTTTTTGGAGGGGGGGGGGGGGGGGGGGGGGGCGTAATTGTCAAGAAGATTAATTGTTACAAGTGAGTGTGTGAATTTATTGCTGAAAAAAAACCAACAAACCCAAGTGATGTCTTGACATTAGACTGTATTGCATTATCTCTCTCTCTTTTTTCCCTCTCTGAAAATAATGCAAACTTGTACTCATCTGTGTTTCCAGTTCTATTGTATTTTGCTTGATGTGATATTAGACGAGATATGATCCTTTCTTTGTTGTGTGTGCTCTCTGAAAGTCGGCCATTTTTCTTCCCTGTTAGAACTGGTTGAAAGTGCTTTGTCTGGGGGAAAAAAAAGACCAAAAAAAGAAAAGTGTGTGTGTGTGTGTGGAGGGGAGAGGAAGGATGCGTGTGTTTGTGTGTGGATTGGTTGTAGTTGAGTGAGCCGTTTTTGTATTCAGATCTACGGTGTTTTGTTATCAATATTTATTTCATCATTGTATCGTTCATTCTCATAGTTTTAGCAGGGCATTTGTTTTCTCCAGAAATTTGCCATGTCTTCAAGGAGACTTGGTTTTGACTCCTTTTCAAAGTTTCAAGAATAAATTATTAAAAGATTTATAGAATGTATATGACAATCTGATGATTTCAGAAATAACAGAATTCAGAGCTCGATTGTTACTTTCCAGCTAGTGATATGTGTGTAGAATACAAATGCTTTTTTTTTTTGTCTTGTATATTAATTACTAGGATTTTTTTTTTCTTGCTTAGATTTGTTGGGGATTTTGTCGTCGTTGCTTATCGACTGCTGTTTTTACAGCAATTGTCGAGCAAGTCATAGCCCAGTCTAGTCTGTTAATTTAGCATAATAATACAAAGCAATGCTAAGTTGTGCCATCGTCATTGATGAATGTATTTCATGAAAGAATAAAATGTCCAATAAGATGGCCCAGTCAATAGATATATTTTTCTATCACGTAACATTTGTTGGCAGTTTTCTTCTGTGGCTTGTCAGAATGAGCAAGGTTCAGTGCCGGGCATTCCTTACCGTAACAAGGTTCTTGTCTTGACTTCTGTGGGATAACTTCTTGATTATGAGTGCAGGCCTGCTGATGTGAGTTTCTGTCTCCATGTAGGGGATTGTAAGGTTTGTCTCTCCATGGTTGTATACTGAACCTACTGTTCTACATGTGTGCCAGTTATATTATGCATGATGCCTGGACTATTGTTTTCTTGATGTGTTGTATGTATTATTGGAGAAGATAAAAGTCATGGTTGCTTTCTTGGTATGAAATCTGGGCTGGCTACACATCCTTTGGAAGAATGCATCAATTGGCACTGTGCAACACTTCTTTTTCTCCACCTGTACTGTCTGTATGTATATATGTATGTATTTGTTTCCCAAAGAAAGAAAAAATGGATGGTGTCTTAAAGCTAAGAGCTTTTGTTGCTTGGAGGATATTTTAAAATCAGTGATAAAACTACCAAAATGTAGCAAATCACACGTTAAAGACGTGTACACATTGCAAAGATCTGCGCACAAACCAAAGATATGTGTAGAAGGCAAAGCCATCGATGTGCAAGATAAAAACAGACAGTTTGGTGCTGCTGCTGCCACCACCTTCATTTTCCTGGCAGTGTTATCGACAGCGATTACTTGTGTCAGACAAGTGAAGACGGGATGGATGATTCAGACCCTCTACTGACTGCGCTGATTAGCCTGTCAAGACAACTCTTGTCCTCACAAACGACTCGGGCTCACAGCAGCAACCCTGGCATAACTGCTGTTTTTGCCTCTACCCCCCGTCAAATCTGGTGGTATCCACAAGACTAGTACCCAGACCACCAGTCTTGGGATAGAAGGAACTCCTGTTTCAGATTCAAACCCTGGAGATTCGAACCCTAGAGATTCAAACCCTGGACCTCTCAGCTTCCTGATGAGTGCGCTCTCTCAAGTTAGGCGAGGTATCTCTGCATCACCACTGAATCACCAGCATCTTCATCTTCATCTTTTAAATCCGAGAGTCTTTGGGCCACTGCACTGGAGACCTCGTCATTGAATTCTTCCATGTATGTCAGTTTTGTGCCCAGACCTGAGTCTCTTCCAAGTGTAATCATCGTAATACAGATCTGCTCTTTCAATCTTTTACTTTTTTTTTTCAAATCCGGCTAACCTGGCATACTTTTATCATTATGTGCGCAGAAACAGGAGTTTGTAATCAGGGATTTGTGTGAAAGTTTTGGAGGAGGAGTTTCATGTCTGCAACTGTCAGGTAGATGATAAAATAGAAAGATGGACTATGTAAAGACCATAAGCATAGAGGAGGCTGTTTTGGGGGCTGTAAGGTATGTGATGAATATATGTGATTTTGGGGGGATGTTGGTTTTTTTGTTTGTGGGGGTTTTTTGGCATGAAAAAGCGATTTGTATCCCAGAATGGTCACGTCCCAAATTTTTGGTTTGAACTTGTACTTTATGTTGGGTGTATTTTTCATGTATAGTTTTTGTTTGATATTATGTACAGCTGGTGATGATTGTGCTATTTAGCTTTCTTTGCGTTGGCATTCAGTATGTGATGAGATATACCATGTACTTCACTTCACCATGAAACATAAACTCTGCTTAGCAGAACCTCAGATTACAACTGGTCATTTGTTATTCTGACATTGAAAACAATAACAACAATAACGGCAACCTTCTGAAAAGATGAGGGATTTTTTTTATGTGACTCCTTTGAAAAATGTTCCGAGACATTGTTCTGGGTCAACAGTCATGCTAGGAAAACCATTTTTGGACCTTTGTTTTATCAACCTTTAAAGGGCCCCTCCAGCATCATTCTGCATGAACTGGCACAGAAATACCTGATGATGTGTCACACCGAGGATAAGTTAATCACATGTGCCTATGTTAAATAAATGAGGCTGTGTTGGGGGGGAAAGAGCGATTAGAAAACTGGTCACTGGAGGAGTGTTACTAATGCGAGTCACAAGCTTTTCATAGTCATCAGTGAAGAAAAATCCAGGGAACATGTGCCGCCAAGTATTATGCATTACCTTACTCAGTGACAAATCAGTGACATACCTATTACTTTCCTCAGTGTGGTCGGAGCACTCACTTTCCCCAGGCTAAGGTTTAAGCAGCATTGAGCATGGTTACCAAGTGGATGGGTGACCGTTTACACACCTTGGCTTCAGTACAATTTTCCCAGCTGTGAATAGGTACCTGCCCTCTTTAGGGACAGGGAAGGTAAAGCAGCGAGGGAGAGGAGATGAGCGCCACCCTCAATATGCTGGCTCCTTGAGAGGCTGAGGTCTCTGACACCTTGCTCCCCAACGACCGCATAGGATAAGGGAACACCGCTACCGTTACCTCAGTTACAAAACGAACCAGCAACAAGCATATTTGTTATTGTTTTACCAATATTTGTGTTTGTGTTGTTGTTGTTTTTTTCAGTGATGTCCTATGCCGAGTACCAGCACTGTTATGTCTAGCTGCCATACCAGTGTTAGAAAAGTGAAGTGTCCTCATGTCCTCATCTGTGTTGTTTTTGGTATCATGCATCACTTTTTTTACTCTTTCTGTCAGGGGAAAATACCTTACCAAAGAACTGGGAGGAAGGTGAGTGGGGTTTCTGTTGTCGTTTGTTTTGATTTGATATTTGAGGGATGGGGGTGTGGTTTTTTGATTGTTTCTTTTTTTTTTCCATTGAGGAACTGATCAGGTAATGAAGGCAAGTTCTTGTGTTGCAACAAAAGTGGATGATTGTTTTCACTAAAATTCCTCCAAAACTTCACACGCGTTACAGACTGTTTTGTACCGTCATCTTCCAACATGATAATGTAGAACATGTTTTAAGGGCTCTTTAGGCCGTTTTACTTCTTTTACACAGATTTACAGCTGGAGACATGGGAGTTACTCTGTGAAAAGAGCTAACTACTGTCATAGTGTCACTGACTTACTGAACTATGGAGGAGACTTATTCAAGCATCTGTTACAGTTGAGTTTTCCTACAAAAGCAGTGTCAGTCTTGAGACTGGTGTGTATTTTTTATTAATCTATTCTTTTATTTTGAGGATAATGAAATAAGCACTCCAGTGCATTTTTACATGCAGTCCCTGTGTGCATGTGGTTTTGTACATTCTGTCATGTGTTTCCATCAGCACACAATAGCCTACTTTTCCAAAAAGTGTTCGCACACAGGGCCTCGGTGTATAGTCTCATCCGAAGGTCTTCTTGGGGGAAGTGGAGTCGGCACTGATGTTAACTCCTGAGGAACAATCCCCTTGAACGGGATTTGAACCAAAGTCAGCAGATCATGAGCGTAGAGCACATCACTCTAACCACTAGGTGTTGAACAGGTTGGAGGGAATAGAGACTGTGGCTTCTGTCCTGTTGTCTTGTCAGTCAGGCAGTTGTGGGCAGAAGGCCAGCTTTAAGAAATGGACAATGATATCGTGAATCAGGAAGTTGCAGTTTTAAAAACAAAATGTAGTCAGACCAATTTTCCACATTATCTGGAAGGGTATCGCTTTGTTTACAGTGACAACAACAGGTGATCAGTTTATCACCGATCATTATCTTCCGATTCGGGCAAACCCACGTCCAAATGTAAAAGAACAGTTGTAAGGGCTGCAGCTCGTTTGAGTTAATTAAAAGAAAGACTTTTATATTGGCAGTAGCTGAACCGGAGTATTTTCTTACTCACAAGTATTTGCTGTATCGTTTCAAGATTTGACGATGTTGGGCTTTGATATTTTTGGGGGGTTTTTTGTTTTAACTTGACTGGGATTTTGTTGAGATGCATGATAAACATTTGTATTTGTTCGGGATAGTAGGCAGACCGTTGTTTTAAGAGTGTATGATCACCTCCATGGCTTCTCTTTGCTCAGAGATTTGATGTGATTACTTTTTCGCAGTGTGGCCATGACATAGATGTATGTGTGTGTGTGTGAGATTGTTCCCTCTCAGAACTGAATGAGGCACACGTTTTGTTTGGATACACTTGGGCCTGGGAACAAAAAAGGGCCATCAGCTTGGCAATAAAAAGAAGAGAGAAAACAAAGAGGATTACGATTGTGAAGTGTTGGCTGCGTTTTGCTTTCTTTCTTGTGTGAGGTGGTTTGGGGTTGGGGTTTTTTGTTTGTTTGTGTGTGTGTGTGTGTTTTTGTTGGGGGGTTTTTGGGGGGAGGGGGGTTCCTAACTTGAAAATGTTTTGGTTTGTATTGTTTTTTATTTATTTTACTCTTTTATTCTTTCTTCTTCTTCTTTGCGTTGTCTGGGTACTCTTTTATTTATTTTACTCTTTTATTTTGAGGATAATGGATTAAGCACTCATGTGCTTAATTTCATCCAGTCCCCATGTGTATGCAGTTTTGTGAATTTTGTCATCCATTCCCACCGGCACACAATGGCCTACTCTTCTGAAAAGCGAAGCGGGTTTTAACATGTGCGCAAGATGTTCTGTATGTGTTCGCACACGGGGCCTCGGTTTATAGTCTCATCGGAAGGTAAGTTTTGGATGTTGGTCTGTCAGTCTCTTTAGCATTGGCATTTTTGTTTGTTTTGTGGGTTTTTTAGTGGGTTTTGTTTTGATGTACTTTTGTTGTGTGTTTGTTAATGGGCTTTGAGAGGTAGGGTTTTTCTGTGTTGTTTTTTAGTATGTGTTTGTGTGTGTGTATGTGTTTGTTTTGGGGGGAGCGCTGGGTTTTGTTTTTTAAAGGATTGTTTTAGGGGAGAGGGATCAGTAATTGCATGTGTTTCTCGATGTGATGTTTCGTTTCTATTGAAGACTTGTCAGTTTCCTTATGTTCGTTCATGATTTGCCTGTCTCTTGAAGCGTTTTGTTTTGTTTGTATTTTTAGGTTTCTTGACGTCTTCTTGTCAGTCTCTTGATGTCTTGCTGTCAAGTCTCTTGATGTCTTCTTATCAATCTCTTGATGCAGTAACTTGAGTAAGCAGCAACCTTTTCTCATATCAGTTTTTTATGAAGTTTACCAAGCAGGCACTGAACATTATCTTGCAGGGGGTGGGGGGAAGGGGGCATTTTTTGGAGGGTTGCTTGGGGGTGGGGGGTTGGTTTTGCTTTTTGTTGTTTTGGGGTTTTTGGAGTGGGGGGGGGGGGGGGGGAAGAGGAGTACCTTCCATGTTAGTACACATGAATCCCTTCTTATCATTGAGCAGGCCAGAAGAAATTTGCAAATGCACAGGCGCTTTTCTTTTCAAGCTTATTTCCAGTTACAGTTTCATTCAGTGTGTGTATGCACAGACCAATCTGTGAACATACTAATAAAAGATATGAAAATAATTATATAAAAGAACAAATAAATAAATAATTAAAATATCAATTCTTTTTTTTAAAAGAAAAAAAAAAAAAAAACCTCCACCCTCTCAAATGATACTATACTATTTATCCTTGCAAAAGCTTTCATTTCTCACTCTTTTACATCATTACAATTTAAATCTGCTTTGAAATATAAAAAAACCTATTTCTCCTCCTATCTGTAAGGTTCGTGTTTTTCGCGTGATGCCTTACCAGCAAGTTAGACTCATGTTCTGGCCCAGCCCAAAAGCTGTGTCAGTTATTGATGTCAGCTAAATGCCAAGGCCTACACTATAATGTTATGTTGTAAAATGTTGTGTTGAGATTATCTTCAGCCCTGACAAGCTCTTAACATACATAACCTGCACTCTCCTTTGTTAAAGGAGAAAACATCCTCTTAAGTCAGAATATGGCTGCCTGTATGGCGAGGTGCTTAAAAACAGTCATACACACAACACTTCTCATTCAGTGTGCAGTTTCAATCTCACAGTGATTCCCAGGTGGGATATATATGATGATATCTTCAGTTTAATGTCTATTCACATTTAGTGATTTTAGACGGCCATCATCATCATCCCAGGTGGGATGAGCGAGTCAGAGTGCACGCCCTCCATCCCCAGAGTGTTAAGCTGGGGAACGCACAACAACATCAACTCATTTTTTCCTGATTAAAATGATGCTTTAATACTAAAACACTTCTTTTTTTTTTCTTTCAATACTTCAGGATTTCAACATAACCAACAAGCCACATACCCCAAACTCTGCATTACCAACAGTACTGGGATATATACCAATGGTACAAGCATTTCATACAACAGGACTGAGTGTGTCGTCTGCATACAGTAACATTGTAAACCAACAGAAAGACTAGGCAAGAACAGGTATTGATTGTCCTTAAATGTTCTTCTCTCCACAGCTGTATTATTATCTCCAAACAATTATCCGTTTCTCTCTTGATCACAACTCTCGTTTCACAATAAACATTTCCAAACGCCATGCACTTACTTAGATACATTGTTCACATTCAAGGAATTCTGAAATCTGAAAAAAAAGGAGGGGGGGGCGATGCACACACCTACACTAAAACTGAAACACACACACACACACACTATAATGCAAAAAAAACCAACAATTTTACAAAAATTACACCTAAAAAAATCAATATTAATTTTTGGATGCACACACACACACACGCGCGCGCAAACTGAAACACACACACACTCTCTATAATGCAAAAAAAAATAAACAATTTTACAAAAATTACACCTAAAAAATCAATATTAATTTTTGGATGCACACACACACACACGCGCGCGCAAACTGAAACACACACACACTCTCTATAATGCAAAAAAAATCAAATTTTACAAAAATTACACCTACAAAATCAATATCAATCAATGCATACCTTCATAATAATCGTTTTTTGTTGTTGTTTTTTCACAATACAGGCATTTTGTTCTCCGATTATCTACTATGAATACAATACCTCATATTTCTGAGTAGAAAACCTTTTTTATTCTTTTTTGGTTTGTATATAGTGAAATAATTCTACGAAATATTGAGAATCATGAGGGAATTAGTGTAGGTGGCCACAACATCAACAACCTGAGATATGCAGATGACACAGTCCTTATCGCCGACTCTGAAGAAAAACTGCAAAAGATTTTAACAACAGTAACAAACGAAAGCGAAAAGAAAGGATTACAGCTCAATGCAAAGAAGACAGAATGCATGGCGATCTCGAAAAAAGCTGTTATACCACAATGCAATATAGCCTGTAAAGGAGAGAGAATCAGACAAGTAAACACCTTTAAATACCTTGGTTGTACTATCACCCCGGACGGCAAGTGTGACACAGAAATCAAGAAGAGAATCCGTCAATCTAAGGCAACTTTTAACAACATGAAATGCATTTTTACCAACAGTAAGATAAGCCTCAAGACAAAGATCCATGTTTTGAGAGCCTACGTATGGTCCATTCTTCTGTACGGATGTGAGTGCTGGACCCTAGCCAAGGACACAGAACAGCGACTAGAAGCAGTGGAAATGTGGTTCATCTGGAGAATCATGAAAATCTCATGGACAAAAAGAAAAACTAATGCAGAAGTAATGGAAATGGCTGGGTACAAGAGATCCCTTCTCAACACCATCAGAGAAAGACAGCTCAAATTTTTCGGCCATATAATCAGGGCTGACGGACTAGAGAAACTGTTATGGAGTGGCAAAATCTGTGGAAACAAGAGCAGCGGAAGACAACGCACAAAATTCACAGACAGCTTAAACAAATTCGCAACGAATAAAGAGGGCACCAACAATGAGCTCATGAGAGGGACCGAGAACAGGGAAGAATGGAGAGCCATGATCGTCGATGTCTGCAGGACCAGACCGGACACTTGAAGAAGAAGAAGACCTCGGCTACAGTTCTGAGGTCTGTGCATTGTAAGATTTGTGTGTGTGCGACCGTTTATGCCCACCATTAAAGTAGCCACACTCTGACTTTGGGGATGATATTTAAAACTGACACCAGTGTTCATGTGGTGTTGTTTTTTAAATACATGTGTTATCATCAGAGAGGAGAGCAGAGCCGAGGACCGAGATGGATGGAGGAGGCTTACCACGGCATCATGCATCTTTCGTGTCTCCTCCACGACCGCTAAGGTCACGGGACTGATGATGATGATGATGATGTTATCATCAGTTCTTACTAGCATGAATGGCCTACTCTTTCAGAAGGCAGATCAAGTTTTAACAAGTGTGCGCAAGATGTTCTGCATATATTCGCAGGGCTTTGGTTTATTATAGTCTTCATCCACAGGACTTTTGGATGGGTGGGTCCATGGAGTTCAGTACTGATGTTCAGTTAACTCCAGAAGAAAAATCCCCATGAACAGGCGTCTCCGAGGCAACTTCAACCCTGGCTTGATTCTGGGTCATCAAATCACGAGCACAACACTCTAACCACCCGGCTATCCCACTCCCCCCTCCCCCCGCAAAAAAAACATCTTTCAAATCATCCGTCTCCTCCCATCATTAACAAACTATAAAAGAAAGGAATGCGCAGGCAAAACAAGGACGAAAAAGAGAAGTGTACCGAGCCTAAACAAAGAAAAAGCTGCTCAGTGCAGGGCCCCTCTGGCTGGTGGCCCCACAGATGCCGGATATTGATGGGCTCCCTGTAGACTTCCGACCCTGAGGATGCGACATTACGAATCCCGGCATGGCTGTGGTTGGGAGATTGAAATGAGCGACGTGGGAACAGCAGGACAGGAATGTCACAGAAGATGAGGCACTCCCCCCCCCCCCACCCCCCTCCCAAAAAAAGAAGATGCACCATGCCCTTACTACATAGCCCCAACACACACTGGGTTTGGGACTGCATTGCTTCTGACTTACTCACAGCTGTCAGTTTTCCCCACATTCATTTGTTTTGTTTTGTTTTGTTTAATGTCTATTCACTACATGGTGATTTAGACACACCCGCATTCATACCAAAATACCTATTATTACACATCACATCTCTCTCTCTCTCATTCTCACACATAAGTATATAAATATATATATATATATATATATATATACATATATATGTAATTACAGTAAAGGTCTTACAGGTGAAGAATATATGACTTCAGCAACTGACACTATGAATTGCTGAGAGTCATATAAAACTTCTTGACTAGAGGCATATTTCTTATGAATATCTAAACCTCTCCTTTTATACATGTCAAGAAGAATTGGGCAATCAAACAACAAATGGTGGACTGAAAGTGGAATAGAACAACAACATGTTACATTTTTTTAATATTTAGTATTCCATGCATTTAATCTCAGTTTATGTATTAGAATTTCTAATTTCCGTGGGCAAGGAAACTGCTGATAATGTTCTTCTATATCTTTGAATGTATGCATTTCATTAACTTAGAATGAATTTCATAAGACGACAATGCAAGATTAGAATCAAACACTTCAGTACTGTATTCTGAGGCACCTTGTTTTGCCAAAGAATCAACCAGCTCATTCGAATAAATTCCACAATGAGAGGGGATCCAGCAGAAAGTTATGCTGATGCCTCTGCTTGCAATAGAATGTATCAGGAATTTGATCTCAAATACAATATCATTCCTTATTTTACCATGCCATGACTTTAATGCCATTAACACTGCCTTTGAGTCAACGCAAAACAGAATTTGGCAAACATCAACAGCAGTATCAGACAAAAAATTCAAAGCCATAAGAATTGCAAATAATTCAGAAGTAAAAATAGAAAAATGTTGTCCTAAATGAAAAGATTTCTGAACTTTTAAAGTCGGAATCACATATGCAGCACCACTTTTGCCTGTTTCTAATACAGATCCGTCAGTATACACTTTTAAGTGATTAGAATAATTACTTTCTAAGTGACTTTTTACATCAACGGTGAGAAGATTTTGATCTTCATTTTTCTTTATTTCCGTGTAGTCGATGTCAAATTTAGCTGAAATATGTTCCCAAGGAGGAAACTGAGGAACATGATATATATCATGTAGGGGTGACAGTCAAATTTAACAAAGATGACATATTAAGGATTGACAACATCCCGGCTGAGCTCATCAAGTACGGAGGCCCAGAGATGATCAAGGCATTAACAATCATCTGCCAACGCATCTGGACCAGCAAAGAGTGGCCTGAACAGTGGACCCAATCCATCATAGTTCCACTTCCAAAGAAGGGAGACCTGAAGAAGTGCCAAAATTACAGAACAATCAGTCTGATAAGCCATCCTATCAAAGTTATGCTACGCATTGCCTTGAACAGACTGAAACCACAAGCAGAAGAAATCCTATCAGAAGAACAGGCAGGATTCAGACCAGGTCGAAGCACTGTCGAGCAGATCTCAACATCAGAATGTCATAGAGAAGCACCTCCAACATCAACTACAGCTCTACAACAACTTCATTGCTTCAAGAAGGCCTTCGACCGAGTGTGGAAAGAAGCTCTGTGGCAAGTCATTGAGAGACTATAACTTCAACGAGGACCTGATTCAAGTCATTTCAGGCGCTGTATGACAGCTCCCCACAGCGCAGTCCTCATGGGTGGAGAAATCGGGGAGTTCTTCCGGACTTCAGTTGGAGTTCGACAAGGCTGCCCGCTATCCCCCGTTCTTTTCAACGTGTTCCTGGAGAACATCATGCAGGAGGCCCTCCTTGACTTCAAGACCTAATCACAATAGGAGGAAGGCCAGTCTGCAATCTTCGATTCGCAGATGATATTGATCTCATGGGCCGCAGTGAAGAAGAACTCCAGGATCTCACCACCAGACTGGAAACATCAGCCAATGCCCACGGTATGGAGATCAGCACGGAAAAGAGCAAGATCCTAGTGAACAGAAACCACACCGACCACTCCCACCAGCATCAAGATGAGTGGCGAGACACTAGAGGAGGTGGAAACTTTCAAGTACCTTGGAGCAGTCATCACCAAAGAAGGTACGAGCACACATGAGGTGAAGATCAGACTTGCTGTGGCACTCTCCTCCATGACTAAGCTGGCGAAAGTGTGGAGAAACCATAACATCAGAACCCACACTAAGGTCAGACTCTACAAGGCACTCGTCACATCCATTGCCTTGTACAGCTGTGAAGCATGGACCCTTACTGCCGATTTAGAACGTCGCGTTCAAGCCTTTGGGATGAAGTGCCTCAGGCGGATCCTGAACATCACCTACAGAGACCGTAAAACCAACGACTATGTCTGGAAGCAGATCGAGGCACTGGCTGGCAAACAAGAACCATTGCTAGATACAGTCAAACGGAGGAAATTGAAATGGTTTGGCCACACAACAAGGCATAACAGCCTGTCAAAGACAGTCCTGCAGGGAATGATGGAAGGAGCAAGGAGGCAGGGACGACCACACAAAAGCTGGATATCCAACATCAAGGAGTGGACCGGCCTCACTGTACCAAACCTCCTGAAAGCAGCCCAGGACAGAACCATTTGGCGGTCCACTTGCAGCGTCCGTGCGGGCACCCCAACGGTCGTCCCGACCAAGGGATGATGATGATGATGATGATGACATATTAAATATAGTCTCTGTATATTTACCTCAAGGTCCAAAAAATGACAACACTGACTGGTTAAAAAACACAGACTTCACAAAACATAAATGGATTATTCTGGGCGATTTCAATTCTCATGCTCCTTTTTGGGATTCTGGGTGCTCTACTATCACCAGCAACCGTTTGGTAGAAAATATCGTGGATTCAAAGCTTTACTTATTGAATGATGGTAGAGTAACCAGAATTCCTGATGTTTCTAGTCATAAACCAAGTGCTATTGATTTAACATTAAATATCTCCAGGTTTAGCTATCAATTGCTATTGGAATGTTGAAGAGGATTGTTTTGGAAGTGATCATTGTCCTATTACGTTGTCATTTGAGGACATTGCAACATCAGACCTAACACATATTGAGGATAAAATTTCTAAATTTCGATATAAATTGGCTGACTGGAGTTCTTTTCAATAATTTCTTCAGGCTACTGATATTGAAACGATTGAAGAGGATGATGTAGATCAGTTTTATTCCAATTTTGTGGCAAAGCTCATACATGCAGCTGAGTTTTCTATTCCCAAACACAAAAGCAACAAGAATGGAAAGCATACGGGCAATAGATGGTGGACTAAAACATGTGAGGATGCAGTAAACCATAAAAAGAACGATTCAAAATATAGTTAAAAGATCAATCAGAAGAAAACTTTATTTGTATGAAGTATGCTAAAACTCAATGTAAAAGAATAATTGCTCAGGCAAAAAACAAGTATTGGACAGAATTCTGTATAAATGAAGTATCAGAATCCAAGGATTTACATAAAGTTTGGAAGAAAGTTAGTGAAATGAAAAATGGATTTCAGCTTCCAACATATCCAATCAAATTTGAAAATAATAGATTTCCAAGCATAATTGAAAAAGCAGAAGCATTTGTTACAATGTTTTCAGATAATAGTTCATCATTAAGAATACAATCAAATATCGAATTAGAAAAAGCAAATAAATCAAACAAATTGTCAGCATATAATGCTGATTATTTAAATGCCCCCATTCAATATGATGAATTTAGTGAAACTTTAGATTCATTTACACATAACAAGACGGCTGTTGGTACTGATGGTATATGTTATCAAATGCTGGCCCATATGCCTTTAAAATGGAAAAGGCTACTCTTTTTATTTTTCTAGAACTGTTGGATAAATGGCACCCTTCTTAAAATCTGGAGGCAGTCGATTGTAGTCCCAATCCTAAAGAAAGGTAAACTGCGGTCATCGATAGATAGCTACAGGCCAATTGCTCTTACTTCTCATGTGGGTATCGTAATGGAAAAAATTATACATAAGCCTATGCTTCATTTTTGTGAAAAGAATAATGTATCCCAACAAATCAGGCTGGTTTTCGAAAGGGAAGATGTACTTCTGACCACTTAGTTAAACTAACACATCAAATTAAAAAGCAATTTTCCAAACGAAAAAGTGTGTTAGCCACATTTTTTTATGTAAAGAAAGCCTATGATAGAGTTTGTCATGATCAATTGCTCCATAAATTAAAATACATTGGTATTAATGGCATATTATATAAATATCTGCAAAATTTCTTGTTGGATAGATCAATTTGCACTAAATTAGGTTCAGTGTACTCATCTTTGAAAGCTATTGACTTGGGTATACCACAGGGATCAGTACTTGCACCTATCTTGTTTTCTATTCTTGTACATGATCTCCCTAGCTCTTTTTCACCTAATACTCAAGTTGTTCAGTATGCAGATGATATTGCTATTTGGATAAATACATCAGTTAGGAAAAACACGAAAAAGAGAGTGATCAATTATGTTGAAAAAATATATCAGGAAGAATTAGATAAATTCTGTAGTTATATGAAAGCAAATAGATTAGAATTATCAGCAGAAAAAACGTGTCTTGTGCTTTTTAGTAATGGTGACAACCCATCAAAATTACCAATCCTGAAATTAGAAGGAAAGGTGCTTCAATACAAACAAGATTTCAAATTCTTAGGTGTATTTTTAACTAGAAAGTTGAACTGGAAGATGCACATCAACCAAATGATAACTGACGCTAGGAAAAGACTTAATTTTCTAAAGATAAGTTCTCAGGCATGGAGTCAAGACACTACGACTCTGATACATCTGGCTCTGTCCTTGGTACGTTCAAAATTAATATATGGATAAGAAGTTTATTTTTCTGCTGCAGATTATCTACTTAAAAAGTTACAAAGTCTAGACAGTAAAGCAGTAAAGATAGCTCTTGGTGTTCCAGCTCATTTCAAAATACAGCTAATACTTAAAAAGAAGCTCATCTTACTTTATCTCTTCTGATCAGGGAAAACTGGCAGTATCAAAATACGTGGTTCGTAGTATCTCTATTCCAAATTCAGTAAAAGAGGAAATATTTATTAATCAAGACACTGATTTTCGTAAACGGGCACGCAATATTTCATTTCTGCAGCCAATTAAAAATTATACAGACACATTTATGAAAGAAAATGACATCGATATATCAACAATTCCAATTTTCCCCCACATTCATTCATTCATTAATATATAGAATTTATACAGTGCTGAATCTTGTAAAAACAACAACAACAACAACCAAATTGAAGCGCTTGCACTCAAGCATTTACATGCATGCAACTCTCCTTAAACATAATGAACAACAGATTTCAAATCCATGCGCATGTACGCACGCACACGTTTTATTATTTTACTTTTTAATTCTTAAAACAATCTTTATCTAAGTGTGTGTGTGTACGTGTGCGCACACGCGCGCAGGTGTGTATGAGTATGTGTGTGCATGTGTATGTATATGTGTGTAAATTGTATTTTCCAATGTATTATTTTATCGATTTTCCTCCTTTTACTGGTATCATTTATTGGTAAAGGTTGTAATAATGTAGTATTTCAGTATAATCATTAAGAAATTTGTTCTTAGATAGATGGCTTGATGAAAAAAAGGCAAATGCATTGTTTATTCAATGTACCATCTGGAAATAAACATTTGACTTGACTTGACTTGACTTGACACACACACACAACAATTCAATTCAATCCAATCTTGTTGTTTATAACTTCACCGACCACAGAGGCCATATCAGGGATGTCACCTCGTAAAATTCTAAATCATCCCAGGTGAAGGATACTACATTCAGCTACTCTCAGCTGCTCTCAATTCCGGCCCAACTGGTGCTCATTATAACAGGAACTGACTGCACCTGAGACATGGTGAAAGGAAGTGGGGGGGGCTGATTTTAGCACTGGGCCCTGGACCCTTGACTGAGTTATCCTGGATTTGCATTCTGTGTACTACTTTCGTTTACTCTTTAACGATTTCTGGAGGAGCTATACTGAATTTTTTTAAGCTGTGCATTTCCAACAAGTTCAACATGGTGGGGCCCATCCCTCTCCCCCCCCCCCCAAAAAAAAAAAAATGAAATGCATGCTAGGTATGTTTTTGTCATGTTACGCTACACATTTATACACACAACATGTTTCCCACAAAATTTTTAAAAAACAACAACCTCTATATCTTTATGGAAGAGTAGGCCAGTTTCTGCCCAAGGTATGCAAAGGCACAAAAATACCCAGCATGCATCTGAGGTTTCAACAATTCAATCCAATCCAATGTTGTTGTTTATAGCTTCGCAGACCACAGAGGCCATATCAGGGATGTCACCTCGTAAAATTCTGAATATCGGAAAGGTTTCAAAGTCGATAAAAGCATGAGCAGAGTGGATTTCTTGATGGACAATGGATATTGTGCGACTGAGAATCATGTCAGTGTCATTGGGCGCAGCGGCTAACACTGTACTCAGTGACACAGACAGGTGAGTCATGCATTTGGAACATAAAGCCCTTGAGATAGTATTTCTTTGGGGAAACTGAAAAACCACACTTCCCCCCCCCCCCCCCCCCCCCCCAAAAAAAAAATTAGATAAATAAATACAAAATAATGACAACAGCCAGAACAATCATAATGATAATGACCATCATAATATATGATGATAAGAAAGAATAATCATTATCATCATCATAGTCACAATGATATAACAATAATAATGACAATAACAACCACAATAAACGATAGTAGCAACCTTCATCATCATCACCATCATCATCAACCATAGTAACAAAAGCAATAAACTTCATCATCACCATCAACCATAATAACAATAGCAATAAACTCCATCATCACCATCAACCATAATAACAATAGCAATAAACTTCATCATCACCATCAACCATAATAACAATAGCAATAAACTTCATCATCACCATCAACCATAATAACAATAGCAATAAACTTCATCATCACCATCAACCATAAAAACAATAGCAATAAACTTCATCATCACCATCAACCATAATAACAATAGTAATAAACTTCATCATCACCATCAACCATAGTAACAATAGCAATAAACTTCATCATCACCATCAACCATAATAACAATAGCAATAAACTTCATCATCACCATCAACCATAATAATAGCAATAAATTTCATCATCACCATCAACCATAGTAACAATAGCAATAAACTTCATCCTCACCATCAACCATAGTAACAATAGCAATAAACTTCATCCTCACCATCAACCATAGTAACAATAGCAATAAACTTCATCATCATTATCACCATCACCACCACCATTATCACCATCACCATCATCATCATAATCACCATCTTTCCAAAACCTGAAAAGTCAAGATTGTAGAAATAAATGGTCACCCCCCAAAAAAGGGTAAAGGACATCACAAGGCGATATTCATATACAAAGCTGGACATCGCCACCACCCAAGCCTGCCGCTGGCCACTGACCAGCCAACCCCAAACAACAGCGACCACAGCAGCAGACTACACAACCTGAATCCCCCTTGTTCACACCATCAAGCACACCTTGCTCCATTCTCACAGCAGCAGACACAAAAAAAGAAAAGATAAGAAATATCTATCACAGCATAAAAAAAAGGTAAAGGAGTCCCATAACCTATAAGGTCGTAGGGGAGCGAGGCGTCAGAGACCTCACTTCTCTAGGGCCAGCACATTGAGGGCGGCGCCCATCTCCTCTCCCTCGCTGCTTTACCTTCCCTGACCCTAAAGAGGGCAGGTACCCATTTACAGCTGGGTGAACTGGGGGAACTGTACTGAAGCCAAGGCGTGCAAACGGTCACCCATCCAACTGGTAACCACGCTCGACGCATCACAGCATACACATTACTAAATATAAAAAAATGTATAAACATATATTTATTACAGCGTACACATTACAAATAGAAATTTTTTTAAATAATAATTTATTGCATTACCAAAACAAACAAAAAATTTAAAGAAAAATATCACAGCATACACGTTACCAAAAAAAAACCAAACAGCAACAGAGACAAGAAGTAAGAAAAATACCTATGACAGCATACATGTTACTAAAAAAAAATAATAAAAAAAAATAAACAGAAATAAGAAAAATATCAATCCTAGCATATGCAGTACTCACACACACAAAATAAACAGATAAATAAATAAAAAATATCTATATAACCCTCATTCTGACCGAAACGATTTCACAACACTCGCTAAATAAAGCAGTTTACCACATGACTGAAGGCAGCTCTGGTATGTCACAAGAAGACGATGAGAGGGTATTCTTCTTTTTCTTCTTCTTCGTTTAAACCCTCAGACAACAAAAGCTGTTGTCATCTTACGAGTGAAAATGCGTTGCGCTGCCGTTAAGCACCTGACAAGTCAAGCCCAGCACATCCGACTTTGGCGTGGGAGAGAACTTTTTATCTTCTTAATCTTTCTGGGGGGAAAAAAAACCAGCAGGAGAATAGACCAAGGCAGAAAATAATAATAATAATAATAATAATGTATGGAATTTATATAGCCGTGAATCTTGTAAAGCAACAAATCAAAGCGCGCAGATGATTATTTTTTTAAATCGAGGGCAATGGAATAAGCACTCGGGTGCTTTTTTTACATCCAGTCCCCGTGTGTATGCGGTTTTGTAAATTTTGTCATCTGTTCCCACTGGCACACAATGGCCTACTCTTTTGAAAAGCGAAACAGGATTTAACATGTGCGCAAGTTGTTCTGCATCCGAAGGATAGACAAGAATAGACAAGAAGGAAGCGGTGACAGGAAGAAAAGGAACAAGGCAGAAACAACAAAAAAAGAGGGAATTCCTAGCACAGAAATTTCCAGAAGGTTGGGGAATGCTGTTTATACTGACAGGTCCCTGGGCATCCCCACGCATGGGGGAAGAGGGTGTTCTAACGGCGTAGAGAGCTGTCCATACGCCAAATTCACTGAGACAGCAGGTACTCCTTGACAGCTGAACACAGTGTGGTGAACAGATCCACGAGAACATCCTCCGAGTAAAAGCAGAAGCTGAATCGGCCACAGTGTCCGTGCTTGCCTTCGATCGAGGAACTGCACACAGAGAAAGCGGACGCCTCCTGTTTTGAAGTTGTCTGCAGCACTGATATTCTCTGTTATTGACTTCTGTTAAAACACACAGATAACACTGATATTCTCTATTGTTATTGGCTTTTGTTAAAACACACAGACAACACTGATATTCTCTGTTGTTAATGGCTTCTGTTAAAACACACAGAAAACACTGATATTCTCTGTTATTATTGGCTTCTGTTAAACCACACAGATAACACTGATATTCTCTGTTATTATTGGCTTCTGTTAAAACACACAGATAACACTGATATTCTCTATTGTTATTGGCTTTTGTTAAAACACACAGATAACACTGATATTCTCTGTTGTTAATGGCTTCTGTTAAAACACACAGAAAACACTGATATTCTCTGTTATTGGCTTCTGTTAAAACACACAGATAACACTGACATTCTCTGTTTTACCAAACACATAGATAACAATGACGTTCTGTTTATGGCTTCTGTTAAACCACACAGACAACACTGATATTCTCTGTTCTTGGCTTCTGTTAAAACATACAGATAACACTGATATTGTCTGTTATTGGCTTCTGTTAAAACACACAGACAACACTGACATTCTCTGTTATTGGCTTCTGTTAAAACACACAGACAACACTGATATTCTCTGTTATTGGCTTCTGTTAAAACACACATATAACACTGATATTCTCTGTTATTGGCTTTTGTTAAAACACACAGACAATACTGATATTCTCTGCTGTTATTGGCTTCTGTTAAACCACACAGACAACACTGATCTTCTCTGTTATTGGCTTCTGTTAATACACACAGATAACACTGACATTCTCTGTTTTACCAAACACATAGATAACAATGATATTCTGTTTATGGCTTCTGTTAAAACACACAGATAACACTGATATTCTCTGTTATTGGCTTCTGGTAAAACACACAGATAACACTGATATTCTCTGTTTATGGCTTCTGTTAAAACACACAGAATACACTGATATTCTCTGTTATTGGCTTCTGTTAAAACACACAGATAACACTGATATTCTCTGTTATTGGATTCTGTTAAAAAACACAGACAACACTGATATTCTGTTATTGGTTTCTGTTAAAACACACAGCTAACACTCGATATTCTCTGTTATTGGCTTGGCTTCTCTTAAAACACACAGATAACACTGATATTCTTTGTTATTGGCTTCTGTTAAAACACACAGATAACACTGATACTCTCTGTTATTGGCTTCTGTTAAAACACACAGATAACACTGATATTCTTTGTTATTGGCTTCTGTTAAAACACACAGATAACACTGATATTCTTTGTTTATTGGCTTCTGTTAAAACACACAGATAACACTGATATTCTCTGTTATTGGCTTCTGTTAAACACAGATAACACTGACACTCTCTGTTTTACCAAACACACAGGTAACACTGACAATCTCCGTTTCACTAAACACACAGGTAACACTGACAATTTCTGATTTACCAAACACACAGGTAACACTGACAATCTCTGATTTACCAAACACACAGGTAACAATGACAATCTCTGATTTACCAAACACACAGGTAACACTGACAATCTCCGTTTCACTAAACACACAGGTAACACTGACAATTTCTGATTTACCAAACACACAGGTAACACTGACAATCTCTGATTTACCAAACACACAGGTAACAATGACAATCTCTGATTTACCAAACACACAGGTAACACTGACAATCTCTGTTTTTACCAAACACACAGGTAACACTGACAATCTCTGTTTTACCAAACACACAGGTAACACTGACAATAGATCTCTGTTTCACTAAACACACAGATAACACTGACAATCTCTGTTTTTACCAAACACACAGGTAACACTGACAATCTCTGTTTTTACCAAACACACAGGTAACACTGACAATCTCTGTTTTTACCAAACACACAGGTAACACTGACAATCTCTGTTTTTACCAAACACACAGGTAACACTGACAATCTCTGTTTTTACCAAACACACAGGTAACACTAAACAATCTCTGTTTTTTACCAAACACACAGGTAACACTGACAATCTCTGTTTTTACCAAACACACAGGTAACACTGACAATCTCTGTTTTTACCAAACACACAGGTAACACTGACATTCTGTTTCTGGCTTCAGCCAAACACACAGGTAACACTGACAATCTCTAATTCTGGCTTCAGCCAAACACACAGGTAACACTGACAATCTCTAATTCTGGCTTTAGCCAAACACACAGGTAACACTGATAATCTCTAATTCTGGCTTTAACCAAACACACAGGTAACACTGACAATCTCTAACTCTGACTTTAGCCAAACACACAGGTAACACTGACAATGTCTAATTCTGACTTTAGCCAAACACACAGGTAACACTGACAATGTCTAATTCTGACTTTAGCCAAACACACAGGTAACACTGACAATCTCTAATTCTGGCTTTAGCCAAACACAGAGGTAACACTGACAATCTCTAATTCTGGCTTTAGCCAAACACACAGGTAACACTAGAAGCTATCCTCACACACACACACACACTTTCCTGTCTGATATCACTATTTAATGGAAGGACGTTAAACTGAAGAACTACTACTACAGGTAACACTGACAATCTCTAATTCTGGCTTTAACCAAACACACAGGTAACACTGACAATCTCTAATTCTGGCTTCAGCCAAACACACAGATAACACTGGCATTCTCTGTTTCTGGCTTCAGCCAAACACACAGGTAACTCACACTCTCTGTTTTACCAAACACACAGGTAACACTGACAGTCTCTGTTTTACCAAACACACAGGTAACACTGACAATATCTGTTTTAACCAAACACACAGGTAACACTGACAATCTCTAATTCTGACTTTAGCCAAACACACAGGTAACACTGACAATGTCTAATTCTGACTTTAGCCAAACACAGAGGTAACACTGACAATCTCTAATTCTGGCTTTAGCCAAACACACAGGTAACACTAGAAGCTATCCTCACACACAAAACACACACACACACACACACACAACACTTTCCTGTCTGATATCACTATTTAGTGGAAGGACGTTAAACTGAAGAACTACTACTACAGGTAACACTGACAATCTCTAATTCTGGCTTTAGCCAAACACACAGATAACACTGGCATTCTCTGTTTCTGGCTTCAGCCAAACACACAGGTAACTCACTCTCTGTTTTACCAAACACACAGGTAACAGTGACAGTCTCTGTTTTACCAAACACACAGGTAACACTGACAGTCTCTGTTTTAACCAAACACACAGGTAACACTGACAATCTGTTTCTGGCTTTAGCCAAACATACAGGTAACACTGACATTCCCTGTTTCTGGCTTCAGCCAAACACACAGGTAACACTGGCATTCTGTTTCTGGCTTTAGCCTAACACACAGGTAACAATGACATTACAGGTAACACAACACACAGGTAACACTGACATTCTGTTTCTAGCTTCAGCCAAACACACAGATAACAATGACATTACAGGTAACACAACACACAGGTAACACTGACAATCTCTGTTTTACCAAACACAAAGATAACACTGACATTCTGTTTCTGGCTCCAGGCAAAGACACAGGTAACTCACAATCTCTGATTTACCAAACACACAGGTAACACTGACAATCTCTGTTTTACCAAACACACAGGTAACACTGACAATCTCTGTTTTACCAAACACACAGGTAACACTGACAATCTCCGTTTCTAGCTTCAGCCAAACACAAAGATAACACTGGCATTCTCTGTTTCTGTCTTTAGCCAAACACACAGGTAACACTGACAATCTCTGTGGGAGAGACTGAGCACTCACCACAGGCCAGGCAGGTAAAGAATGTGGTACTTTTTCACCATCCAGTGCACCATGGCCATCGTGTCCGTGCCTTCGGGAAACTTGATCCAGATGAAAAATCCACCCTGAATAAGAACAGTTATCTTTTTATTTTATTTTATTTATTTATTTTTTTTTTTGGGGGGGGTTGTCTAAGAAACATCTCTTTCTATCCATCTGTGTGTCTGTCTATTTCTTTTTTCATTCACACACACATGTACAAACCAAACACACACGTGCATGCGCGTGCACACACACACGGCGATAGGATAGCCTGCTGGTTAGCATGATGCGCTCGTGATCTGCTGACCCAGGTTTGATTCCCCAAAAGACTATAAACCGAGGTCCTGTGTGCGAACGCACGCAGAACATCTTGTGCACATGTAAAAACCCGTTCTGCTTTTTGGAAGAGTAGGCCATTGTGTGCCGGTGGGAACAGATAACAAAATTGACAAAACTGCATACACATGGGGACTGGATGAAAAAAAGCACATGAGTGCTTATTCCATTTTCCTCGATATAAAAGAATAAATGAATAAATAAATAAACACACACACACTCATGCCTGCATGTATGCATATATGGATGTGTGCACACACACACACACACACACACACACACACACACACACACACAGAGGAACAAGGTAGAAACAAAGATAGGGACAGGAAAGAGGGAATTCCTAGCACAGGATTTTCATAAGTTGGGGAGGATGTTTATATTGACAAGCCCCCAGCATCCCCATGAGGCAGTCAGTTACCTGAGGCTCCAGAAACGTCACTCCCTGGGGCAAGTTCTCCCTTAGCACTTTGCAGACTGCATCTCTTCGTTTCTGTAAAAAAAAATATATATAAAAAAACAGGAACTAACATCTGAGGGAGAAGGCAGGTGGCAGGATGGTTTCGCCACTCACTTGCCTAACAAGTAATCCGTGAGGTTCTGGGTTCGATTCCCAGCCTTGCCCTTTCTTTCCAGTTTGATGGGAAAATCCGACTGAATGTCAAGTCTTTTGGAAGAGACTTTTAAACCAAGTCAGACCTGTGTCCTTACAAACTTGTGCACATCAAAAGAACCCACGACAGTTGAAAATCGGAAAGAGCAGGGAGGTAGGTACCTCCTGACAGTCCTGGCAAAATTGGTAGGTTCAGCTCCCAGCTGTATCCCCAAAGTTGGAAGGTGGATACCTCAATGATGAAGGGAGGGGAGGGGGAGGGGGTCGCATGCACAAAAATTCCACCATTGGTAAACCCTAAAACTCTAGACGAGGATTAAAAGAAACCTATAAAAAACCCAACCTGAGCGCACTTTCACATTTTGCGACAGCACATAACAATATAGAAGATCACCATGCAACCGTAGCAACAGTCCATATCAATTTAGAAAATCACCATACAACTGTTATGCAACAGTCCATAACAATTTAGAAGATCACCATGCAACTGTTATGCACTATAACAATTTAAAATATCACCATGCAACTGTTGCAACAGTCCATAACAATTTAGAATATCACCATGCAACTGTTGCACCAGTACATAACAATTTAGAATATCACCATGCAACTGTTGCAACAGTCCATAACAATATAGAATATCACCATGCAACTGTTGCACCAGTCCATAACAATATAGAATATCACCATGCAACTGTTGCACCAGTTCATAACAATTTAAAATATCACCATGCAACTGTTGCACCAGTACATAACAATATAGAATATCACCATGCAACTGTTGCACCAGTCCATAACAATATAGAATATCACCATGCAACTGTTGCACCAGTACATAACAATATAGAATATCACCATGCAACTGTTGCAACAGTCCATAACAATATAGAAAATCACTATGCAACTGTTGCACCAGTACATAACAATTTAAAATATCACCATGCAACCGTTGCAACAGTCCATAACAATTTAGAACATCACCATGCAACCATAGCAACAGTCCACAACAATTAAGAACATCACCATGCAGCTGTTGCAACAGTCCATAACAATTTAGAACATCACTTTTTTGCTCTAGTGGCAGCCGTTTTGTACACTAAAAAATACAAAATGGAGCGCCACTGTAGACAGCACACCCCCGTCACAAAATATCCTCTCTCATCCCCTATTATAGCCTAGTGGTCAGAGCATTGTGCTTGCGATCTGATGGCCCAGGATCAACCCAGGTTTGAGCCACCACCTAGGCACCAGTTCAAGGGGATTTTCCCCCAGGAGTTAACATCAGCACTGACTCCACTCCCAGAAAATCCTTCAGATGACTGAAGGCTCCATGTGCGAACGCATGCAGAACATCTTGACCACACGTTAAAGCCTGTTTTGCCTTTCGGAAGAGTAGGCAGTTCATGCCTGTAAGAACAGACCGCAAAAAATACATAAAAAAAACACACACACACAAAATGTGGATATTGGTGTTGTTTAGACATCCCTAAAGCCAGAGTGCAGTTACCTTAATATTGAGCAAAAAAAAACAACAAAAAATAACAACAACAACAAAAAAACCAACTCCAAAAATTAGTCACACATGCAAAAAAATCTCATTATTGATGAAACCTCAGAACTCTAGCCGTGGAAAGAAAGAAAAAAAATCTGCTGCTTATGAAAAAAACCCAAAAATATAAAATACAACAACAAAACAAAAGAAAGAGGCAATTCAGATTAAAGATAAAAAAACAACAACAACAAAAACATAACAAAAAGCCACAAGTACTTTCTCTCACCTTATAAATGGTTCTGACGTTGTTCAGGTGTCCTGTCTGAAGGCCCAGCTTCAGGGCGGTGGCCACCACTCTGGAGGTGTAGTGGTTGGGGCTGCCCCCGCTGATGATGAAGAAGCTGCACACAGTGACCGATAGCGCTGAGTTAGCGGCACACAGTGACGTCATTGAGTTAGCTGATGCACTGAGTTAGCTGCCTAAAGTGATTGCACTGAGTTAGCTGATGTACAAAGTTAGCTGCCCCAAGTGATAGCACTGAGTTAGCTGCTGAATATCATGGCATAGCTGCCCAAAGTGATGCATAGCACTGAGTTAGCTGCAAACAGTGATGCATAGCACCAAGTTAGCTGCACACAGTGACACATTGCACTGAGTTAGCTGCAAACAGTGACGAATAGCACTGAGTCAGCTGATGCACTGAGTTAGCTGCACACAGTGACGAATAGCACTGAGTTAGCTGCACACAGTGATGGATAGCACTGAGTTAGCTGCACACAGTGATGGATAGCACTGAGTTAGCTGCACACAGTGACGAATAGCACTGAGTTAGCTGCACACAGTGATGGATAGCACTGAGTTAGCTGCACACAGTGATGGATAGCACTGAGTTAGCTGCACACAGTGACGAATAGCACTGAGTTAGCTGCACACAGTGATGGATAGCACTGAGTTAGCTGATGCACTGAGTTAGCTGCACACAGTGATGGATAGCACTGAGTTAGCTGCACACAGTGACGAATAGCACTGAGTTAGCTGCACACAGTGATGGATAGCACTGAGTTAGCTGATGCACTGAGTTAGCTGCACACAGTGATGGATAGCACTGAGTTAGCTGCACACAGTGATGGATAGCCCTGAGTTAGCTGCACACAGTGATGGATAGCCCTGAGTTAGCTGCACACAGTGATGGATAGCCCTGAGTTAGCTGCTGAATATCATGGCATAGCTGCCCAAAGTGATGGATAGCACTGAGTTAGCTGATGTACAAAGTTAGCTGCCTAAAGTGATTGCACCGAGTTAGCTGCCCAAAGTGATGGATAGCACTGAGTTAACTGCCCAAAGTGATGCATAGCACTGAGTTAGCTGATGTACAGAGTTAGCTGCAAACAGTGATGAATAGCACTGAGTTAGCTGCAAACAGTGATGGATAGCACTGAGTTAGCTGCACACAGTGACGAATAGCACTGAGTTAGCTGCACACAGTGACGAATAGCACCGAGTTAGCTGCACACAGTGACGAATAGCACTGAGTTAGCTGCACACAGTGACGAATAGCACTGAGTTAGCTGCACACAGTGATGGATAGCACTGAGTTAGCTGCACACAGTGATGAATAGCACTGAGTTAGCTGCACACGGTGATGCATTGCACTGAGTTAGCTGCACACAGTGATGCATTGCACTGAGTTAGCTGCACACAGTGATGGATATCACTGAGTTAGCTGCACACAGTGATGAATAGCACTGAGTTAGCTGCACACGGTGATGCATTGCACTGAGTTAGCTGCACACAGTGATGCATTGCACTGAGTTAGCTGCACACAGTGATGGATAGCACTGAGTTAGCTGCACACAGTGATGGATAGCACTGAGTCAGCTGATGCACTGAGCTAGCTGTCCAAAGTGATAGCACTGAGTTAGCTGCCCAAAGTGATAGCACTGAGTTAGCTGCCCAAAGTGATTGCACCGAGTTAGCTGCCCAAAGTGATAGCACTGAGCTGCCTAAAGTGATTGCACCGAGTTAGCTGCCCAAAGTGGTTGCACCGAGTTAGCTGCCCAAAGTGATGAATGGCAGTGAGTTAGATGCCCAAAGTGATGAATGGCACTGAATTAGCTGCCCAAAGTGATGGATAGCACTGAGTTAACTGCCCAAAGTGATGGATGGCACTAAGTTTGCTGTCCAAAGTGATGGATTGCACTGAGTTAACTGCCCAAAGTGATGGATAGCACTGAGTTAGCTGCACACGGTGATGGATAGCACTGAGTTAGCTGCCCAAAGTGATGGATAGCACTAAGTTAGCTGTGCAAAGTGATGGATAGCACTGAGTTAGCTGTGCAAAGTGATGGATAGCACCGAGTTAGCTGTGCAAAATGATGGATAGCACTGAGTTAGCTGCCCAAAGTGATGACACTTAGCTGTCCAAAGTGATGCACTGAGTTAGCTGCCCAAAGTGATGGAAAGCACTGAGTTAACTGCCCAATGTGATGGATAGCACTGAGTTTGCTGCCCAAAGTGATGGATAGCACTGAGTTAGCTGTGCAAAGTGATGGATAGCACTGAGTTAACTGCCCAAAGTGATGGCACTTAGCTGTCCCAAGTGATGTACTGAGTTAGCTGCCCAAAGTGATGGAAAGCACTGAGTTAACTGCCAAAGTGTTGGCACTGAGTCAGCTGCAAAAATGCAAATCCTGCAAGATGCTTTACTTTCCATACCACATATTTTGAACAGTTCCGTCATCACATTCTGTACAACACCAGACACATGAAAGTCCACAAATAATTGACAGCTGAGCTGCAAAGAAGTACAATCAAACACCATGTCACCAAATGAACAACACTGTCAAGATGATGATGATGATGATGATTATAATAACAACAATAACAACAACAACAACAACAACAATAATAATAATAATAATAATAACAATAATCATAATAAAAGAAGTATTTCTCCTGCACTTTCCCTGCACAACAATGTGGAGATTATAAAAATATTTTTAAATTGAAAAAAATATATTTTGAATAAAATAAAAAGAAAGGGGGCAGGGCAGGGGGATTTCTGCTTCACTATCTTTTTCTTTTCCCCATTTTCTCAGCTAGAGCTCTGAGGTTCACCACTGGCGACATTTTGCATATGCGACCATTTCTGCCCACCATGAAGGTAGGGGTATTCCGACTTCAGGGATGCATGCTGGGTGTATGAAAGAAGGAAGGTGGCAGGATGGTTAAGACGCTCGCCTGCCAACAAGTCAACCGTGAGGTTCTGGGTTCGATTCCCAGCCTCCTCGCCCTTTCTTCCCAGTTTGACAAAAAAATCGAACTGAATGTCAAAGTCCTTCGGATGAGACTATTAACCAAGGCCCTGTGTGCGAATGCATGCAGAACATCTTGCGCACACGTTAAATCCTGTTCCGCTGTTCGAAAGAGTAGGCCATTATGTGCCGGTGGGAACAGATGACAAAATTTTTAAAAACCGCATACACACTCATACATTTTTTCATTTTTAAATGTCATCGGAGCGCTTTGATTTCTTGCTTTACAAGATTCAGAGCTATATAAATTCCATATTATTATTATTATTATTATTCGTGTTTCCATAACCCACCACGACCACAACAAGTCAGAGAACCTTTAGCCTGCATAATCTGATCTTCTACATATTCATATACAAGATATAGCGCTATATAAATTCCATTTATTATTATTATTATCATAAACATGAAGGGAATTAAGGCACTAGCAGGTCTGCACTTGTTGATCTGGGAGATGGTAAAAATCCCCACACTTAATCCACCAGACGTCACAGAAATTCGAACCCACGACTTCATGGACCTATGGGATTGAAGTCAACCATTCTGTATGTATGTTTGTCCGTCGTGTCTGACGATGACCTCCAAATCAGCATAGGAGGCAGCTGCTGTTTTGGAAATTGGGCAGAAATTTGATTATGTTGGAGATGCCTTGCCCACAGTACATCCCCACTCTCTCGGCCAAGTGGGCATAAGGACAGTCAGCGTTGGAGATGTTTTCCAAAGGCCAACCAGCCCCCAGGGCTGCAGCACATAAGGACTGTGCGAGTCAAGCCTCCTAGTCAGAGAGTCATAGTCGATGACTAAAGACTAAGCTGTAAAGTGGAATTCCATGAGTGGGAAAGCCACTGGTCATACAGCCTCTCACTTTGCTGTTGCCCCCAGCGTCAATGGTTTAATCAAGAACTGTGATAAAGCCCAGGCGCTGAGGGCTAACCATTCTAATCACTCAGCTGTAGTGCTTGCTGCACAATCTTCCGTGAAGAACGCTAAAGCCGAGTGGCCCATGAGTGCTTATTCCATTATCCTCGATATAAAAGAATAAATAAATAAATAAATAAAGCTTTGAGTTCCAGTCTTCCCACAACCCGACAGAACCAACAATGGTCACCTTTCCTGCAGCTGCTTTACGATGTACTCAGGGCCCTCAACCCAGCCCAGTCTCAGCCCAGGGGCCAGGATTTTGGAGAAGGATCCACTGGACAGGACGTGACCTTTGTAATCCGGGTCGGAGGGGTCGTCGTAAGCCAGCAGCCGTTTGGGTGGATGGGAGTCCCTGTTCAAACAGTCATCAGTCTTCTCAGTTTATGCGTAAAAAAAAACCACCCCCAAAATCCCTTTCCTTAGTACTGACATGATTTTTACCCCATTCCTCAGCTACCACTCACGAGGTTCTGCAATGGTGACATTTTGCGTACGCGATCGTTTTTGCCCACCATGAAGGTAGCCGCATTCTGACTTCAGGGATAACTGTATGCTGGCTATGTTCTTGTTTCCGTAACCCACCGAATGCAGACATGAATTACGGGCTCTTTGATGTGCGGGTTTGATCGTCTGCATGTGTATAATAAATATATGAAGGGAATTAAAGCACTAGCAGGTAGGTCTACACTTTGGAAGTCGACATCATAGGAGATTGTGAAAAATCCCCACCCTTAATTCCCCAGGTGTAGCCAAGAGTCAAACCCATGACTTCATGGACCCACGGCACTGAAGTCAAACTGTACTTCACCTCTTAACTGCCCAGTGCAAGTGCACCCTATATGCTGGGGAATAAAATTCTAATGTACCACTGCTATGTTCATATCCCTCTTCTTCAGAAACTACTACATGAATATTCCTGATAGTCTACCCTATGACAGTATATATATATCGTAGATTACTTCGAGGCATGCTCAAATTAGTTAGCATGACATTTCACTGCGAAAATATATTTAAAATGTAAAAAATCGTCAAAAAATACGCTTTCTTCATCACCACTGTCATTCTGAGTACCCCCCATCTCAATAACATCAAACTAAGTCCAGGCCAAATCTCATTCACTGTTTTTTAAATGCACTATCCTCATTCACTGCTTTTTAAATGCACTATCTCCTGAATCATACACGATCGTTTTCATCACTGTTAGTAAATCTACAGTTTTATTTGCCACTTTTACAGCTGTGTAAAGTTATTGATGCCTTCAACAAGAAGTGTCAGCCATTTTGAACAAGAACTGCCCAAGCAGTCATGCATAAAAACACAAAATACGAGCTAAAAAACAATCGTTTTTGCCATGGTTTTTGCAGCTGGATGTTGCCAAGCAACAGGAGAGTGATCTCCACTAATTTGGGAGTTCTTTCCCTTAAACTGTAGTCAAGGAAGCTGGCTTGTTTACTTCGATTCAACACCCTGGAAATTTTCAGGGTTGTAGGCGTATAGAGTGCACATTTAGCCCCAGAAAATTTCCGGGGTGGGGCAGTCTAGTGGTTAACCACTAAGCTATGGCATCCATCACTGACATGATTTTCCCTGTTCACATCACATTATTTTTTTTTTTTAAATCAACAACAAAAAACTTTGTCCCAATTCCTGCACAAAACTTAAGTTTTTAGAAGTTTCTCCTAATCACGCACTAAGAAACTTTCTGTTTGTTCATATTGTCAAAGTTGACTATATCAACAGTTTTAAAGATAAAAAAAAACAATAATCACTTTCTATCTTTCTCACAATGCATACAATGCAAAGCCAGTTGGAAAGCAAGCAAGCCAGACTGTCAGACACACAGACAGACAGGAAGACAGTCAGCCAGTCAGACAGACAGACACACAGACAGAATGACAGCCAGCCAGTCAGACAGACAGATACAGGGAGACAGAAAGACAGCCAGCCAGTCAGACAGACAGACACAGGGACAGACAGAAAGACAACCTACCAGCCAGTCAGTCAGACAGATAGGCAGGCAGACAGATGGACACACATACAGACAGACAGAAAGACAGCCAGCCAGCCAGTCAGACAGACAGTCAAGCAGGCAGACAGACAGACACAGAAGAAGGAAATCTTTTTTTCTGATATTAAAATATACGATAAGAAGACTGAGAAAGCAACTCAACATCCATTAGCATCATCCCACATGTAAACTGTCGTTCCCACCTGTGTCAGATATATTCCAATTTCTCTCTCTCTCTCTCTAAAAAGTGCACATCACTTTTAGCCAAAACAGATAATTATAATTGATGTTTTTGTTGTGTCAAATAAGTCTACATGACTTAAATGGCAATAACATATCCTGAATCTGAATCTCTCTAGCTCTCTCTGTCCTCCTCCCATTTGGTTGGTTGGACTCTATGGGAGACATGCATGTATGTGTGTGCGCGTGAGTGCGCATGTGCATGCATGCATGCATACATGTGTGCATGTATGCATGCGTGTGTGAGCACGCGGTCCATGCGTGAGTGTATGGATGCATCGCACGCATACTGGCATACGCATGAGTGCATGTGATTTTACACTGGTGAGATTTACGACTAGCTTAGGTATCGCTGATAGTCGTGTGCTTTTATATCTGGTGGTGTGTGTGTGCTAATGGTCAGATACTGTGTTGTTGTTTGACTTGACTTGACTTGTTGTGGTACGTTTCTGTGACAAATGTTTTCCAGTTCACCGTTTTTTTTATGTATGGCTTGTTGCCCACATGAATTTCTGTTGGTGAGATAATACACCATCTGAATTGAATTCAACTGAATCCCCGCAGTTGGAATGCGGCTAATCTGGTGATATGCTGAAGCAAAATTTGGTACACATACGCAAAATATACATTCACAAAACTCACATGTTCTGACGGAACCCAAAACATAATAACAAGAAAACTGGACAAACAAATAACAGTTAAAAAACTCTGGTGTCACATTTTTAGTCTGACTGTCATAATCACCTGAAGGAACTGACCTACACTATAACACCTGAAGAACTGACCTAACTATGCACCTGAAGGAACTGATCTATACTATAACACCTGAAGACTTGACCTATACTATAACACCTGAAGACTGACCTACACTATAACACCTGAAGGAAACTGACCTATACTATACACCTGAAGAACTGACCTATACTATATCACTGAAGGACTGATCTATACTATAACACCTGAAGGACTGATCTATACTATCACCTGAAGGACTGACCTATACTATATCACCTGAAGGACTGACCTACACTATAACACCTGAAGAACTGACCTACACTATAACACCTGAAGGACTGACCTATACTATATCACCTGAAGAACTGACCTATACTATATCACCTGAAGGACTGACCTACACTATAACACCTGAAGGACTGATCTATACTATCACCTGAAGGACTGACCTTCACTATAACACCTGAAGGACTGACCTATACTATATCACCTGAAGGACTGACCTACACTATAACACCTGAAGGACTGATCTATACTATCACCTGAAGGACTGACCTACACTATAACACCTGAAGGACTGACCTATACTATATCACCTGAAGGACTGACCTACACTATAACACCTGAAGGACTGACCTATACTATAACACCCGGAGAACTGACCTATACTATAACACCTGAAGAACCAACCTATACTATAACACCTGCAAAACTGACCTATACTATAACACCTGAGAACTGACCTATACTATAACACCTGAAGAACTGACCTATACTATAACACCTGAAGAACTGACCTACACTATAACACCTGAAGAACTGACCTATACTATAACACCTGAGAACTGACCTATACTATAACACCTGCAGAACTGACCTATACTATAACACCTGCAGAACTGACCTATACTATAACACCTGAAGAACTGACCTATACTATAACACCTGAAGAACTGACCTAGAACACTTAAAGACCTGACTTATACTATAACACCCAGAGAACTGACCTATACTATAACACCTGAAGAACTGACCTATACTATAACACCTGCAGAACTGACCTATACTATAACACCTGAAGAACTGACCTATACTATAACACCTGAGAACTCACCTATACTATAACACCTGAAGAACTGACCTATACTAAATCACCTGAAGAACTGACCTACACTATAACACCTGAAGGGAAACTGACCTATACTATAACACCTGAAGAACTGACCTATACATAACACCTAAGAACTGACCTACACTAACCTAAATCTTAAACTAATCACTAAGAACGTTCCACTAACACCTGAGAACTGACTCAACTAAATCATTGACGAACTGACTATCAACACTGAGAACTGACCATCTAACACCTGGACTGATTTCCTAACACCTGCAGACTGACCTGAAACTATACCCTGGACGACCTATACTTCAGAAGATGTTATCACCCGAAATACCTTACTATATCACCTGAGGCTGCCCTTTATCTTCCCTGAGAACTGCCTATATATTGAGACAGCCCATACTATAACACCTGAAGAACAACCTAATTTAACACCTGAAGAACTGACCTAACTATAACACCTGAAGAACTGACCTATACTATAACACCTGAAGAACTGACCTATACTATAACACCTGAAGAACTGACCTATACTATAACACCTGAAGAACTGACCTATACTATAACACCTGAAGAACTGACCTATACTATAACACCTGAAGAACTGACCTATAACACCTGAAGAACTGACCTATACTATAACACCTGAAGAACTGACCTATACTATAACACCTGAAGAACTGACCTATTAACACCTGAAGAACTGACCTACACTATAAAACCTGGGAGAACTGACCCGAAGTGGATGAGGTTGTAAACGTCTTCAGCCACCACAAGCACGTTGTGTTTACGGGCAAGTTCCACCAGCCGTCTGCATCGACCTGAAATCACAAAAGCCACATTGCATACAGTTTTCAAAGGGGGGGGGTAACTTTTGATGATCAACAAAGTGGCACTGTTTGCTGCTATTGACTGTTATTGTTGTTTTTTGCTACTGATTGCTCATACATGTACGTACACAGCTGTCACTTTCCCCACTTTCAGCTGCTATCCATCCCATCCCAGCCCAGCTGGTGCTGATTATTATAGCAGGAACTGACCACACTTGGACTTGGTAAAAGGAAGGGGCGAGCTAAATTTTAGCACTCTTGACTGAGCGATGTTGGGTTTGCGCAATGTCATGTATATATTCATGTTGTTGTTAGTAGATGGGGTTTTTTCCCGGGCTGCAGTACTTCCAGATACCCAGAATATGCACCATCCCTCTCCTTCCTCACCTCACCCCTAGGAATCGCTAAGGGCGTAGAATCCGGATGAGAAGTTTGTGTGTACAGCTGTTCTCAAGCATCTTGCCATACAGGGACTTCAGAGGGAGATTTTTTTTTCTTTTCTTTAGTAAAGGACATAGATTGTTTTGCCAGGAGCTTGACATGGGCAAGAACAATCCCCATGAAAGTTTCAAAGCATAGCAACATTTTGATGTAGACCTAGGTAAGGTAAAGGTAAAGGTGTTCCCATAACCTATGTGGTCGTAGGAGAGCGAGACGTCAGAGACCTCAGCTTCTCTAGGGGCCAAAATATTGAAGGTGGCACCCATCTTCTCTCCCTCACTGCTTTACCTTCCCTGACCCTAAAGAGGGCAGGTACCCATTTACAGCTGGGTGAATTGGTGGTAAACTGTACTGAAGCCAAAGCGCACAAACGGTCACCCATCCAATTGGTAACTTCGCTTAACACTGGCTGTGGGAAAGCGAGCGCTCTGACCACTGAGCTATCCCGTCCCCTAGGAACTTTGCTTGTATCAATAGCTGACACAAGGCTAGACTGGTCATGAGCTGGTCATGAACTGGGTCTGGTCAGCTGAGGCAGTGGTCAGACCTCCTGCAGAGTGACAAGCACAGCAGAAGACCAGGTACTACACACACCTCACCCAGTATGGCCACGTGCATAGCCAGGGAAAGCTGAGGGAGGGTCAACGTTCTTTTCCTTTCTTTTCCTGTTGTTTACTATAGTTCCTCTCTGACCATGAAGGCCCCATCAGGGCTTTCACCTTATTCAATTTTATCAACTCCAATAACATTCACCTCAAAGCTCAGCTTCAACACCATCAAAGCTCTTTAAACATCAAACACTGTAAATCTAAATAAGTAAATAAATGACAAACTACCTTGTTTATTTAATTCCTTAAGGCCAATAAAAACCAAGGCTGTGCTCAGGACCCCAGCCCTTCCACTTAATGCATCATCCCCAGGTTACATGAAAAGTGTAAAAAAAAAAAAAAAGCAAAATGAACAATTCCATGTACAAAAATAATGCATATTAAGGAAAATGCCAAACTGGCATATAATACTGCAGAATGGACATCCTGTGCCCATCCCAGTGATTGAACGTCACTATGTGACCATCATCATCAGAGCTAAACAATATGGGCAAATTGTCATCAAACAAACAAACTGGAACATTTGTAAGGATTTGCCTTTTTAAAAAAAGTAAAGGCAGGAGAATGGATTAGGAAGGGACAGAGATGGCAGAAAGGTAAGGAAAAAGACAGAAAACAAAGAGAGTGACAGAAAAGGGGAAAATTTCTAGCTCAGAATTTCCAGAAAGGGGGTAAACTGTTGATACAGAAAGAGCCCCTGACATCCTCATGGGGGAAAGTATCAACAGGAACCCACGATGTCGTGATAACTTCAAACAACAATATCGGCAAAAAGGGTGGATACTCACTTGGCGAATAGCAGCATCCGGCTGGATTGTTGTAGACAGGAATGGTGTATATCATGGCCCAGAACTGCTGGTTGGCTTTGTCTTCAGATTTGGGAGCATGAGCGGTTAAAAGACGATCCAGAGCCTCAGTATCCATCCCTTCATCATCACAAGGAACTGCCAGCAGATTAATAAAGGCGACATCGTCATCAACATGGCAACTTCATTATCAACATGGCAACATTGTCATCAATTAGGCAACATCATCAACATGGCGACATCCTCATCAACATGGCAACATCCTGATTAACATGGCAACATCCTCATCAACATGGCAACATCGTCATCAACATGGCAACATCCTCATCAACATCCTCATCAACATGTTCATCATTTTGACTTCATTTAAGGCACTGTCATCAGATTAATGGCAACATCCTCATCAACATTTCTGCATTTTGACTTCATGTAGCAGTGTAATCAGAATAAAATGGCAACATCCTCATCAACATGTTCATCATTGTGACTTCATGCAGCACTGTCATCAGTGTCATCACTGTCAGTATATATATATATATTTAAAAAA
>CM054161.1:25793907-25798907 GCA_028751875.1 Rapana venosa | reverse complement strand
ACACACAGTGATGCAGAACACTACACACACAGTGATACCCACAAAGTCACAACACACTCACACAACGACACAAAACACATACACAGTGACATACACACCCACACACCAACACACACACAGTATACACACACACACAAACACACACACACACACAAACATACACACACAGAGTGACATACACACCTACACACAAACACACAGTCACACACACACACACTACACACACACACACAAACACACATACACACACATACACACAAACACACACAAACACAAACACAGAGTGGCATACACACGCACAGTGATACACACACATATATTTAATAAACTATGAAAACAAAACCCAAAAGAAGACATATTGTACATTTCGCACAAGCTGTCACAATTTAATAATAGAGAAAGGGAGGCTCCAAAATATATCCAGAGCGGACAGAAAATGTAGATACTGTAACAAAATAGAAGATGAATTTCATTTACTCGATGAATGTATTTTATATGATGAACTCAGAAATAATTTTTTACTAAAAATCAAAACCAAAGACAGAACGCAAAAAATGTGTACATAAATTAAAGTGACATAATCACAGTTGATATATATATCAAGTAGATATCATCAGATATGTGTATGAATGTTTAGAAAAAAGAGAAAAAGAGAAGTAGAATGCAACAAGTTTTTAGTGTACATCACTCTTAGCCAAATAGATAATAATTATAATTGTTGTGTCAAGTAAGTCTACATGACTTAAATGGCAATAACATATTCTGATTCTGAATCACACACATACACACGCAGAGTTTGTTGGGTTTGTTGTTGTTGTTGTTGTTATTGTTGTTGTTGTTCCTTAGCTTGAAATCCCATGTTCACCCATGGGCATGTTTTTATTTATTTATTTATTCTTTTATATTCAGGAGAATGGAATAAGCACTCGTGTGCTTTTTTACATCCAGTCCCCGTGTGTATGCGTTTTGTAAATGTTGTCATCTGTTCCCACCGGCACACAATGGCCTTACTCTTTCGAAAAGCGGAACAGGATTTAACGTGTGCGCAAGACGTTCTGCGTGCGTTCGCACATGGGTCCTCGGTGTATAGTCTCATATGCCATGAAGGTAGCCACATTCCAACTTGGTTTTTTTGTTCCTTAGCTAGAGCTCCCAGTGAGGTTTTGTTTATGCAGTCATTTTTTGCCCACGTTGAAAGAAGCCACACTCCAACTTCAGGGATGTTTGCTGCCTATGATCATGCTTCCACAACCCACCAAACACTGACATGAATTACAGGATCTTTAACATGCATAATTGATCCTCTGCATGCGCATATAATATGTATATAATATATAATACATAAAGGGAATCAAGTCAATGGCAAGTCTGCACTTGAAGTTGACCTGGATGATCGTAAAGATCCATATACCCTTGGTTCACCAGCCACCGAGACACGGGATAGCCGGGTGGTTAGAGTGATGCGCTCGTGATCTGCTGACCCGGGTTCGAATCTTATTCAAAAGGATTTTTTCCTCTGGAGTTAACATCAGTGCCGATTCCACTCCTTTCAAAAGTCCTTCAGATGAGACTATAAACAAGAGGTCCCATGTGCAAACGCATGCAGAACATCTTGCATACACATTAAAGTCTGTTCCGCTTTTCAGAAAAGTAGGGCATTGTGTGCCAGTTGGAACAGATGACAAAATTTACAAACTGCATACACACGGGGACTGGATGTAAAAAGGCACTAGGTGCTTGCTCCATTATCCTCAAAATAAAAGATTTTTTTTTTTTTAAATCTGTGACGTGATGGACACATGGGATTGAACTTTTGAAGTCAAACGCTCTTAACCACTCGGCTATCACGTCCCTCACAGAGTCCATGACCTGACCTGACCTGACCTGACCTGGGGTTCTTCCCTTAGGTCTTTGGGGGGCTGTCAAGGAACTATACGCTTGAAGTTTTCTTTTTCTGGAATTGTTTCTTGGGCCGGATGAGCCTACCCTGCAGGATGCATGCTGGGTATGTTCAAGTCATTCAACCCACCAACCTTAACTGGCCTAGTCTTCTACTGCATCCTGTCTCCCTCACAGTCATACACATGCACGCACGCACACATACACACACACTCATATGCACATAATTATACAATCATGTGCACACATGCATACACACACATGCAAGCACACATATATACACACACACTTCATGGGGTCCTTCTATTCAAGAAGCTTTATATGACTCTCAGTAATTCTCCTTCTTCTTCCTCTTCTTCCTTTGTCATGTTTCTCCCAGGGGAGGTTTGACATTGATGAGCCTTCTCCATCTCTCTCTGTTTTGAGCTTCCTCCGTATTTATGCCCCTTTCTCGAAGATCATCTGCAATACAGGTAGCCCAGGTCTTGCTAGGTCTTCCCTTTGGTCTCTTTCCATCCACTACGAAGTTCATTGCTCTTTTTATGACTCTCAGTAATTCATAACATCGATTGCTCGAAGTGAACATAGTCCTATCGGAGTTATCCTGTAAGAGCTCTGCTGTAATCACTTGCTTGACAGGCATTCCAGATCCACCGCAACATGATCATCAAAGCTCCAGGATGTGCTGCAGACAAGACAATCTTTATCATGTGGACAAATCCATGAGAACAGATCAAGGTCCACAGCACTGGACGCCAACCACTTTGTTCCCGAGTTTCTGAAAGATGGCAGAGGAAGAAAGGGGACCCAAGACTGGCAGTTTAGAACTACCTTGTGGCCTGGCGAGGAAAGAACTATGTTGTCCAGGTCAGAGAAGTAGACGAGGTGCTTGAGATGGCGTGGGTCAGTTTCATGCCAAGGCAGCTAGCTCCAGTCGCTACATTTGGCCCAGAAACCAAGAATACTCATGGGAACCGTTCAGTTCTTTCTTGAGAGAAGTCTTTCTCAAACTGGGTGACTCGCGTTCAAATCAACGGCATTCAGTTCTTCACCATGTCGTAGAATGAGATGATCATGATTTGTGTGAGTTGTGTCACCTGGGTTTCACTCCCCAACCAATGTTTTCACACCATTTCATACAGTGTGGCTGCATGATTGTGTAAACGTTTTGTTTTTGTTCCAGTACACAACCGATGATTTTTTTCTTCATTCCAGAAATTGCATGTTTTTGGGGGTTTCATTGTCAGGTTATTGTAGTTTGTACTTTTTTTTTCATGTATGTTTTGTGGTCTGTGGGATAATGTGCTATTTTTTTCAAGAGAAAAAATGTCTTGTAGTTGATTTGTGTTTTGATGATTATGGTTTTCTTATATAATTTCTTTTTTTGTTGTTGTTTGTTTTGGTGTGTAAACAAATACCAATGACCATTTCCCTTGCTTTTTTTTTTTTTTTAAAGCACCGATGCACTGAATGTCTGATAATTTTCTGTCAAGCACTAATAATTATCTCTGATACTAGGAGAAAGCAGTTACGTCAGCCATTGTACAGTGTGTTTTGCCACTAATGTCATTTCATTTTTACCATTGTGATTTTTGGGGCTTTTGTATTTCTTTGGTTCAGTGTAAAAATGTACTGCAAGTTTTGATCAATAATTTTTTATTTAAATACATTTGTTTGCTGCACTATTTTTCAAACTTGCTTCACTTTACTTCTTGGGTCTGACCATCTTTGAAAGTAATGTGTTGCCTACTGTCCCCCAACTGCCGTCACATTCTAATGTGTAAGTTGGTAGTTTTTTTCCCCATTTCTATAGACATGTTTATAAGTGGATTCATGTGTTTTATGTGAGAAACAAGAAAACTGCAGTGCAGAAGAGCATGTATGATTTAAACAGGTATGCATTGTAGGCCATGTAGTGTTTGGGCGTAATATTGAAGTGCGACATATTTGTTGGTTTTTGTATTTCCTCTTTGAAATAAAAAAAAGATTGAAATACATTGAGTATGTGGTGTGATCTTTTTGTATATATATGATGTGTTACATGGAACACAAAACAGTATTCATATCCCATGATGTTTGTGAAAACTGTGAAAAAAAATTGGTTAGATGTCGCACTTCACATGATACCACACAAACAGCTTCCCATGACCCATCAATTATTTAAGGAGAAACATTTTGATCTACAATTAATATGAACATACTCTTCTCAAATATGTCATTTTGTATACAAACATTTTTAAAAAAAAAGACTTATTTTGTTGTATGGGTAATTACTGAGGTGTGACAATATAGTGCAATCGAATTTCAAATGCCATTTTTCTAAAACAAATGTCAACTATCTTTTCCTCTATTCTAATTCCACATGAAATGATTAGTGCCCTTTTGAGAATGCACTTGTTTCTAAAGTTTCCATGTACTTATTTTCACCCCCCTGTTCCTATATTCATGACGACCATTTGGCAGAAGTCACTTTATTCAATTTCTCCATTTATTCAATAAGCCAACAGACAAATGTGTTTTATTAGAGAATTTGACCTACGCACGTACACAAACATGCATGCATATACATGCTAACACTGAAACACCGTGTTACACACACACACACACACACACAAACACAGTGACGCACACAGTCACACACACACACACATACACACATACCACAACACACACACACACACACACACACACAGTCTGAGGCCATGGAAAGTAGTGTCATTTTCTATATTATGAGTATGTCGAAGATTGTTTAAGTTATCGCAGCAGTAAAACTGTGAGGGGGGCAAACTATATATTACATTCTTTTAAGGTCAGAAGCAAGATTAATAATTGTTCCCCATAAAGAACGCCTGATTCAATGGCAAGCAGCTGTGTGGCATGTGTGTATATAATTGTGTGTGTGTGAGTGTGTGTGTGTGCATGCATGTGTGTGTATGTGGGGGGGGGGGGGGGGGGATGTGTGTGTGATGTGTGTGCATTTGTGTAAGTGTGTGTGTTGTGTGTGAGATGTGTGTGTGTTGTGTGTGTGTGTTGTGTGTTTTGTGTGTAAGTGTGTGTGTTGTGTGTGTGTGTGTGAAGTGTGTGAGTATGTCAAGTCAAGT
>CM054161.1:25786407-25788907 GCA_028751875.1 Rapana venosa | reverse complement strand
CAATGGTTTTTACAACATTGTATTCTTACATTGGTGTGTGTGTGTGTGTGTGTGTGCGTGTGGGCCCAGCTGGGTTTGTGTTTGATAATTTTTTTTTTAACTATCTTGGAATGCTTATTGCAATCTGAAATGTATTTTTCTTGTGTCTTGTGAGATAATTATAGGTATCAATGTGCCTGTCAGTATTGTAATTGCCCTTCATGGGATGATTAAAGTGTTTTTGACTTGACTTGACACACACACTCAAGTCTGATATCACTATTTACTATTTAGTGGAAGGACGTTAAACTGAAGAACTAACACACACACACACACACACACAAAATAGTCAAGAACACTTGAAACATCCAGTGGAGTTTTGTGCACAGATAGGCAATGACACCGATATAATTGATACATTAAATACATGTGTCTTAATCAAATCAAGTCTTGTCACCAATAAATTTTACAAGTTCATGCAGGAAGAGCGTGCCTAAGGGCCAATAATTCATCGGTGATTAGCATTGCATATACATCCTCATATTGGACGACTACGTGAAAATTCACATGAAGCTAACGAGAGCACCTTGTCCGGCTTGTGATTGGCTGCTGCAATCACGTGTCCGGAATCCGCCATCTTGGTTTTTCGTCTGCTACGACAGACCGGCCCGACAGAACGGCCTGTCGTATTGTTTGATAGATGATAACTTTCCCCATCTCCAATGAAGAGATGCTGCACTGGCTAAGTAGGTAAGTGATGCTTACCGCCTGGTCTTTCCGTGCGTTTTTCCTCCATTGCGTTCGATACGACGGAAGCACCTCAAGTACAAGCAGTTTTCTGAACTTGTTTGTGTTTTCTACCACTCAGCACCATGAACTTCTCAAGTGAGTTTTTTCGTGTTTTGATCGAGAAGCGTTAAACTATTACAAAAAGTTAGATGACATGTGTAGTAAGATGTGTGGATACCATAAAAATTGTTATAATTGTCAGAATTGTGTGTGTGTATGGGAGGGTAGGCGGGTGTCCCCATGCACACTGTGCCAGCATGGGCATGCCAGGTGCAAGTGTGTGTGTGTGTGTGTGTGTGTGTGTGTGAGAGAGAGAGAGAGAGAGAGAGAGAGAGAGGAGAGAGAGAGAGAGAGAGAGAGAGAGAGAGAGATCCAAACACTTGTACTGAAAGATAAGGCCGTTTTAGGAACACAGAAGAGTTTCAGTTTCACACTGTGGCAAGATTTGAACTTCAAGAAGTACTCTACAACTTGAACTTCAATCTGTGTGCTGTGTTCTGTTGTCTGACGTCACACTGACATTTTTCAAGTAAAAGTCGTAAACTGGCTTACTTTATCACACTCTCAATATCAACTGAAGCATAGAAGTAGGCCTAGAGAGGTTCCGTGAAATGGGAGGAGTTCGACAACAGAGTCACTGTTTATTAGCGGACGAAAAACCAAGATGGCGGATTCCGGACACGTGATTGCAGCAGCCAATCACAAGCCGGACAAGGTGCTCTCGTTAGCTTCATGTTGAAAATTCATACGTACGAGCGTGCAACTGGTTGCTTTCAGCAGAATGTCTTTGCAGTCTCTCAATGTTTCTGGTCCTGGTGAGCCTGCCAGCAAGTTCCTGACTTTCTTATCCTTGCAGAGTCCACGTATAACCTTAATAAAGTTGTCCATACTGCCTGCACTGGGGGCTCGACTGTGTCGTAACTACGAGGTCTACACTCTTTTAAAAACCTCAAACAAGTGCGTCCTTGGTCGTGATTATTTATAACCAAGTGAGCATTGTGACCTCGGGTTCAAGGACAGGGCTATGCAAATTTCGTCCCACTTTTAAACTTGTAAAACTATCTAGGGTTTAGCTACCTTTGACCATAATCGAGACTGGTCTAATGCATTTGTTAGTAATACTCTTGCGCTGGTAAATTTATGGATGGATTATGCTGATATGAGACGAGCTTAAATGACTATTGTGTTTTAATTTCGCTTTGTTGCTCTTATATTATCATTACCTTGTGCTGAATACCTGTGTTGTTGTTGACTTCAATTTTATGTCTGTTCACTTCTAGTGATATTAGACGAGGGGGAACAAATGGAGGGGTGGATGTCTTATTAACAACAACAAAATAGATTTTTTAAAAATTTAAATTAAAATTAAAATTAGATCTAACCCCCCTCAAAACACCAACCATGCTTTTACAAAAAAAATCACATGAAGAAACTTGGCAATGCAGCAGGAATTATAAAACATAAAAAACATGTCATTAACGTTAATGCAACTATAACAAATGTCCTAAGGGACTGCGATAAAGGCCTTTCACAATTTCAAATGCCAGTTTTAAATTATTGAATATGCTGGTAAGGGAATTTGCAGAAAAATGGGGCGTGAAAGGTTTTACACTCTGGCAGTCAAAAAGTATAATTATGAGTATTGGTGATATTCTCACCACATAGACATTTACCATTTTTGCTGAATTTGGTTATGAATGCATTTAGTTTCATTCTATAAAATAAAGCAGTA
>CM054161.1:25704801-25773407 GCA_028751875.1 Rapana venosa | reverse complement strand
CATTTCCTCCCCTCCCCGCGTTTATTTCCCCGGACCTTAAGGGGCAGGTACCCATTTACAGGGGGTGAACGGGGGGAACTGTACTAAAGCGGGGCTCACGAACGGTCCCCCATCTACTTTGTAACAATGCTGTTTAAACCCTTAGCTCGGGAAAATTGAGTACTCTGACCACTTGAGCTGTCTGGTCCCCTGCTTGAAAAAGACAATTCAAAAGACTCCTCCGTGGGAATGCGGGGGGCCTGTCAGTAGAAATAGCTTTCCCCACCTTCTTGCAAGTTCTGTACTACTCTGGTTTCTCTTCAAAAAACGTGAATGGGAATGTGGACGTTTTGTTCTAGGAATTCCCTTGTTCTCTCCCTCTCTCTCCCTCTCTTTTGTTTCTGCTTTTTTCCCTTTTTCTTCCCGTCACCTCGCTTTCGTATGTTTTCTGCCTTCTCGGTCAATTTCCCTCCCTTTTCTCCAGCAAGACTTGAAATATAACAATTCTCTCCCTCGCGGAATTGGCATACGCTGAGCCTGACTTGTCAGGCGCTTAACAGCACAGCGACATACTCTTCGCTCATATGACATACAACAACAATGGTTTGCCGTCTGAGCGTTTTACGAAGAAAAATTCAAGAGGCACTCCATGAAATGCTCGAAAGTCGGAACACTTCCTGATTCCTTTGAGAACTATGGGGAAGGAGAGAGTAGAGAAAAGATGGAACTTAGACGTCACATTAGAGTAAAGTGAAAGGGTAGGTGGTCTAGAAAAATTCAAGAGGCACTCATTGAAATGCTTGATAGTAAGAACACTTCCTGATTCCTTTGAGAACTATGGGGAAGGAGAGAGTAGAGAAAAGGTAAAAGGATAAAAAGGTAAAGGAGTCCCATAACCTATAAGGTCGTAGGGGAGCGAGGCGTCAGAGACCTCACTTCTCTAGGGCCAGCATATTGAGGGCGGCGCCCATCTCCTCTCCCTCGCTGCTTTACCTTCCCTGACCCTAAAGAGGACAGGTACCCATTTACAGCTGGGTGAACTGGGGGAACTGTACTGAAGCCAAGGCGCGCAAACGGTCACCCATCCAAGTGGTAACCACGCTCAACGCTGCTTAACTTGGCTGGGGGAAAGCGAGTGCTCCGACCACTGAGCTTTCCCGTCCCCAGTAGAGAAAAGATGGAACTTAAACGTCACATTGCAGTAAAGTGAAAGGGTAGGTGGTCTAGAGGTAACGCACCTGCCTAGAAAGCAAAACGTCCGGGTTTCAAGTGAGTGGTGGTTTGATCCCCCGTTTGTGCCCCAAAACTTTACCCCCATCTACAAGACCGTGAGTGGTGGTCTGGGTGCTAGTCTTTCGGATGAGACAATAAACCGAGGTCCCGTGTGCAATACTTACTTAGTGCACGTAAAAGAACCCACGGTAACGAGAGAGTGGTCCCTGGCAAAATTCTGTAGAAAAAAGCCACTCTGATAGGCAAACAAATACAGTTACAGACAGGGAAATAAAATAATGTGTGGCGCTGCTCTTGTGGCGACGGGCTCTCCCCGGGGAGAGCAGCCCGCATTTCATGCAGAGAAATCTTACGCGACTTAAAATGGTATACAATACAATACAATGCAATAGGGGACGGGATAGCCTGGTGGTTAGAGTGATGTATTCGTGATCTGCTGACCCGGGTTCAAATCTCGTTCAAGCGAATTTTCCCCCTGGAGTTAACATCAGTGCAGACTCCACTCTCCCCAAAAGTCCTTCAGATGAGACTATAAATCGAGTTCCCGTGTGCAGAACATCTTGCGCACACGTTAAAACCCGTTCCGCTTTTCGAAGAGTAGGCCATGGTGTGCCGCAAAAAAATGCTTAAACACGGCGACTGGATGAAAAAAAAAGCCCATGAGTGCTTATTCCATTTTCCTCGAAATAAAAGACTAAATGCAAGTTAAAAAAAATACAATACAATACAAAATTGGAAAAGAAGAAAAAAACCTGTCAATTGAGTTTACTCTGCATCTAACATTTGCACTTGATGTACCAGAACTAACCAACAGGCCAACTCAAACAAACAAACAAACAAACAAACCAAACCAACCAACCAACCAACCAACCAACCAACCAACAAACCAACCAAACTCGCTTCTCCCGAAACAACATTTTTCTCTACTCTGCTTTCACACATGGGTACGTTGTGAAGTGTAAACTGGCAACAGTTGTTAGGGCTATTTTTTTAGTTTGTCGTGTGTGTGTGTGTGTGTGTGTGTGTGTGTGTGTGTTTGTGTTTGTGTGTATGTTTGTGTGCTTGTGTGTGTGTGAGTGAGTGAGAGAGACTGTGTGGTGAGTGTGTGTGTATGTGTGCGTGCATGCGCGCGTGTGTGTATCTGTGTATGTGATAATGAGTGTATGTTTGTGCAAGTGTGTGTGTATGTGTGCTTTGTTTGTCTGTGTTTTGTGTGTGTGTGTTTGCGTGTGTGTTTGTGTGTGTGAACGTGTGTGTGTATGTGTGCTTTGTTTGTCTGTGTTTTTTGTGTGTGTTTGCGTTGTGTGTTTGTGTGTGTGTGAACGTGTGTGTGTATGTGTGCTTTGTTTGTCTGTGTTTTGGTGTGTGTGTGTGTGTGTTGTGTGTGTGTGTGTGTTGTGTGTGTGTGTGTGTGTGTGTTTGTGTGTGTGTGTGTGTGTATGAGTGTGTGTTGTGTGTGTGTGTGTGTGTGTGTGTGTGAGTGAGAGAGTGTGTGAGCGTGTATGTGTATGTGTGCGTGCGTGCGAACGAGCGAGCGTACATGCGCGCGCGTGTGTGTGTGTGTGTGTGTGTGTGTGAGAGATAATGTGTGTTTGTTTGTGTAAGCAAGTGTGTGTATGTGTGCTTTGTGTGACTGTGTTTTGTGTTTGTGTGAGTGTGTGTGAGTGTGTGTGTGTGTGCGCGCGCGGGGGCGTGTGTTTGTGTTCCCCTTTGATCTCATTAAAAGACGCTATTCAGCACAAGTGAGGCAGATAATGCCCAGAGAGATCACACCAGAGCGCTGGCAAAGTGTGTATGGGAGAACATCAAATCCCCAACCAGGAAAACCAAAACAAAAAAAAAACAAAAAAACCAAAAAACCAAAAAAAAACCCCCAACCAAAAAAAACCCAAAGAAATAAAATTGTTTAAGGGGGTTTTTTAAATTTTAAAGGGGAAAATTTGTTAGGGTATTTTTTGTTTTGCGTGTTGTGTGTGTTGGTTTTGTTGGTGGTGGGGGTTTTTGGGGTGTTTGTGTGTTTTTGTTTGTTGGTTTGGGGGAGTGGTGGGGGGGTTGGTGGTGTGGTGCGGGTTTTCGTGCTTGGGTTTTGGTTGTGAATCCTTAAAAAAGTGTAAAGAAACAATGGGGTTTTATGGGGGCGGGGGGGGGGGGGGGGGGGGAAGGGAGGAAGGAGGGGGGGGGGGGGTTGGTTTTTTTTTTAAACCGTTGGTTTATTTTTTTTGTTTTTTTTTGGTTGGTGTGTTGGGGAAGGGGGGGGGGGGGAAAAAAGGGGGGTTTGGGGGGGAAAGGGTTTTTTTTGTTTTTGGGGGGGGAGGAGAGAGGTTGAGGGAAGGAGGGGGGGGAAGAGGGGGGAAGGGGGGGGGGGGGGGTTTTTAAAAATTGTTTTGGGAAGGAAGAAGGGAAGGGGGGGAGGGGGAGGAGGGGCGGAGGGGAGGGGGGGGGGAGGGGGGGGGCCTTTTAAACCAAACAAAAATATTTAAGTACAGGGCCCCTTGGACCACAATACAAGTTGGCTTGGGGTGGGAAAGGGGTTCTTTAAAAACCATTTGGAACCCAATGAAAAAAATAAAAATTTTGAATGTTTAGAAAAAAAACAAAAAAAAAGGGGGTTTGTTTTTTTGCTTTTGTTGGTTTGTGTGTTGGGGGTTAAAAAAAATTTTTTTTTTTGTTTGTTAAAAAAATTTGGGAATTTTTTGGGGTGTGTCTGGAACTCTTAAAATTAGTAAAAACAAAAATAGCAGTTTTCCAAAAAAACGCCAACAATTTTCCTTTGAATAGAAAGGAAAAAAGGAGAAAAAAGATTTTTTATTTTTTTCCGAAAGGGAAAAGGGGGGGGAAAAGGGTAAAGGGATAAAGGCAAAAAACTCAAAAGGTTTTAAAAATTGTAACTTCCCAATAAGAAATTTTCATTTTAAAGTTGTTTTAAAAAATGGAAAATTTTTAATTTAAAATTTTATAAAAAAAGGGGAAGAAGAGGAAAAAAAGGGAAGAAAAACAGAGAAAAAAGGGGTTTTAAGTACTTTTTAACAAAAAACAAAAAAGACAAAAAAAGGCTTTTTAAAGAGAAACCGAAAATTGTTTTATTTTAAAAGGAGAAAAAAAAAAGAAAAGGGGGAAAAAAGAAAAAAAAACGGGAAAAATTATAATCTAAAAATGGAAAGAGAAATAAGGAATTAACCAAAGGGGGAAAGATTTAAAGGAAATTTTAAGAAAGGGTTTTAGGGAAATTAAAAGGTAGAAAATTTAGAAAAAAAAAAGGGAGATAGGAAAAAAATTAAGGGGGGGGAAGGGGAACGAGTTTTGAAAATAACATAAAAAAAGGGGAAATGTTTTACTTGGTTTAACCCCCAAAAATTTTTTGGTTTGGGCCTTGGGATTAAAAGGGGTATTTTTTCCCCCAAAAGCTTGAAAAAATAAAGAATATTTAAAAAAAAACCCAAATTACTTGGAAATTTAAAAAAATTTTGGCTTTAAAGCAAATGTTAAATGGGAAAAAAACCCTTTTTTCTTTTCGAAATTTTAAACCCTTTTAAACTTCATAACCCAAAAAAACAAAAATTTTTTTCTGTTTCCCCATTTGATTTTTCAAATGGAGAATTTTCTTTAAAATTTGCCCAACTTTTTTTTTCCTTTTTTTAAATTAGAGAAAAATTAAACCCAAAACATTTTTGCTAAACAACGAAAAAAATTTTTTTCCCAATTCTTAAAATTAAAACTTTTTTTTAAAATTTTCTTTTAAAATTTGATCTAAATTTAAAATTTCTATAAATTTTCAAATTTCCCGTTTTAAAATTGGAACAAATTTTATCGGTTTTAACCTTTTTAAATTTTTGTTAGAAAAATTTTTCAATTTCCCCCAACCCCCCCTAGCTCAAAAAAACCCTTTTTTAAAAAAATTTTTTAAAGCAAAATTACTTTTTTATTTTGGAAACCGAACCGGGGTTTTTTCCTTTGGGCCCTTGGGCCCAAAAAATTTAAAAAAGCCTTATTTTTAAAACACCCTAATTTTTTAAAATTTTTTTAAAAATTTTAAAACCAAATTAATCTTACCCACCATTTTAAATTTTTTTAAGGGGGAAGGTTTCAACCAAATTAAAATTAAATCATTTTTTGGTGGTTTTTGGGGTTACAAAAAAAAACCTTTGAGGGCCACAATTTTCTTATTCTAAAAAGGGGTTCAACGGGTTTAAATTTTATTTTCGCACTTATGGTTTATTGGTTTGTTTTTTTTGAAATCCAAAAAATTTTAAAAAATTTATTTAGGTCATCCTTTAAAATTTCCGAAAATTCTTTTGTTTTGAAAAGGCCCCTTAAACCAAGGGAGAAAAAAAAAAAAGAGAGAGAAAAGGAGGAAAAGAAAGATTCCATAAGAGAAGAAAGAGGGAGAAAAAAAAAAGGGAGGAAAGAAAAAAAAAAAATTTTAGAAAAAAGGGAAAAGAAGAATTTGGGAAACACCGGATTTTATTTTTCCTGCCAAAAGGAATAAAAAATTCCGGACGAAAAAAAGAAACAATAACCCCTTAACCCAAAAACCCTTTTCCCCAAAAAAGGGCCATAAATTTTCAAGAAAAAACGGGGTTTGGGTTGGGGGGGGAAAGTTTTTAAATTGTTTTGGAAACCCAACAAAAAAAAAATTTTGAAATGTTTTTTTCTAGAAGGGTTTCAAAATTTCCATATACCTTATGTTTGGTTTGTTTTTGGTTTTTTTTTTCCTTTCTTTTTTTTCCTTTTTATTCTTTTTCCTTTTTTCTTTCTTAACAATTGAATTTCTTATTTTTTTCTTTTTTTTGGGTTTTTCTTTTTCTTTTTTTTCCTTAGGGCCTAATTTCTCCAGGGGGAAGAAGAGGTGGGGGAAAATTTTCCCCGTTGGGAAAGGGGAAAAGAGGAGGCCCAAACCCGGGGGAAAGGGGGAAAAAAAAGAAAGGAAAAAAGGTAAAAGAAAGAATGTTTTTAAAGGGGGAAGAGGAAAGGAGTGTTCGGAAGAGACCCCTAAAAAAATTTTTTTAATTTCAATTTTAAAATTAACCCCCCTAAAAAATTAAATTAACACAAAAAAAACCTTTACCTCCCACCCCTTTTCAAAAATCACCTTTATAAAAAAAAATATATTCCCTTTATTTAAAATTTAAACCCCCAACAAAACCCAAACACCTTCAATTTTTTCCAATCTTTCCTCCAAATTTTATAATCTCATCTTTTATTATAAACTTGTTTTCCCCCTTTTTTTCTTTTTTTTTTTTCCCCTTTTTTTTCCCCTTTTTTTCTTTTTTTTCAAACCCAAAACTTTAAAAACCACAAATTTTATTCCCCTTTTCCTCCCCTCTTTTTCCTTCCCTACCCATAAATTCCATTTAAAACTTTTTACTTCACCCAATCAAACCCAAAAACTCACCTTACAAAAAACCCCCATCAATTTTCAAAACCATTTTAAAACTTTAACCCCAAAATAATTTAATCCTTTATTCAAATTTTTTCCACTTCAAAATTTTAAATTTTTAAAATAAAAAACACTTTAATTTTATCACCCTTCCAAAAATTTTAATCTTAAAAATTTAAACCCCATAATCATTAATTTTAAAATTAAAAAGTTTTTAAAACAAATAATTTCTACATTTTCTTAAAAACCCCCAAAATAATTTACACTTAAAATTTACTTCCCACCATCAATCCCTTTAAACTCTTTATCCTAAACCTTCAATTTAAACTCTCTTTCCTTATTAAACCCCCAAACATTTTTTAAAATTTAATTAAAAATTAATACCCCTTTCACATCTTTACTTCCCCAAAATCTAAAATTCTCCCCTTTACTTCACAAAATAATACCCCTTTAATTTTATTCAAAAAATTTTCAAAAAATTTAAAAATTCTTTATTCAACCCCAAAAAATTCTAATTTTTTATTAAAAAAATTTAAAAATTAAATTTTTTTTTTCACAACCCAAAATAAATTTAAATCTTTTAAACTTTAAAACCAAAAACCCCAAATTAATTTCAAAAATTTTTTCCCCGCCCTTTTAATAAACATTAACCTTTTTACTTCACAAACCTCAATCCTTTAATTTTTACTTTAATCCCCAATCAATACACGTCAACATCTTACTTAAAACCTTAATCCCTTTCTAAATTTTTAAATTCCCAAAATCAATAAACTTTACACCCTTTATTTTCACAACAATACATTTCTTCTTTCTTCAAACCATCTACAATTTTTAACATCTTTAACCCCATCATAAATTATAATCTTTATTTCCACCATCTTTTAATTTACTTCTTTACTTCAAAAAATTAAATTACACTTTTCCCCTTATTAAAATTTTTCAATACAATCTAACAATTTTTTAAAATTTTCAAAACCATCAATTCCCTTAAATTTATTTCAAATAAATACACTTCAACCAAATTTTTTTAATTCCCCAAAATCATTAAACCCCCTTCTTTATTTCCACACCTTCTTAACATTCTACTTCTTTCCCTTTCAACCATCTTTTCCCAAATCTTTTCTTTCCACAAATAAAACATTCTACACTTTACTTCAAACCATCAAAAATTTTACTTCTTTATTTAAAACCTTAAGAAACTCAAAATCTTTAAAATTCAAAAACCATAAAAAATTTTTACATCTTTACTTCAAACCATAAATAATTTAAAATTTCTTTAATTAAAACCATAAATACACTTTAACATTTTACTTCACCCCAAAACCCAATTACCTTTACATTTTTAATTCCCCCTTCTTTCCCTTTTTTACATCTTTACTTCAAACCATCAAAAATTCTAAATCTTTCTTCAAACCTTTAAATTAAACTTTAAAATCTTTCTTCACACCTTTTTTTCATTCACATTTTTTAGGGCCAAAACCCAAATTACACTTTTCCCTTTTATTAACCCATCTTTTACACTTTACATCTTTCTTCACAAAAATTCAATACCTTTACACTTTATTTTCAAACCATCAATAAACTTTTTCCTATTTTTTTCCACCCAATACATTTTCTACATCTTTATTTCACCCCAAAAAAAAATTTTAAAATTCAAATTTTTACCCATCAATACATTTTCCAGTTTTTAAAATAAATATTTATTTTTTTACTAATCTTTTTTTTTTTTAAAATTTTTTACACTTCTTTTTTTCTTCACCCCATCAAACATTCAAAATTTTTTTAAATTCACACCATAAATTAAAATTCTACCCCTTTTCTTCAAAAACCCATCATACTTCACACTTTTACTTACCCCATAAATAATTCCACTTTACTTCACCCCAAACCCAATACACTTTCCACATTTTTACTTCAAAACCATAAATACACTTTACATCTTTATTTAAACCATCAATCCACTACATCTTTATTTTCAACCATCAATACATTCTCATCTTTACTTCACACCATTCAATACTTTCACATTTTTTCCTTACCCCACAATACTTTATTTTTTTATTTCACAAAAATTTCATTCAAACATTTTTCTTTTTTTTTTTCCCTTTTTAATTTCAACCATCAAATACATTTACACCCTTTATTTTCACCCCCCATCAAAAACATTTTACTTCTTTATTTTCCCAACCTTCCCCAAAATTAAATTCTACTTTTTTACTTCACACATCGATACATTCCATTTTAAATTCACACCATCAAAAATTTCTACATCTTTTTCACACCCAAAATACATTTTTAATTTACTTAAACCCCCATCTACATTCTAAAATTTTACCCCAAAACACCATCAATTTTTTTAAAAAAACTTCATTTTTTCACACCTTTCAAAAACTTTAAAATCTTTTCTTACACCATCAAAAACACTTTTTTACACTTTTACCTTCAACCTTTTTCAAACACTTCTTACATTTTACTTCAAAACCATCGTTACATTTACATCTTTTTTTTAAAAACCTTTTCAATACATTAATTTTTTTCCACCAATTTTTTACCCTTTACCATCTTTATTTCACCCCTTAATACCCTTTTACAACTTTCTTTCCACATAAAATTTTAATTTCTGCTTTTTTACTTCAACAACAAAAACCCTTTCTTAATTTCTTTTTTCCCCCCCCAAATTCATTACAATTTTCTAAAACTTTACATTAACCATCTCAAATTAAATTTACTTAACCACTTTTACATTTACATCTTTTTTTTACACCATAATTTTAAAAACCCTTACAAAATCATTCACCCCATCAATTTACCCCTTCTATAAAATCTTTAATTCACACCATAAATTTCTTTTTCTTTCTTTCTTTCACAAAAAAAATTTTACATTTTTTCTTACACCTTTCATAAAAACTTGGGACAAGGTCTTTTTTTTCCACACCTTAAATACATTTCATCTTTAAATTAACCCATAAATTTACACTTCTACATCTTTTTCACCCAACCAATCGTTTTTAACCAATTTCAAAATCCTTTAAACTTCACACCATAAAACCCTTTAAAAAATTTTTTAACTTAAAAACCAAAAATTTCACTTCTAAATTTTTACTTCACACCATCAATTAAACACTTCTCCCAATTCTTCACCTTAAAACCCTTCAATACATTTTAAAATCTTTTTTAAACTTAAACCACACCCCCCAATACACTTAACATTTTTTAATTCCCCCATCAAAAACACCCCAAAAATTTCTTTACTTCAAAAGCACCAAAAATCCCTTTACTTTTTTACTTCACCCCCAATCTTTTAAAATTCTACTTTTACTTCAAAACCATCAATCATTCTACTTTTTTACTTCACACCATAAATTACATTTTAATCTTTATTCAAAACCATAAATTTACACTTAAAACATCTTTACTTCACACCATAAACCCCCCACCTAATCTTTACTTCCAAACCATAAATACACTTAAAAATTTTATTACACCTAAAACCCTTCAAAAAACATCTTTACTTCACACCCCCTTTACATTCTACATCTTTATTTCACACCTAAAAAATACACTTTTTCATTTTTACTTCACAATCAATCCCTCTTCTTACATTTTTCTTTCAAATCAATACATTCTACTTTTTACTTACCCCATCAATACACTTCTACATCTTTATTTTCAACCATCAATACTTTAAAACATCTTTACTTCACACCATAAATTTACACTTCTCCCTTCTTTACCACCCAACCCAATAAATTTTTAACCTTTTTTACTTCACACCATCAATAAAACTTCTAAATTTTTTATTCCCCACCATCAATACACCTCTACATTTTTAACTTCACACCCAATACATTTTTCATCTTTATTCACCCCCATCAATACACTTCAAACATCTTTATTTCCCATACCATCAATACCTTCTACACTTTACTTCACACCATCAATACATTTCCACATCTTTACTTCACACCATCAATCCCACTTCTACATCTTTACTTAACACCAAAAAATACACTTCTACATCTTTATTTTCACACCACAATACACTTCTACTTTCTTTATCACACCACCCAAACATTTTTACTTCTTTATTTCACACCAATCAATAACTTCTACATTTTATTTCACACCATAAAATACACTTCTAAACTTACTTAAACCCATCAATACACTTTAAAATCTTTACTTCACACCATCTTTTCACTTCTACATCTTTCTTCACACCAAAAATACCCTTCTAAAATTTTTATTCACACCATCAATAACTTTAAAACTTTACTTCACCCCATCAATGCACTTCTACATCTTTTTTTCACCCCCACCCAATAACATTCACATTTTTATTTTCCCCTATCAATACATTTTACATTTTACTTCCCCCACCATCAATACCTTCTACATTTTTATTTCAAACCATCAATCCCATTTTCTACATCTTTACTTCAAAACCTTAAATTTCATTTTAAAACATCTTTACTTACCCCATAAAACCCTTCTAACCCTTTACTTCAAAACCTTTCAATACCTTTACACCCTTTACTTCCCCCCATCAATACATTTCTACTTCTTTACTTCACCCCGTCAATACATTCTACATCTTTCCCTTTCCACACCATCCAATACACCCCTACATCTTTACTCACACCATCGTTTACTTTTCTACTTTCTTTACTTCACCCCCATCAATCCCTTTACACCCTTTATTTTCACACCAAAATTACACTTCTAATCTTTACTTAAACACCATCAATACATTCAAAATTTTTACTTCACACCATCAAAACCCCTTTCAACATCTTTACTTCACACCATAAATTTACTTTACATTTTTACCCCAAAACCCATAAATAACTTCTACATCTTTACTTCAAAACCGCCCCCTCCTGTTTCTTTTTTTTTTCCTTTAAAGCTTTTTTCACTCACTCCTCGAAAGTTTTGTTGCCAAAATTAAATTAAACTACAAGCATTCATCTGTTGTGTTTTCCCAAAAACCATTATAAATACAAAGTTAATCTTTTGTGTTTTTTCCAAAAATCCATTATACAAAACAAGAAATTAATCTTGTTGTGTGTTCCAAATTTCCCATTATAAATAAACCGTTAATCTTGTTGTGTTTCCCAAAAATCAAAATTAAAACAACAAGCATTTTAAATCTTGTTGTTTTTCCCAAAATTTTCCCTTATACTTACAAGCATTTAATCTTGTTGTTTTGATCCAAAATTCCCATTATAAATACACGCATTTAATCGTTTTGTGTTTTCCCAAAAATTTCCCCCATTATAAATAAAGCAGTTCATCTTTTGGTTTTCCCAAAAAATCACATTTTTACATACAACCCGTTATTTGTTGTGTTTTCCCAAAAAAATCCCTTTTTTACATAAAAATTTTAATTTTGTTGTGTTTTCCAAAAATTGCATTGACTTTCAACATTTAATCTTGTGCTTGACGGGGTGAACAGCGACAAAATGTTGGTGCCCTTTCCGGGGGCCCAAAAGTTCACCCTACACACCATGGCCACGTCCCCCCTTTCCCTCCTGTCCAGTCTTCGAAAGGGACCCCACCTTCAAGGGGGCGTAACATGCTAAAAAAAAGGCCCTCCAAGCAGATCATTCCGGGCAGGGGACGGGATTTGGACGGGTTAAATTTTCCCTAAGGGCTTTTTTGGGGTTTGGGGTTGGTTGGGGTTGGCTAGGTTTTGGGCGGGTTTGGTGGAATTGTTTTTCCCCCTGTTTTGCCTTGATTGACTTGAGTTGATTTGGGTTTTTGGGTTTGGGTTATTTTAAATTGGTTTGGGTTAATTTGAGTTGGTTTTTTTTTGGTTTGAGTTAAATTTGGGTTTTGGGGTTGGGGTTGAGTTGGTTGATTTTAAGTTGATTTGGGTTTTTGGGTTGGGTTTGGTCGATTTGGTTTTGGGTTGAGTTGATTTTGATTTGGGCTTGGGTTGAGTTAAAGTTAAATTTTTCCTTGGGGTTTAACTTGATTTGGGGTTGGGCTTGGTTTGGCTTGGGGGTGATTTCGCTTGGCTTTTTGGCTCAGTTGATTTAAAAGTGGAGTTGTTTTGGCTTGTGTCTACGGGTTTTGGGTTTGGTTTGGGTTTTGAGGTGAGTTGGTTGGTTTGGGGTTTTTGAGGTGAGGTGAGTTGACTTGAGTTGATTTTGGCTTAGGTGAGTTACTTGAGGTGAGTTGGCTTGGGTGAGGTGATTTTGGCCGGGGGTGATTTGGCTTGGGGGTGAGTTGAGTTGGCCCTGGGGAGATTTGGCTTGAGGTGATTTGGGCCCTTGAGGGGGAGTTGGTTGAGGTAAGTTGATTGAGGGTGAGTTGGTTTGAGGTGGGTAGTTGGGTTTCGGGTTTGAGTTGGCTTGGGGTGAGTTGGTTGAGGTGAGTTGGTTGGGGTGATTTTGTTGGGGGGAATTTGTTTTGAGGTAGTTGCCTTGAGGGAGGTGAGGTGGGGTTTGGGGGCCTTGAGGTGGGGTTAGGTGGTTGGCTTGAGGTGAGGTGAGGGGGAATTTGGTTTGGGGTGAGTTGGCTTGGTGGGGTTATTGATTAAAGGTGGTTGATTAAAGGTGAGTTGGTTGAGGTGAGTTGATTTTTAAGGTGAGTTGGGCCTGGTTTGGGAATTTTATTTGGGTTTGGGCTTTTATTTGATTTTGAGTTTAAATGCATTTTACACACGAACCTCGGTTTATCGTCTCGTCCGAAAAAAAAAACAGCGCCCAGCCCCCCCATTGGGTCTAAGGGAATTGAAGGGAAAGGGAAAGGGGGGGGCCGGGGTGAGGGTTTTTTGGGGCCCCAAACGGGAAATCAACGGGCCCCAAATCAAACCGAATTTTTTTCGCTCTCTAGGTAAGGAAAAAAAAAGGAAAAGGGAAAGTCCCTTAACCTAAAAGGCGTAGGGGGGGGCAAAGGGCGTCAGACCTCACTTTTTTGGGGCCCACATATTGGGGGCGGCGCCCATCCCCCTTTTCCCCCTCGTGCTTTCCCTTCCCCTGCCCCAAAGAGGGAAAGGTCCCCTTTTTAAGCTGGGTAAACCGGGGGAAACTGTGGGGGAAGCCAAGGCGCGCAAAGGGGTCCCCCAAACCCAAACTGGTAAACCACGCTCACGTGCTTAATTTTGGTTGGGGGAAAGCGAGGCCCCCGACCACTGAGCTATCCCGCCCCCCTCTCTAGGTAGATTGTTTTTTAGACCACCGATCCCCCCACAATTTTCTCTTACTCCCTAAAGTTTTTTGGGGGACTGCACTGAATTTTTCAGGCCCATTGTGTTATGGGGACGGGAAAAATGGATAGTTTAGTGGTCGTAACACCTTTTCCCCCCCCCCAAGGTTAAGCACATCGAACCCTGGGTTCCACTTTGGGTGGGTGACCCTTTGTGTACGCGCCCTTTGGCCCTTTTGTACAGTTCCCCCCAGTTAACCCCGCTTAAAATGGGCACCTGCCCTCTTTAGGGGCAGGGAAAAAGGTTTAAAACGGCGAGGGGGAAAGGGGAAAGAGCGCCGTCCTCGTTTTACTGGCCCCAAAAGAGCAACCTTTGAATTTTTACACAGAGGAAAAAATGCCGTGACTTAAAGTGTATAAAGAAAAGGAAAAACAAAAATTTAAAAAGAAAAGGGAACCCCATGGGCCCTTGGGGGGGAAAAGGTTGGTTCCATTTAAACCCAGATTTTCTTCCTTTTCCGTTCCTTTTCAGAATTTACGGGAAGGGGCGTCTTTCGGAATAAAACAAAAATAGGGTCTAGCGTGCTGCAAAATTTAAGTACACGGGAGACGAACTAAAACAAAATTTTTTTTACATAACGCAAATGCTGTTTTAAAAAAGGAAGCATTTTCCCCCTCAACCAAACCCTTTTTGAAATTCCTTGGAAAGAGAAAATAAACCGGGGCCCCGTGTGCAAAGCACTTTAGAAATCTTTCGCACACGTTAAAAACCTGTTCCCCCTTTTTGTAAGGTTCATTGGGGTGCCCGGGGGGAACAGACGACAGAATTTACCAAAACTGGGATACACACGGGGTGGGTTTTAAAAAAAAACATAAAGCTTAATTTCCCTTATCCTCGATATTACAGAACCAAAACCAAAAAACAAAATAAAAAAATAAGTTTTTTAAAAAAAATGCAAGAGTTCAAAAAAAGGCTTGATTGTCTCTGTTTTTTGGGTGGGGCGGAATGTAAGTATTCGAGTTTCCAACATCATCTTTTCTACACCAAGTTGGTTTCTAGCGGTTTTATTTTTGAAATTTTTCCCTTGAAACTATTTAAGTTTAGTTTTTTTTTTGTGATTTTTGTTTTATAGTTACACACACCAAACACAACACACACACACACACAAAAACACACACACAACACCACACAAAAAACACACACACACACACACACCCCATACACATACACCACACCAAAAACAACAAAACCACACCCACAACACATACACACACAACCCCCACACACAAAACACACAACACACAAAACCCCCCACACAAAACACACACACACACACCAAAAACACACACATAAAAAAACCCCACCACACACACACACACCACACACACACCAAAACACCAAAAACAACACACACACACACACACACCCCACACCACACACACACACAACCCCACAACCACACACACCACACACACACCCAAACACAACACCAAAAAACACACACACACACACACACCACACCACCCCCAAAACCAAAAACAAAACCCCAAACACCCCACTAAAACTTTTTCCCTACTGTCTTCCTTGGGCTAATATCACTTTTTGTGAAAGAACGTTAAATTTAGGAAAGAAAAAAGCACGCACACCCACACCCAACACAAACACAACACACAAAACCACACACACACACACACACACACGCACACAAAAACACACACACCCACACACACAAACAAACACACACAAAAATACACACTGCACAATCAACAACCCCAAAACAAACACACACCCCAAAAAACACACCCCCCACGACCCCAACACCCACAAACCAAACCCCACACACCACATAAAACACCCCAACACCCACACCCCCAAACACACACACACATGCACCACCCCCCCCCCACCCCCCCGCCCCCACCCCCCCCCCCCCCCCCCCCAAATTTTTACAAAATTTTTCAGTGAAGATCTTTTTCTCTTTTCATACAAAGCCCAAAAACCTGTGTGTGTGTGTGGTGTGTGTGTGTGGGGTTTGGGGTGTGTGTTGTGTGTGTGTGTGGGGTGGGTTGTGTGTGTGTGTGGTGTGTGTGTTTGGGGGTGTGTGTGTACAATTTGGGAAATTTTGTTTTAAAATTTTGTTTTTATTGGCTGCTGACCTGTAACAAAATTTTTGAATGCAAGCGCTCCCATTTGTTTTGGCCAAAATTTTGCGGTTTTAAAAAATTTCATTTATTATTATTAAATTTTTATTTCATGGGTTCCACCCACCCTCAATCAGTGCCTTGTACAAGACGGAATGGACACGGAAGCTCTGGACCCTTGCTGACCCAACACCCACCCCAACGGGAAACCGACCAGCAAAAAGACATCCCTTTGGGCCAGGGGGCAACCTTTCTGTGTTCAGGGAACCCTAGTGGGCCCCAGCTTCAGCCCCCGTGCTTGCCCTGCGCGCGCGGGTTTCGGGGGTGGGGCGGGGTACCTAGTGGTTAGAACATTGCGCTCGCAATCTGGGCACCCCGGGGCGATTCCGGTTTAAGGGGAAATCCCCCCTTCAAAGGGGGGAAATTCCCCCCCCCCCCCCCCCCCCCCCCCCCCCCCCCCCCCCCGGGGTTTAAAAATTCAGTGCCGACTCCCCTTCCTTTAAAAAACTTTTTTGGGTGAGACTAGAAACCGAGCAACCGTTAAAAACCCGTTCCGCTTTTTCGTAAGAGAAAGGGCATTTTGTGCCGGTTTGGGGAAAGGATGACAGGGTTTACAAAACCCGCATTCAAAACGGGGGTGGATGTAAAAAAAACAACACCCCATAAAAATGCCTTTTTCCCTTATCCCGATTTTTAAAAAAAATAAAAAAAAAATTAAAAAAAAGATAAAAGGAAAAAGGAAAAAAAGCATTCGTGCTTTTTTCCCCCCAAAAAGTCCCCCGGGGTTACAGTTTTTTTCAGTTTTGGATCCCCTTCCCACAGGCACAAATGGCCCCTCTCTCCGAAAAAACGAAAGGGTTTTAACGCAAAATGTTCTGCGTTTCGTTCGCTCAGGGACCTCGTTTTAAATTTGTCATATTTCCCAAAAAAACAATTGGGGGAGTGGTGTCCCGGGAAATTTATGTTAAAATCCCGAGGAAAATTTTTTTTGAAAAGAGATTCGAACCTGGGTGAGCGAAACACGAAAAAATCACTCTAACCCCCAGGCTATCCCCGGGGTATTTTGTTTTGGTGTGTGTGTGTGTGTGTGTGTGTGTGGGGGTGTTTGGGGTGTGTGTGTGTGTGTGTGGGGTGTGTGTTTGTGGGTTTAATTTGTGAGTAGACTTTGTGTGGGTGTGTCTGTGTTTTGGGTGTGGGGTGTGACTTGTGTGTTATGACTTTGTGTGGTTTTGTTGTGTGTGTTTTTGTGGGGTTTTGGATGTGTCTGGGGGTGGCCCCCGGTGGGGGGTTTGGTTGTGTGTTCAAATTTTACAAACCCCCTTTAAAATATGTGTCTACTTTAAAAAAAAAGTCAAAGATCCTTTATGAAAATGTTAAAGAACCCCTTAAAAAAAAAAAAAAAAAAAATTTTTTTAAAAAAAAAAAAAAAAAACAAAAAAAAAAAAGTTTAAACTCTTAAAAAAAAAAATGTTTTTTTTGCTGGTAAAAATTTGACGAAATTGGAAATTTCTTTTCTCCGAAGGCTGTTGGGGTTTAAGAAATTAAAATTTGGTTTTTAGTTTTTATCTTTCGAAATTTGGGGGGGGTTTTGGCCCCATTCCTTTTGGGGAAAAATGGGGGGGTTTTGAAAACGTTTAAAATTTTTGGGGAAAAGTTGGTTAATTTATAAACATTGGGTTTTGGGGTTAATTCCAAAAAATTGGGGTTTGGAAAGGGGTGAGAGCCGGAAATTGCGGTTTGTTATATAAATTGCCAAAAGGAAAAATTTCTGAAAAACAAAAACCAAAAAACTTCAAAGAAGAAGGAAAAAAACACCATTTCCCCAAAAAAGAAAACCTTGAAGTTTAAAGTAATTTTACCCAAAAATACAATACACCGAAAAAATTCAATCAAAAAGGGGGTGGGAATTTTTAAATTACGTTAAATTTTTAAATTTTATCAACATTTAATTCCCTTTTTATAAACAGAAAAGGGCCGGGCAAAATTTCCCTAACGGGGGTTTTCTGGTCAAATTTAAATTTAATTAAATTTTTTTTTTTTTAAAGTTCAGCGATATAAATTCCCAAATTTTAAATTTTTTATGCCCTTCCAAAATTTCCAAATTATTTGCCCGGTTTTTGGGGGCCTTGGTTAATACATTCCCCTTTTTCCCCGTGAAAAACTGCCCGGGCAGGGAATAAACACAAAAGGGGAGGGAAAATATGGGGGCCGTCCTTTCCCCCCAGGAAAATTTAAAGGGTTTAGTTTTTTTTTTACCAAGGTTAGGGTCCCTTTTTTTTTCCCCCCTTTTTAGAATAAAATTATTATTTGACGCGAGCTTTTTGGGGACCAGTATAGGGGCCGTTTTGGTCAAGCCTTGGGTTGTAAAGGTTTCCCCCTTACCCCGCTGTTTGGGTACCACCCCCCCTTAGGGGTCGGGGAAGGGGCAGCAAAAGATCCCCCCTTTTAAATTTTTCAGGCCCCTTTTTGTTTTTAATTTAAAGGTTTTTTTCCCTGTCCCCTTCCCCTTTTTTAAAACTCCTTCCATCCTTTTTTTTTCCCAAAATTAAGGGGGGAAATTTTCCCCCCACCCTTTGGCCATTTCCCAAAGAGCATTTTTTTGAAAACACAAAATAGTTCCTGTTTAGGTTTAAGAAAAAACTGAAATTTTTGCACAATTGCTTGTGGTGGTTAATTTTAATTTCCTTTTTTTCCCCCGGGGAAAGCCGGGGCTGGGGGAATTAAAATTTGCAATCCCCCCTTGGAAATTTTTCTAAAACCACCCTCTTTTTTTATTTCCCCTTTTAAAATTTTTTTTTGTTCCTTTTTTTTTCAATTCCTTTCGGGCAAATTTCTTTCCTTTTTCCCCCAACCAAATTACCCAAAAAAAAAAAAGAGTAAAAATTTCCCCCCAAAAAATTTCCCTGGGGTGTTGTGGGTTGTGTGGTTTTTTTGTGTGGGAAAAAAGTTGTTTTCTGGGTTTGGGTTTTCTTAAATTTTGTTTTTTAAAGGCATTGGGTTTGGCAAACATTTTTTTTTTTTTGTTACGATTTTTTTTTGGGCTTTTGGGCCTTTTCTTCGTCTTTGGTCTTTTTTTCAATCTTTTTCTAAAATTTTCAATTTATTCATTTTTTTAAATTTTATTTTTATTTGTTTTAAAATTAAATTTTCAGAAAGGACATTGAAAAAGCAGTGGAAAAAGGTTTTTCAAAAAAAACCACAAACAAAAGAAAAAAAAGAAGAATAAAATTAAATAAATTTACCCCGGGTGTTTGTGTTTTATTTGTTTTTGGGGGTTTATCCCCCCGGGGTTTAATTGCCCCGGGGTTTCTTAGGTTTTTAAAAGGGCACGTTCCCTTCAAATCATTTTAAATTTTTTTTTGGATGAACTGGGTTTTTTAGGGCCCCTGTCTTTTGGTCTTTCCGTAAATTTTTTAAAAGTTAAACTTATTTTTTCATTATTCAAACAAACATCAACCAACCCCCCAACAAAAAGACAGAAAGGACAAAAAAGACAACCAAGACAGGAGAAGAAGGATGTTTACAAAACAAGGCAACCCCCAAAAAAACCCCAAAAACACAAAACCGAAAGGGAAAATAAGGGAATTAAATAAGCATAAAAATGGGGGTTTGGGTTTGCCGTTTATAATTCCAATTCCTAATTTATCAAAAACAGCAAAAACCCCCCAAACGCCAGACCCTACGAACCCCCCAAAACCCAAACAAAAACCCCCCCCCTTCCCCCCCAAAAACAACCCCCAAAACCCCCCCAAAAAAACCCTGGGGGGGCCCCAAAAAATTTATTTTTTTACTTTTTTTTGTTTTAAGGTTGGGAAGTGAAATTTGGGATGCTTTTAAAATTTTCATAGTCCCCAAACAACCAACCCCAAAAAAACAAAACGGGCCAAAAGCTGCAAGCCGGGAGGGGCCCAAGCCCCCGGCAAGCCCCCAGCCCGAAAGGGCAGGGGCTGCTTTTTAAAAAAACAATAAAAAAATTTCCCCCAAAAAAACCCAAAAAAAAAAAACCCAGGGGGCCCAAAAAATTGCTTTTGGCAAAACAAAAAGAATTTTGGTTTTTAAAAAAATTTAAACCGAAAAAAGGGAAAAAAATTGGGTTCCTTTTTTTGGGCCCCAAAAGCCCTCCCCGGGGAGAGCGCCAACACCAGAAAAAGGGAAAAAAAAAGGGGAAAAACAAAAAAAAAAAAAACCCCAAAAACAAAAACCAAAAAATTTTTGTGAAAGTTTATTTATTATTTTTTTATTTATTTTTTAATGTTTTATTTTTAAAGGAGATAATTATTTTTTAAATTTCTTTTTTTAAAAAGATCCCCCTTAATTTTTGGGTTGTTGTTTTGCTTGTCCCCCGCCCTGGTTTTGATTTTAAAGCAAACAATTTTTTTTTGTGGACGCAAAAAATGGGTTCGGGAATTGTTTGACAACCCCCCCATTAATTAAAAAAAAAACTTTTTTCCGAAAATTTAATAAAATAATAATTATTAAATTTGTTTTAATAAAAAACCAAGGGGGAATTTAAATTTCCAACCTTTAAAACAAACAAAAAACGCCCTGGGGAACAAGGGGAGTTTTCAAAACCCCAAATTAAGGGGAGAAAAAAGATTGATTTTTGAGAAAAAAATTTAATAAAAAAAAATAATGAAGGGAGAAAGAAAGAAAAAAAGGGTTTGGGAGTTTTGGAAAGGCCCCCGGGAGAGCAGCCCGAATGTCAGCGGAAAACTGTTGTGCTTCAAAGGGTTGCTTAAAAAAATGAAACCTTCTGTGGTTGTGTGTAAATTTGTTGGGGGGCGGAAAAAATTTGTATGTGTTTTTGTTGAATGGGTTTTAAGCCCCCGAGATGTAGGAATTAAAGGGAAGGTTTGTAAAACCTGATTTTTAAAGAAAAAGGGGGGCTTGGGTTATCTATTTGGGTTTTTGTATGTTGAAGTTGTATCTTGTTGTTTGATAAGTAAATCAAAATTTTATATTTTTTAGATTGGGAAGCAAAATTTTTTATTATTTTTATTTTTTATAAAACCATTATTAAATAAATAAAAAAAAAAAAAAATATAATAATTAAAAATAATATAAAATTTAAACATAATAAAAAGGTTTAAAAAAAAAAACCTAAATTTTTAATTTTTAAAATATAAAATTAAAAAAAATAATAAAATTTAAAATATAGGTGGGGTTTTTTGTGTGTGTTGTTTTGGGGGGTTTTTGATGGAAAAATAATCATAAAATTAAAAAATAAAAAAATTAATATTTTTTAAATTTTTTATATATTATTTATTAAAAAAAAAAGAAAAAGTTAAAGAGATTTTAAGATAAAACCCGAGGCGGGGTTTTTTGCGTGTGTGTGTGTTGTGTGTGTGGTGTATGTGTAGTTTTTGTGTGTGTGTGGGGTGAGTGTGGGGGGGTTTGTGGGTTTTGGTTGGTGGGGGTTTTGGGGGGTGGAGTTGGTTTTTGGGGTTGGGGTGGGGGGTGTTGTGGGGGTTGGTTTGTTTGGTTTAATAATTTTTTATTATGTTTTAAAAACCCTTCAAAAAAGTTTTAAAGGAAAAAGGGAAAAAAAACTTTTTTTAAAATAAGAAAAAACGGGGGAAAAAACACACAAAAAAAAACCCCCCACCAAAAAAAAAAAAAAAAAAAAAACCAACCACAAAAACAAAAAAAAAAAAAAAAAAAAAAAAAAAAAAAAAAAAAAAACCCCTCAAAAAATTTTTTTTTGGGGGGGAAGGGGGGGGGGGGGGGGGGGGGGGGCGGGGGGGTTTTTTCCTTTTTCCCTCCCCACCCACACACACCCACAACACAAAACCCACAACCACACACACAACAACCCAAAACCCCCCCCCCACACACAACCCCCAAAAAACCCCCACACACAAAACAACAACACACACAAAACACACCACACACAAACAAAACACACACAAAAACACACACAACACACACACACACACACAACACACACACACCACCCCCCCACACCACACCCCACACAACCCCCAACACAAGAAACCCCCCCCAAACCCCAAACACATAAACTACAGATAATTACCGGTTTTCTGTTATCATTCTGCTTACGTGCTTTTTGCAGAAACGCATGGGGGCACGGGCCCCAGAAATTTCCAAACCCAAAACAAACCCTGAGGGAAAACCCCCTTCACAAGGCCCAAGGGAGGCTGGGCAAACCCCTTTTGAACCCGACCCAAAAACCCCCTGACTTTTATTGATTGACCTCTTTTTGACTTGGTTTTTTTTTTTGACTTGATTTGCAATAAAACTCTTGCTTTTTTTGTAATGACTTGGTTGACTTGGGGTTTTTACTTGACTTTAAACCTTTCTTGATTGACCTTACTGGGGCTTTGACTTGCCTGAATTTCTGGAACCCCCGATTTGACTTAAATTGGGTCTTACTTGACGTGATTGACCCCCACCCCCACTTGGGCTTTGAAAAAAACTTAACTTAATTACTTTTCTTGAGTTTACTTTTACAAAACTTGACCCGAATTGACTACCTTATTGACTTGACTTGATTTTGTTTCTTGACTTGATTTTCTTGACTTGCCTTACTTGAAATTTACTTGATCTTCTTTAAAATTGGGCCCTTTCTTTTACTTGACTTTTATCTTTCTTTAAATTTACCTTTCTTGACTTGGTTTACCTTTTCTTGACTTGAATTGATCTTTTTGGGCTTGATTTAAATTGACTTTTTTTCTTGATCTTACTTGACTTGACTTGATTTTGATTTGAAATTTTTTTTCTTGACTTGACCCTTTATCTTATTTACTTTATTTGATTTTTAAAAACTTTATTGGCTTGATTTACTTGACTTGACTTTACCTTTTTTGACTTGATTTAATTTTTTTTCTTGACTTGATCTGTCTTGGTTTTAATTTTTATCTTTTTAAAGACTTTACTTGTTTTGACCTGACTTGATTTGTAAAAAACTTTTTTTTTGTCTTGACCTCATTGACTAGTTTGACTTGTTTTTTGTTTTTGACTTGACTTGTGTTCCCATTTTTTCATGACTGTTCGATTTTCATTGAATTGAAATTTGATTTTTCTTCACTTGCATGTTTTTTGTCTTGACCGGGCTTGGGCTTGTTTAAATTTCCCCCCTTTGGGGGTGCCGGGGGCCCAAAAAAGTCAGTATAAAAAAAGCAATCTTCCCACCTTCTGGAAATTTCTGCGCTACGAGTTTCCCCCTTTTTTTATCCCTTCCCCTTTTTTTCTTCCCCTTGGTTTATTCTTTCACCTCCTTCTTGGTTTTTTTCAAATTTCTTTACCCCCTTTCCCCCCTTTTTCCCCCCCCCCCCCCCCCCTAGAAAAACATTAAAAAAACAAATTTTCTCCCCGGTGATGTTTGGTTTCGCTAGGGCCCGAATTTCAGGTGCTTAACGGCAGCCAACAAAATTTTTGCTAAAATTTACAGAAACAATTTTAAGTTGGGGGCTGGTTTGAATTTTCGACAAAAGGGAAGGACCCCCCGGCCCTTTCTCTGTCAAGGTGACCTCAGTTTTGGTTGCCCCATAAAATTCTGTGCCCGGGCGGTTTTGTTTAAAGCCTTTTAGGTTTTAAGGTTTTGCTGGGGGGATAGGGATGGAAGGGTAAATTTTTAAAAGTCCCCCCCGGGTGGGTGTCTCACTAGTCTGGCACACTGAGACGAGTAGCCCCTGTTTTTCCATTAGAGGCGGGGGAAAAGGTTTATTTTATTTATTTAATTTTTTTTTTATATCGAGGAAAAGGGAAAAAAAAAGCCAAATCATTTCTTTTTTAAACCAGTTCCCCCAGTGTATGGGTTTTGTTAAAGATGAAAACTGTTTCCACCCAAACACAAAGGTTTTACCTTTCGAAAAGGAAAAAGGAATTAAAAGTTTGCGCAAGATGTTTTTGCGTTTTCTTTGAACATGGGGCCCCCGGGTTTTTAGTCTCTCCGAAAGGGGCTTTGACATTCAGTTCGATTTTTTTTTGGCAAATGGGGGAAAAAGGGGGGAAAGGGGGGAATCGAACCCCCAAAACCCCACGGTTTACTTTTTGGCAGGCGAGGTCTAACCATCCGCCCCCCTTTCTTCCCATGTGTGTGATGTTGGGGTATTTGAACCCCACAGGCCCTCATCATGAACACCATTAAAAATGACCAGCCCGCGGTGCAGGTTCACTCTGAATGGTGGCCCCTGGGGGGCCCTGACAATTTAAAAAGTTCTTTGGGAAATGCGACATGAGGATACAACGTAATAAGTTTGTTGCGGGGGTGGGGAGGTTTTAATGAGGGGGGGTTTGGGAAAAAGCAGGGCAGGAACGGGCACAGAAGATGAGGCAGCAATGAAAAAAAACATTCCTAAAAAAAAAATCATGGGAAAAGTTTTTAGAAAAATGGGGTTTCAATGTACACCCCTTATAATGTGGGCAGTTTATAGGGAAAAGGGGTTTTTTATAAATTAAAGCGGTCGTTTGGGGGGAGGGGGGAGGGTTTTTCCCCAGAGACCTCAACTTTCTGGGGGGCCAGGGCCAAATTTGGGGACGGCCCCCCATTTTCCCCTCCCCCGCGCTTTACCTCCCCGACCCTAAAAAGGGCAAAAGAATATAAAAATAAACCAAAAAAAAACTTTGAATGCAATTTTTAAAAAAAAAAAATGTATGTAGAACAACAAGGGCTGTTTCAAATGTATGAAAATAAAAAAAAGAAGCCCGTTAACCCAAAAAGGGAAAAAATATGCAAAATTTCCGTACATTAAGTTTTGATTTCAATTTTTAATTTTTTACATTTTCACCCAATTAGATTTGGGGACAAATCCATACCATTATACATGGTTTTGTGTGGGAGTCTGTGCTGCGGTGTGTTGTGTATATGTTTTCGTGTGGGTTTTGTGTGTGTGGGGTGTGTGTTGTGTGTGTGTGTGTGTGGTTTGGGGTGTGGGTGTGTGTAGTGTGTGATGCACCCGGGCCCGGGGTGTTTCTGTGGATTACATTCCCAAACGGGGGGGCGGAACGATGAAAAGATGAAGTGGATGGCAGAACAATACCAATTGCTGTCATGCTGGGTTTTTGGCATCACAACACAGCCCCGTTCATTTAAACTGTATCTTTTTTAAATTTTTTGGTTAGTTAGTTGGTTAGTTATTACCCCAGTTTCTTAGTTAGGGTAGTTAGGTTTTGGGTTTTTAGTTGGTTTTGTTGTTTTTTAGGGTTTTTTTGGGTTTGGGGTGGTTAGTTTGCTATTTTTTGTTGGGGTTTTTTGTTTGTTAGTTTGTTGGTTTTGGGTTTTTTATTTTTGTTAGCTTTTTGCTAGTTTTTTATTAGTTTGGGTTTGGGTTTTTTAATTTGGGTTGGGTTGTTAATTTTGTTGTAGTTTGTTACTTGGGTTGGGGTTTGTTAGATTAAACTATTTTTTTTTGTTGGGTTTGGGTATTATTTAGCTTGTTTGGGTTTCTTTGGGGTTACTTAGCTTGTTTGTTAGCTAGTTTGTTTTGTTTGTTTAATAGTTTTTTTTAGTTGGCTAGTTAGTTAGCATCTTTTATTTAGCAATTTTTTTTCTTTTTTTGTTTATTTAAACATTTACTTATAAATTTATTTTTTTTGCTGTCCCCTCTATTTTAACTAGTTTTTTTATTCCCCGTTTTAGTATTATGTATGTTGATAAAGTTTCGTGGGTGGTTTTCAGTCCTTTTTGTCGGGCTGCCTGTAGTATGCATGTTTTATCGTATGTATGTAAAGTAATCTTTTCTCTACCCTATTCTATTCCCACTATCTAACTATCTAAAATTTTCTAACTTTTCTATTTTCATTTAGTGAGGGGATGTTTTGAATTTTAAAAGGGAAATTTTGGAAAAAAAGTTCTTTTTGTGGCCCTCCCCAAAAAGACCCATCGGCGAAGGGGAAAGGAAAGAAAAAATTTTCCCCGTGGGTATAATGTTCCCTTCTGGAAATTCTGCGCTACGAGTTCCCTCTTTTCTATCCCTCTCTTTGTTTCTGCATTGTTCATTCTTGTCACCTCCTTCTTGTCTTTTTCTACTTTCTTGACCCATTTTCCTTCCTCTCCCCCCCCCCCCCAACCCCCTCAGAAAGACATAAAAGAACAATTATCTCCCACGCTGATGTTGGATGCGCTAGGCCTGAATTCTCAGGTGCTTAACGGCAGCTCAACACATTTTCGCTCATATGACAGACAACAATATAAGTGACTGTCTGAATGTTTCGACAAAAGAGAAGTGACCCCAGCCAGTTGCTCTGGTCAAGGTGACCTCAGTTTTGGTGTCCCCATACACTTCTGTGCCTGTGGCGAGTTTGTGTCAAAGCCTTCAGGATTGAAGGTTCGCTGGAGATAGGCTGATGGAAGGGTATTGTAATAGTCACCACCCCGGATGGGTGTCTCACTCAGTCTGGCACACTGAGACAGAGCTAGCACTGTTGCCATTAGAGGCGGAATAGGTTTATTTTATTTATTTATTTATTCTTTTATATCGAGGATAATGGAATAAGCACTCATTTGCTTTTTTACAACCAGTCCCCGTGTGTATGCGGTTTTGTAAATGTTGTCATCTGTTTCCACCGGCACACCAATGGTCTACTCTTTCGAAAAGCGAAACAGGATTTAACGTGTGCGCAAGATGTTCTGCGTGCGTTCGAACACTGGGCCCGTTTATAGTCTCATCCGAAGGACTTTGACATTCAGTTCGATTTTTTTGGTCAAACTGGGAAAAAAGGGCGAGGCTGGGAATCGAACCCAGAACCTCACGGTTTACTTGTTGGCAGGCGAGCGTCCTAACCATCCTGCCACCTTTCTTCACATGTGTGTGATGTGTGTATGTTGACTCAGCACAGGCATCATCACTGAACACCATTAAAGTGACCAAGCAGCGGTGCAGGTTCACTCTGAATGGTGGCCCCATGGTGGGCCTGACATTGATAAGTTCTTTGTGAACTAGCGACACTGAGGATACAACGTAATAAGTTAGATATGGCGGGGGTGGAGAGGTTGGAATGAGCGGGGTGGGAACAGCAGGTCAGGAACGTCACAGAAGATGAGGCAGCAATGAAAAATGCATTCCATAAAAGAATCATGAGAATAGATACCAGTAAAATGGAGTATCAATGTACACCACTTATAATGTGTGGCAGTTTATAGGTAAAGGTGTTCCTATAACCTATGCGGTCGTTGGGGGAGCGAGGCATCAGAGACCTCAACTTCTCTGGGAGCCAGCACATTGGAGACGGCGCGCCCATCTCCTCTCCCTCGCTGCTTTACCTTCCCTGACCCTAAAGAGGGCAACGAAGTATAAAAGTAACAAAAGAAACTTTGAATAGCAATTTAAAAAAAAAATCATGATACTGTAGAACAACAAGGATCTGTACAAATGTATGAAAATAAAATAAAGAATGCCATGTTAACCTAAAGTGAAGAAATATGCAAAATTACAGTACATTAAGTTGTGATTTCAATTTTAATTGTTGTACATTATCACACACATTAGATTGCGACAAATCCATACCATTATCACACTGTGTGTGTGTGACGAGTCTGTGCCTGCGTGTGTGTATGTGTATATGTTTGCGTGTGTGTATCTTTGTGTGTTTTGTGTGGTGTGTGTGTGTGTGTTTTGTGTGTGGTGTGTGTGTGTGTGTGTGTGTTTTGCATGCACAGGGCGGTGTGTTTCGTGGATTAATTCCCAGCGGGGTCGGATACGATGAAGAAGATGAAGTGGATGGCAGAACACTAAACCCCATTGCGTCCCTGCCTGGTGTTGGTCAGTCACATCACAGCCACGTTCATTTATCTGTATCTTTAAAGTTTTTTGGGTTTGATTTGTTGGTTTTGTTGTTACCTAGTTACTAGTTAGCTGTTAGTTGGTTAGTTAGTTGGGTTTGTTAGTTAGTTAGTTAGTTTTGGGTTTGGGTTTGGTTAGTTTAGCTAGTTTGTTAGTTGGTTGGTTAGTTTGTTAGTTTGTTGGGTTGGGTTTGTTAGTTAGTTAGCTAGTTTGCTAGTGGTTAGTTAGTTGGTTAGTTTGTTGTGTTGGTTGGTTAGTTTTTTAGTTAGCTAGTTTGTTTCTTGGTTGGTTAGTTAGCTAGTTAGCTAGTTAGTTAGTTGGTTGGCTAGTTACTTAGCTAGTTTGTTACTTGGTTGGTTACTTAGCTAGTTAGTTAGCTAGTTTGTTAGTTAGTTAACTAGTTTGTTAGTTGGCTAGTTAGTTAGTCATCTATTTATTTAGCTATTTGTTTCTTTGTTTGTTTATTAATCCATTTACTTATTTATTTATTTTTTAGCTGTCCGTCTACTTTTAACTAGTTTTGCTATCTCGTTTTTTGTATGTATGTATGTATGTATACGTGCGTGCGTGCGTGCATGTCTCTCTGTCTGTCTGCCTGTATGTATGCATGTATATACGTATGTATGTATGTATCTCTCTCTCTACCTCTATATCTATCTATCTATCTATCTATCTATCTATCTATCTATCTATCTATCTATTTAGTGAGGGGATGTCGAATCTAACAGGAATCTGGAAAACAGTTCTTCAGTGTGGCCTCCAAATGACCCATCGGCGCAGGAAATGAAGAGAAGAAGAAGGAGGACGGTGAAGACCAAAAGAAGAAAGACAGTGAAGAGGAGAAGAAGAAGGACAGAAGAAGAAGAAGGACATTAAAGAGAAGAAGAAAAAAGACAGTGCAGAGAAGAAGGAGAACAGAAGAAGAAGGACAGTGAAGAGAAGAAGAAGAAGGACAGTGAAGAAGAAGGAAAAGTGAAGAGAAGAAGAAGGAAAATTAAGAGAAGAAAAGAGAAAAGGACAGTGAAGAGAAAAGAAGAAGAAGAAGAAGAAGAAGAAGAAGAAGAAGAAGAAAAGAAGAAGAAGAAGAAGAAGAAGAAGAAGAAGAAGAAACAGTGAAGAAGAAGAAGAACAGTGACGAGGAGAAGGACAGTGAAGAGAAGAAGAAGAAGAAAAAGGACAGTGAAGAGAAGAAGAAGAAGAAGGACAGTGAAGAGAAGACGAAGAAAAAAGGGACAGAGAAGAGAAAAAGGGGAAAGAAGAAGAAGGACAGGGAATGAGAAAAGAAGAAGGACAGTGAAGAGAAGAAGAAAAAGAAAAAAAAGTGAAGAGAAAGAAGAAGAAGAAAGAAGAAAAAACATGAAGAGAAGAAGAAGAAGAAGAAGAAGAAAAGAAGAAGAAGAAGAAGAAGAAGAAGAAGAAGAAGAAGAAAAGAAGAGGGAAGAAGGGGAAGAGAAGAGAGGATGAGGAGAAAAAAAGAAAAGGGAGGAGGAGGAGGAGAAAAAGGGAGAAGAAGGAGGAGAGGGAAGAGGAGGAGGAGAGGTGAGTGGGAGAAGAAGAAGAAGGGGCGGAGGAGGAGGGGAAAAGGATGAGAATAAAAAGAGGAGGGAGGGGGGGAGAAGGGGGAAGAGGGAGGAGAAGAAAAAGAAGACGTTGATGACGACAAACGACGATGAGGATAGAAGAAGCCAGCGAAAAAGATGTGTGTGATGTTTGTATGTGTGTGCGTGTGTGTGTGTGTGTGTGTGTGTGTGGGGTGGGGTGTGTGTGTGTGTGTGTGTGTGTGTGTGTGTGTTGTGTGTGTTGTTGTGTGTGTGTTGTGGTTCATATTCTTTTTTTAAAATTTCTTTCTTTTGTCTCGAGGATAATGGAATAAGCACTCGTGTACTTTTTTTTTTTACATGACTTTTTTTTTTTTACATGCAGTTCCCGTGTGTATGCGGTTTTGTAAATTTTGTCATCCTCTCCCACCGGCCTACAAAATCTCGGTTTATAGTCTCATCCGGAGGACTTTGGGGGCAGAAGAGTGGAGTCAGCACTGATGTTAACTCCAGGGGAAAAATCTCTTTGACGGGATTCGAACCCGGGTCAGCAGATCACGAGCGCAATGCACATTGCTCTAACCACCAAGCTATTCCGTCCCCTCCACAATGTGTGTGTGTGTGTGGTGTGTGTGTGTGTGTTGTGTGTGTGTGTGTGTGTGTGTGGTGTGTGTGTGTGTGTGTGTGTGTGTGTGGTATGTGTGTGTGCGTGCGTGTATGTGTGTGTGCGTGTGGTGTGTGTGTGTGTGTGCGTGCGTGTGTGTTGTGTGCGTGCGTGTGCGTGTGTGTGGGGTGTGTGTGTGTGTTTGTGCGTGCATGCTTGCGTGTGTGTATGCGTGCGATGCTTGCGCACATACGCGTGTGTGGGTGCGTGCGCACGTGCATGTGTGTGTCTTCCCCCTCCTTCCCTTCACTCTATACACTGACCAGAAACATATCAAGCTCATAGACCTGTATTATACACAACAACAACAACAACAACAATAATAATAATAATAATAATAATAATAATAATAATAATAATAATAATAATAATAATAATAATGATGATGATGATGATGATGATGATGATGATGATGATGAGATGATGATGATAATAATAATAATAATAATATATAAATAATAAATGGAATTTATGTAGCGCTGTATCTTTCAAAAACACAAACAGCCTACAATTCGTTGTTCAATTCTCATCTGATCTGCTGACCCTGAGTTCGAATCTCGTTCAAGAATATTTTTCCTCTGGAGTTAACATCAGTGCAGACTCCACTCCCCCCAAAAGTGCTTCGGATGAGACTATAAACCAAGGCCCCGTGCTCGAACGCACGCAGAACATCTTGCGCACACGTTAAAACCCGTTTCGCTTTTCGGGAAGAGTAGGCCATCGTGTGCGGGTGGGAACGGATGACAACATTTACAAAACTGCATACACACAGGGACAGGATGTATAAAAACAAGTACATGATTGCTTATTCTGTTATCCTCGAAATAAAAGAATTTTTAAAAAAATGTGTGACGGGTTTTCCCACTCCCCTTACAGTACCTCAGCAGGAGGCCAGTACAGGAACTGCATACGTGTCAGCATCAGCTTCTATCAGGAGGAGGTGCTGGAGAGGCTGGTCAGGACTGTGTGCACAGCAGCCAGGGAGTTCCTGACACTGTCTGCAGGATGCTGAGGCCGCAATCCACATATAGACAATCGCAGCCACTTTCAGGTGTGGTGGGTTTATTTTTTGTGTTTCCTCTTTCACACGAACTCAAGCAAAGATGCAGCACTGACTGCCCGCTTCGACTTCACTTGTTTCTGCGATCCAGCTTTCACACGTTGCTGATTTTCTTCTTTTTCTTTGGGTTTTTTTTTGTATGGGGGTCTTTTGTTTGGAAAGGGTGGGGGGAGGGAGGTTGCTTGCATTGCAGGTTGTATTCTCTCATGAAGAATGTACATCGCTATTATTTACAACGTATCCATTTCCTATGCAATGTGTAGCATGCTGTTATCAAGGTTTTAGTACACATATTTACTGTTTCAATTATGATGCACAGCTTTTTTTTAAAGAGTAAAAAATATAAAATAATAAAGAATCGTAGTTATCCTATATATATCTTCATCATTACGAAAACGAAAACGCAATAAAAGAACAACAAATTCAGTTAATTTTTGTGTGTGCAAAGGAAACAAAGAATTACACCATCATGTATTGATCAAAGCACAAAAGTGAATGTGTACAACTACGTTTGTGATTTATGAGGGGAAAACTGCTCATTTACAATAAACAGCAGTAGCAGACTACACAATGTGTGCAGCTACTTTAGTGCAATATGAGGGGAAAACTGCTCATTTACAATAAACAACTTTAGCAGCTACACATGAGGAGAAAACTGCTCATTTACAATAAACAACAGTAGCAGCTACACATGAGGGGAAAACCGCTCATTTACAATAAACAGCAGTAGCAGACTACACACACAAGCTGAGAGAGAGAAAGGACACGAACCAGCGTGTAACTATGCACAAACACCAGGCACAACCCAATAGTTTCTCTACTGAAAGCTTCTTTCCATAGAACTACTTGCTTTATGTTTCTTATTTTATGAGAACACGTAACCCCACATCGTTTTATCATTAAAACATACATTATTTTTTTACTCGCAGTTAACTCCTCATCTTGTTACATAATAACAGAATTTGATCTTGCCCAAGGGGACGGGTAATGGCATAGTTTTAAAAATTTTGGAACACAAACATACAACCTTAGGTACCTATGATACAGCACCGAGCTTTACACACGTACATTTTGTCCGGCAGGGGAGGTACTGCTGTTTTTGGAAACTGGGCAAAAATTTGATTTTAGGGGAGATGCCTCCCACGGACACCCCCTCTCGGGGCCAATGGGCATAAGGACACAGCGTTGGAGTGTTCTTCCAAGGCCAACCAGCCCCCCCAGGGGCTGCAGCACATTAAAGGGGAAAGGAAGTCAACCTCCACAAAAAGTTTTAGGTGATATAAAGATAATTGTAAAAGTGGAACCCATAGTGGGAAAGAAATCCACGGGTCATACGCCTCTCACAACTTTCAGTTGCCCCACGTCAATGGTTTAATCAAGAACTGGATAGTTAAAAATCACACAGTTAACCGCAGGGGATTATTCGGCCATATAACTTCAGCATTGATATAAGAACTGTTCAGATCATAAAAAGTGTCTTGACAAATGAAAATTTCATAGAGTCCCTCCTTAAGCAGCATCAAAAATTTGGACAATCAAATAAAAAAACAAGGACGGGGGAAGGTAGACCCAAAGCGTAAAATTCTTGAAAGTTTGCATTCCATGCATTTAAGCTCAAAACATCCCAACATCAACATACATAAAATATATTAAATATAAAATATATATAATATATAAAATTTATATATATATAAATATAATTATATATTATATATATATAATATATATATACAATTTTTTTTGAAAAAGATCCAAAGTTTTTTTTTTCCTTTACAATTTGGAATGCTACTTTCCCCAAAATTTAAAATTTAAACAAACGACAAAGGGCAAATTAAAATCAAACACCCTGCACTGCCCTTTGTTTCGCCAAAGAATAAACCAACCTAATCCAATGCATCCACAAGAGAAGGGACCCCCCAAAAGTAACCATGCCTCAATTTGCAATACCGGTATTCAAAAATTTACTAAACTCCTATTTTTCTTCGTTATCCGCCGTTTTTTTAAAATCCACTACTGCAAGTCAACGCGAAAAAAATTTTTGAAACTTTGAATGTTTGGATGTGGAGGGGTTTTGGGGGGTGTGTGTGGGGTGTGTGTGTGGTGTATGCGGGTGTGTGTGCGGCGCGCGCGTGGATGGTGTGGGTTTTGTGGTTTGTATTAAACGTCTAGTCCTATTAGTGCTTTAGACCCAGGTTTGTTCGTTCGTTCTTTTCTTTACGTTTCACGTCTTTTCACTAGGGTTTTAAAAGCGAAAACGCGTGTTGTGTGTGGTGGTTGTGTGTGTGTGTGGTGTGGGGTGTGTGTGGTGTGTGTGTGTGTGTGTTTGTTTCTTTTTTAAATTTTTAACGTCTTTTCCCAAAAATTACGTGATATTAACAAGGGTGTGTTGGTGTGGTGTGTGTGTGTGTGTGTGTGTTTGTGTGGTGTGGGTTTGTATGTGGGGTGTGTGTGTGTGTGTGTGGGTGAGCGCACATGTGTGTGCACGGGTGTTAATTGAGTGTGTGTGTGAAAAGTGTTTTTGTGGTATGAAAGAAGAAGAACATACATGGTGTAGATCTGTGAATATTGTGTATAATGTGTGTGAGTGGCGGCGCGCTTTGTTTTTTGAATGTGTGTGTGTGTGGGGGTGTTGTGTGTGTGTCGTCGGCGTGCGTGCACGTTATGTAGCCTGTGTGTGATTGGTGGGTGGTTGTGTGGTTTTAGGGGTTTGTGTGTTTTTGGTGGTTTTGGGTGTGTGGTGTGGTGGTGTGTGTGTGTGGGGTTGTGTGGTGTTTGGTGTGTTTTTGGTGAATGCAGTGTGTGAAAGGTATTGGTGTTTTTGCCGCGCGCGGTGTGTGGGGTGTTGTTGTGTTGTGTGTGTGTGTGTGTGTGTGGTGTTGTGTGTGGGGTTGGTGTGTGGTGGTGTGCATAGACTGTATACCACACAGCTGGGAATCTTAGGCCACATAGTTTTGAGTTTAAAAAAAGAAAAATATTATTTTAAGAAATCAAACAATAAAATTTAACTTAACGGGAACAACAAATACTTTTATAAAAACCGACTGACGGGGCCTTACTAAAACCTTTTTCACTATTTCTAGCATTTTAAGATTACAAACAAAATTTCGTGTGGATAAACTAGCAGGGTTTTTTGTTAGACAACCAACCCGGGCAAAAAGGCTTCAACGATCACAAAAAAACAAAACATTTTTGGGGCGTAACTACACCACAAATACATGACACATTTTCACTGAATTTCTTTTTGAAGCATCGAGCCTTAGTCTGTATACAAACTTGCAACAGTTATGACACAATTGTTCCGATCAGAGAAATCGTTTATTTTAACTTTGTCGACTTAGGTCTTGCACACCCTTTTAAAATGATAATTTCATGAATAGAGTGCCAAACTGATCCCAATCTTCTTTTAGAAGGCAACACCCCCTTTTGTAAGAACGGAAATTTTGCATTTTGATGGTTTTTTTCCTTTGTTCATTCCCCCCCTTTTAGCTGTGAATCTGCCCTTTTCGTTTCCCCAAAAAGACCACAATGGGAGGGAAATCCAAAAATTGAAACAGGTCCCACGGGGGACAAAAATAAATTTTAAATGAAAAATTTTAGTCAAATTTCACCTCTTTTATAAGACTAAAGATTGAAAAGACTGTAGCACAGACTTCGAATCAAACACAGAAAATACTTGTACACAGGTAAAGGGAAAATAACGGGAATTTAACGCCATCACAATTGCAACAAGCTCTGCTGGAAAATAGAAAATTTTTTCCAAGTAGAAGACCTTAAATTTTTTCAGAGCTGAATTACAAACCAGCACCTGCATCATTACTATCAAACAGAGCCGTCGTAAAAATTTAAAATAATTATAATTTTCAATAGAGAGATCTAAAAAAATGCCGAAAAACAGGCCCACACCCTTTTTAAGGTCAGCATAGTCTATGCAAATTTGGAAATGAAAGCCCCCAGGGGAATAACCAAATACAATCGAGGGGGCAACTTTTTGGGATTCACACCTGATTTTCAAACAGGTCAATGTGAAGCCCCCATCGGAGTTAAAACTTTTTGTTTTTGCTCTTTGGGGAAAAATGGGATTCAGCCTTTAAAATAAAGTTCTGGCATACATGGTTTTGATTTGTAGACTTCTCAAGAGTTTTTTAAAGCTGAACAAGCTTCTTTTTGTGATTCAAAAGGCATCACTCCAATTTCGGCAATCCCCTCAGTGTCGCATATGAACCGGGGCAAAAACCGAGTGCAATTTTGTACTTTGCTATCTACGCTTTGTATTTTTTAAATAAAATTTTTTTGGCCGAGAAAAAAATTTCTTGCGCATATGTTAATTTTGAACGAACAAAATGTTGCTGGGTGAAAAAGGGGGTAGATTCCTGACCCCAAGGTTCCCTACTCACAATCTTCAAAAATTTAAACTTGTTCGGGCCCTTTTTTAAATTACCTATTATGACCCAAAGATTTTAGATGTAAGATATACTCCTAAAAATTTACCTTTTGTGTTATTAAATTCAATTCATTAATTTAAAAACGGGAAAAAAATCTGGATTTCCCCTAAATTTGAAAACTCTATATTTTTTTCTGAAGAAAGGGATAACCCTTTTTTTCAGCATTAAAACATTAATTTTATCAAGCTCTTTTTGATACATCTTTTTTAATATTATTTAAGATCAAGGGGAGGCGTTTTTTAAATTCACTTTAAAAACCACAGCAATACATCGCGTACTGCACAACCCAACATTTTTAGATAACCGCTAGAAAGACATAATCAAAATTTTAAACAGTTTTGGGGGCAAACAGACCCCGGGGAAATTTCCCCATGTAAAGACCTTAAAAAAGAAAAGGTGCTTCCCTACTTTTTTTAATTGACCTTCACTTAAAAATGCTTTAATAAAAATTTAATATGAAAACCTGAAGCCCAATTAATCTCTTTTTTATAGGTACTTTTAAACCCAAAACTTGTCGAGGCTTTTTTTAAACATCAAGAAAGTTCCCAGTACACTTTGTTTAAGCAAACGATTTTAATTGGGTCGAATTTTTAAAATTAAGATCGACAGTTGACCTCCCTTTTCCTAAGCCGTTTTGGAGACGGGCAATGTTATCTTTTCACAGTAATGATTACCTTTTAGGATAAATTTTCCTTTAATTTCCCTAATGGATTTTAAAGGGCGATCGGCCTGTAGCTTTTTTCTAAATTTGGGTTTCCCCCGTTTAATAAGGCACAATGACGATTGTTTCCACAAAGATGGCGAGCCCCCTTTAAAACCAACATTCTGAAAAAAAATTGTTGTAAAAAGTTAAAAAGTTACGGGAAGATCTAATCATTTCATTAGATACAGCATCAGCCCAACAATGTTTTTTTTTGTCCCGGGGTAAAATAGCATTTTTAATTCCTGAATGAAAGACACATTTAGATAAGATGATAGTGTACGTTAGCATTATTTTGGCTTTTCTATATCCTCTATACTTTTTTCAGTTGCCATAAACTTTCCACATTACTATTCTTTTGCAATAAATCAAAAAAAAATTTTTCAGCCTTTTAAAATTAATAAAATTATTGCTTCTGATTTTAGGGGGTTGTGGCAAAACTATACCAATTTTAAATTTCCTTCATTTTTTTTTCCAGACTTTTTTAAAGATTTTTATGTCCTGAGATTCGTTTACAAAAAGGGGACCAAACTGTTTTTTTTCCTTCTTTTTTTTTATCCTTTTTCCCGTGATTCTTATTTTTTTTCATTTGCCCTTTTATTATTTCATTACTTTTATTTTTGAGGTAGTTTTTAAAACCCTGTATTTTCTTTGTCGGCAACTTCCAGGAGCCCTTTCCCCCATACATTATGAACACTTTATTAGTTTTTAAAGGATTCTTTTTGGGAATGACATGTCAGCTGCAAAACAAAATTTTTTTTTAAAAACAAAATTGCGTAAGTTCTGTCAAATGCACTGCCCCAAAAATCACAGTGTTGTATGCGTCAGATGTCTTTAAAAACTTGAACCATGGCTTTTTATAACTAATTTTTGGGAAATTTTTTCTTTAGATAAACTGTTTTTTTACAGTTTGCTATCATACTAATACAACAGGCAAAAGTCACTTCCAAACGTAAACGGAGCGTTCCCCCACTCAAAGGTGCCAAAGGGGGGCGATATGAAAGATAGTCGATTGCGTCGCCTATGACTTTATACTCTGGTATCTTGTAATATTTTGTTATTTAGCAAGTATAAAAAGGGGAGTCCACAAAATTTTCAAAAAAAGGTTTATAGTAGTTTTTTTTCACTCTTTATCCCCCAACGAGAATGGGCATTAAAGTCACCAGCTATAGCCAATTTTTTCGTTCTGGCCCTTAAGGGACGTAGCCATTTATATTTTTACTGTCAGGGCCTTTTTACAAATACCGAAAAAATATTTAAAAATCAGCGTTCATAAACTTTACCCTGACTCACAAGCATTAATATTTCAGGTCCTTGGGAAAAGGGACGAACTCAACATAAAAGTTTTTTTTTTTGAATATAATAGCATATTATCTTTTCCCCTTTTTGTCTTCACCCGTAACGGAGGGAATAGATTAGGGAAATTTTTTGGGAAATTTACACCGGGCCTACATTTAAAAATGCAAAACCAAAGTTTGAAACGTTAGAAAAAGATGTTGTAGAAGGTAAGCAATTTGTTGAACGATCGGCAATTCCACGCATGATTCAATAAAAAATCAGTTTTTTTTTTTTTTTTTTTTTATATTTTTTTTACATTAAAAGTAAAAAAGAAAACCCCACAACTAATTTAAAAACTAACAATCAAACCCCAAACAAACAAGGGAAAAAAAAAAAAAAAAAGACAAGGAAAAGAAGGAATAAAAAAACAAAAAAGAAAGTTCAAAGGGGAAAAAAAACTTCTATCGAGCAAAACGACAGACTAAATGTTTACTGATCCAATCCTGCAGGCCTATAGCTGCAAAGAAAGACAAATTTACCTCTTTAATGAAAACGTCTCCACTTTTGCCAAGAATTTCCCGCTACACTGTTACCCCCAAACCAAAAAGACTTTGGGAAACTTTGACACATGGGGATGATTCCCTTGGAAGAATAAAACAATTGGGAAGCGTCGAAGAGGTTAGAAAGAAAAAAGCTGGGCCCCTGGGGTGTTTTTTAAGGCAGATGATTTTTTTCGACAAAGGGGGGGAAAAAGGGGCGGGGAAGACGGACTTTTTCCGGGGGAATTCGTCCCCTCGTGCGCCTTCGGGGGGCTTTTTCCCCAGAAGGTGGAGATGTCGCCCGGTTCCCGGCTAAACACGCTTTCCCCTGGCGAAGGGTGAATGGAATCTGCATATACACTTTCAAATTGCTTTAAGGGTTTTTTTTGACAAAAAATGAAAAATTGTCAATGTTGTACATCTAGAGAAAAAAATGGGCATTTACACCTCTCTTCACTTTAAAAACCAGGGAAGGCAAGGGCCCCTTTTTTTTATGACAGTTAAAACTGTAGACCACCTGGACTGCAGCCCAACACAAGAAGCCAGGAAAAAAAAGGGACAACTTTGACATCATCGTTTTTCTTCAGATCATTTACACCCCGATGGAGGGCAACTAACAAAACGTCTTCCGTATGTGTCCATCTAAGACGACGACATTTTTCCAAAAGGGATGGCTTTTTTTTAACAACATGAAAGCCCAAAGGGGTTTCCCAGCGATTCCCCTATTTTTCCCCTACTGAATCATGCAGGGTTAAAATTAAAAAAAAATTTTAAAAATTACAAGATTTTTTTTTTTAAAATAAAAAGAGGGCAAAATTTTTAAAAAAATTTTTTGGGGGGTTCAAATGGGGATTTTTTATGACTTTGCTCTCGGTTTTTTTTTTTCTTTTTGCGAATTTTTTACGGATTGTCTTTGGGGTTTTTACATATTTTTTTTTGAGTCATTTATTGGGTGTTACTCTTTTTTCATTTCCTGTTTTTATTTAACTCAATTGGTGGGGGTTTTACAAAATTTTTTGAGAACCGGGGTTGCCAAACTGGGTTTTTTTGGGTTGGGGGACAAGGAAATTTATTTGGGGGGTACCCGGCTTTTTACCCTTATTTTTACAAAATCCTAGGGTTTTGTAAACTTTTTTGTTTCACCCAACCCCTTGGAAAAGTATAAATTTGAACTTTTATTGTCCCCGTCCATTCTGAGTGTTCCTGCGGGTTCCCTTGTTTCTCTGGTCTATACATTTAATCTGTAGACTTTTGCTTACAGAAACAAGTCTAGATCTACAATTTTCTGCATTTTTGTCGTCTTCCCCCGGGGAAGAAAAAAAGATCAAGTTCTTTTTCTACATTTACAAAACACATCGCTTTTTAAAAATGGTTCAAAACACAGTCCTTTCAAGTGAATTTTCGACTTTTTGAAAGACATAGCAAGCTGGATGCCGGGAATCTGCGCATATCCGGGACTGGTCTGGGAAAAGTCACTGCAAAGAAGTCTACCCTTCGGGTTTTTATCACAAAAGCATGAAGGGACATTCGCCATTCCCCCCCAAAACATTCTGTAGATTTTTTGGATTCTTTAAAAATTTTTGTTGATTGTGTGGTGGTGGTTGGTGTGTGTGTGTTGTTTTTGTTGTTGGTGTTGGGGTTGTTTTTTCTGCGTTGCTGTTTTGTTGCTGCGTTCAGTGGTGTGTGTGTGGTGTGTGTTGTTTTGGGGTTGCTGTGCTGCTTCATTTTGGGTGGGGTGGGTGGGTTTGGGGCGGATGCGTGTTTTCTTATTTGGAGGGTGATCATTCCGTGGCTGATTGTTTAAGACGATCGCAGTCTCGATTTGTCATGATATTGGGGTGGTTTTGTGTATGCCTTTCCCTGTCCCCAAATAGTTTTGTTTTTTTTTTTTTAAAAAAACTTTTTTTTTTTTTTTTTTTATTTTTTTTTTTTTTGGGGGGGTTTTTTTTTTTTTTTTTTTTTTTTTTTTTTTTTTTTTTTTTCAAATTTTTTTTTAAAAATTTTTTTTTTTTTTTTTTTTTTTTTTTTTTTTTTTTTTTTTTTTTTTTTTTTTTTTTTTTTTTTCTTTTTTTTTTTTTTTTCTTTTTTTTTTTTTTGTGTTTTTTTTTTTTTTCTTTTTTTTTTTTTTTTTTTTTTTTTCTTTTTTTTTTTTTTTTTTTTTTCATTTTTTTTTTTTTTTTTTTTTTTATTTTTTTTTTTTTTTTTTCCTTCCCCAAATTTTTTTTTTTTTTTTCTTTTTTTTTTTTTTTTTTTCTTTTTCCCCTTTTTTTTTTTTCCCTTTTTTTTTTTTTTTCCCCCTTTTTTTTTTTTTTTTTTCCCCTTTTTTTTTTTTTTTATTTTTTTTTCTTTTCTTTTTTTTTTTTTTCCCCCCCCCCCCCTTTTTTTTTTTTTTTTTTTTTTTTTTTTTTTTTTTTTTTTTTTTTTTTTTTTTTTTATTTTTTTTTTTTTTTTTCTTTTTTTTAAAAAATTTTTCTTTTTTTTTTTTTTTTTTTTTTTTTTTTTTTTTTTTTTTTATTTTTTTTTTTTTTTTTTTTTCCCCTTATTTTTTTTTTTTTTTTAAAAATTCCTTTTTTTTTTTTTTTTTTTTTTTCCCCCCAAATTTTCTTTTTTTTTTTTTTTTCCCCCCCCTTCCCCCCCTTTTTTTTTTTTTTTTTTTTTTTTTTTTTTTTTTTTTTTTTTTTTTTTTTTTTTTTTTTTTTTAAACAAAATTTTTTTAAACCCGGGGAAAACTCCTTCCTTTGCCATGGGTTTTTTTTTTCAGGGGCCTAAATAATTCTGTGTAAACCACGGCCCCGGGTTTTCGTCTCATCCGAAAGACACACCCAGACCCAACTCATGGTCTAATGGATGAGGGGGAAAAATTTTTGGGCCCAACGGATTTGACCACCGCACACTTTTTCCCACCCGGACTTTCATTCAGGAGGGGCGTTACCTCTAGACCCCGATTACAGTGTTTTGGGGTCGCCGCCCGGGGGAGCGCTACCGTCTGGCCCACGACTAAGCTATTCCGCTTCAGAGGGGGATTAGTAGTTGGGTTTTTGCGTCCGTTGCTCAAACAGGGACTACTGAACACCACCAAACACCCAACGGCAGGGGAGGGCTCCCTGGCGGTGCGCCGCGCCATACGGACTTTTATGGCCCCTGGGCGGACTTTTGACTCTGAAAGTGTTTAACGAATCTGCGGGGGAGTTGGAGCGGAAGACTGAAATGGGGCGTGAAAAAAGCGACAGGACAGGAACGTCACAAAAGGGAAAAATCTCTGTCTCTGTTTGCTGTCTGTCTGTCTCCCGTCTCCCCTCCCCTCTCTCTCCCTCTCTCTCTCTCTCTCTCCCCCCTCTCTCTCTCTCTCTCTCTCTCTCTCCCCCTCTTTATCTTCTATCTTCATCTTTCTTCTTATCTTAATCTATCTTCATCTCCTTATTTTTTCACATAATAATTTAAAATTTTTTTTCCTGTTTTTAAAAGTAAATTAAAAAAAAATAATTTTTTTTTCCTAAAAGACCCTTTGTTTTAAAGCAGGGGGGGCCCCTCCCCCCAAAGAGAAGGAAAAAGGGGGCCCTTTTTGTACCCCCAAAACAAGGGAAAGGATAGTTTAGGAGCCAAATAAACTCTTAAATTGTCCACAGTTGTGAGTTATGAGACACAGAAAATCTCTTTACATTTTTCACACAGATAGGTTTTAGGGGAGACACAGACCAGACATCTTTACATTGTCACACAGATAGGTGAGGGGTGTGAGAAAGACAGATCATCTTTACATTTCACACAGTAGGTGATGTGAGATGAGACACAGACCAATCATCTTTTCAAATTTACACAATAGGTGGTGAGGTGAGACACAGACCAATCATCTTTTCATTGTCACACGAAGGGGAAGTGAGATAGACACAACCAGATCACTTACAATGCACACAGATAGGGGAGGTGAGGGGAGAACAACCAACACTTTACAATACACACGATAGGCGAGGTAGGTGAGACACAACAAGATCACTTTACATGTCACACAGATAGGTGAGGGGGGACAAGACCAGACCATTTACATTTTCACACAGATAGGGGAGGTGAGTGGGGCACAGACCAAAATCATTTTACAAGCACACAGATAGGGAGGCAGGGGAGACACGACCATAACATTTTTTCAAAACCACAGATAGGCGAGGTGAGGTGAACCAGACCCAAACATCTTTACATGTCCACAGATAGGTAGGTGAGGTGAGACAGAGACCAGATCAGCTTTACATTGTCACACAAAATAGGTTAAAGGTGAGGTGAGACACAGACCAGATAAATCTTTACACTGTTGTCACACAGATGGTGAGGTGAGGTGAGGTGAGACACAGACCAGATCAATCTTTTTACAATTCACACAGATAGGGGGAGGTGAGACACAGACCAGATCATCTTTACTTTGTCACACAGATAGGTGAGGTGAGACAAAAGACCAATCGCCCTACAATGTCACACAGATTAGGGAAAAGGTAGACACAGACCAGATCATCTTTACATTGTCACACAGGTAGGGAGTGAGGTGGGGTAAAAGTGAGACACAGGACCAGATAAACTTTACATTGTCACACAGATAGGTGAGGTGAGGTGAGACACAGAACAGGTCATCTTTACAATGTCACACAGATAGCTGAGGTGAGGTGAGACACAGACCAGATCATCTTTACATTGTCACACAGATAGGTGAGTTGAGGTGAGACACAGACCAGATCATCTTTACATTGTCACACAGATAGGTGAGTTGAGTGAGACAGAGACCAGATCATCTTTACATTGTCACACAGGTAGGTGAGGTGAGGTGAGACACAGACCAGATCATCTTTACATTGTCACACAGGTAGGTGAGGTGAGGTGAGGTAAGGTGAGGTGAGACACAGACCAGATCATCTTTACATTGTCACACAGACAGGTGAGTTGAGGTGAGACAGAGACCAGATCATCTTTACATTGTCACACAGACAGGTGAGTTGAGGTGAGACACAGACCAGATCATCTTTACAATGTCACACACTTTCCCCCCTAGTGATCGTGATCCATCATCTCTTTTGCTCCTCGGCTAGAACTCTGAGGTTCACCAATGGTGAGATTTTTGCGTATGCAACCGTTTTTGCCTACCATGAAGGCATCCGCATTCTGACTTCAGGGACATATGCTGGGTATGCTCGTGTTTTCGTAACCCACTAAACGCTGACATGAATTACATGATCTTTAACACGCAATTTTTGATCTTCTGCATATGTATATATACACGAAGGGAATCAAAGCACTGGCAGGTCTGCACTTGAAGTTGTAGACCTGGGAGATCGTAAAAAAAATAATCTCCATCCTTAATTCACTAGATTCCGCCGTGATTCAAACCCACGACTTCATAGATGTACCCATGAGAGTGAAGTCGAACGGTCTTAACCACTCGGCTATAGCATCTATCATCCATCCTTCGAAACGTGTTTGTTGGGCGTTCCCCAGCTCAAAACGCTTTAGGGGGTTACATGCAATATTCACTCTATCTGGTTCATCACATCTGGGAATCACTGTACTCATACGCACTGAATGAAAAAAGTAAGCGAGAATGGCAGTTTTCATACACCTAGCTATCGGCAGCCGTATTTTGACCGCAGAGGAATTTTGAGCGAATACTGGCACATCCCATTACAGAAAAAGAGTGGGAATTTTTTAAATAGGAAAATGAAAGGCGATAAAGGTCCACTGTACTGTCAATTAGGTGGGATGTACTGTAATTATTTAGCGCACGTTAAAAAACAAACAAACCCCGGCAACAAGGAGTTGTACCTGGGAAAAATTCTGTAGAAAAAAGCCACCCATAGGGGAACAACATTTTACAGATGCAGACAATAAAAGAAAGCAAAAACCCCAAACAGGTGGCGCTGTTCTGGTAGCGAAGCACTCTCCCCAGGGAGAGCAGCTCGAACTTAACGCCTAGAAATCTGCCGCAACTTAAAGTGGTGTATACTACACTACCCAATACTGCACTGCACTGCACTGCACTACACTACACTACACTACACTACACTACACTACACTACATTACACTACAATTACTGATACTAGAAACAAAACAAAACAAACATCAGCGATTCTTCTTTTGATGAAACTGTGCTATCAATATGTAGCATGGTAAATTTACTGCTAGGGGTTGGGAGTTGGGTGGAGGATACCTAGTACTTTCTTTAATTTAACGTCTGTTCACTCAAGGTGATATTAGACCCAAAATAGCCTAGTGGTTACCCGCGTTGTGCTCGCAATCTGACGACACCAGGATCGATCCCATGTTCGGGCCACCACCCCGACGCCATTTCAAGGGGATTCCTTCCCCCTCCCCCCCCTCCCTCCCTGGAGTTTTAACATCATACAAAACCCCCCTCCTCAGAAAGTCTTTCGGATGATGAGACTAATGCCTTGGCCCAGGCCATAAACTGTGTCATTGTTGATGTCAGCTAATTGCCAAGACCTTCACTAAAAGTTGTTATGTTGGAAAATGTGTTGAGATTGCCTTCAGCCATGACAAGCTCTTAACATAACAACCTGCCCCCACTCTCCGTTATTAAAGGAGAAAAAAAAAACCCTGAAGTCGGGGTATGGTTGCCTGTATGGCGGGTAAATTTAAAACCAGTCATACACGCAAACCTCTCATTGACGGGCAATTTCAATGCCACAGTGATTTTCCGGTGGGGTGAGTTCGTCAGAGTACATTTATTCTGATCCCTCCCAGAGTGTTAAGCTGGGGAACGCACAACAACATCAACAACAACAGACTTATGCCGAGATTCTCTGTGCGAATAATGCAGAACATCAAAGCACACGGTAATTAAAAAAACCCGTTCTGCCTTTCGCAAGAGTAGGGCATTAGTGCTGACGGTAAGAACGGAGGGGGGGAAGAACACATTTTTTAAGAAAAATTTGCTTTCGCACGCTGGTGTCATTTGACATTATCTCCAAAGTTGGAAACAGCTGGTGGGTTAAAAAAACAACCCGGCAACATACGAAGCTCAGTGGTCAGAGCAACTCGCTGTCCCCCAAGCCAAGGTTTAAGCAGCATCGAGCATGGTTACCACTTGGATGGTGACCGTTTGCGCGCCATGGCTTCATGCAGTTCCCCAGTTCACCCAGCTGTAAAGGTCCCTGCCTGTTTAGGGTCGGGGAAAGGGTAAAGCAGCGAGGGAGAGGAGATGGGCGCCGGCTGCCCTCAATATGCTGTCCCCGGAGAAGCTGAGGTCTCTGATGCCTCGTTCCCCGATAACGACATAAGTTATGGGACACCTTTACCTTTTTATACCGTATCACTATTTGTGACCCACAAATCTCTAGCGGAGGAGGGGGGGGGGGGGGGGGGGGGGGGGGGGGGGGGAGGAAAGCTACTGATAGAGGGGGACGGGGGTAGCCTGGTGGGTTTTTGTGAAGCGCATGGCGCTCGTGATCGGCTGACCCAAGTTTAAATTTTCGCTCAAGAGGATTTTTCCTCTGGAGTTAACATCAGTGCCCACACCACTGCCCCCCCCCCCCCACCCCTCCACCCAAGTCCCTTCAAAAGAGACTATAAATCGAGGTCCCGTGTGCGAACTCACGTAGAACATTGTGTATATTACAAATCCTTATTTGTGTTGATTCTAAGTCGGTATGTACGCTTTTTAAAAACCTGTGGTACAAGAAAACTTCAAACATTGCATTAGAGATTAATCATGTCATACACCTTTTAACCTTAAAGGGCACAAGTGTCCCCTTTCTGTTGGGGGGCCTTCACACAGTGGATTCTTTCCAAATGAGTGGGCTGATAGAGCTGCTAAAAGAGGAGCAAAGCATGAACGGGAAATCAGCAACATTGCACGTACCTTTATCATTACAAGAGGGCTACCATTTATTAGAACAAACATCATGGAAAAAGGTCACGAAACGTATCACCTAAAAGAGAGATTTCTAAACAGATCTGTCATAAAACTGATAAAGCAAGAGTTGTGAGCCATTCAAGGCTTGCTCAATATCTCCACAGCAAGAAGAGTGAATAGTTTGTTTTATAGAATAAAAACTTATGATTAGTAACCAAATTCAGTAGAAACAGAAAATGTCTATGTGGTGAGAATATTTCAAATACTCATATAATATTTGAATGTAAGAATACGAAAGCTTTTTTACCTCAATTTTCTGAAAACTCCCTTAGAAGCATTTTCATAATTGAATTTGGCATTTAATATTGCAAAAGGTCTCTGGCATAGTCCTATAGGACATTTGTTATAGTTTCATTAACGTTAATCACTTTTTATGTTTTTGTTTCTGTGGCGTGTTTTTTAAAATATTTTTTTTATTGTATCTTTTGTTTGCACGGTTTCTTTTCATGATTAGACTACTTTTTCCCCCTCGCATTTTTCAGTAGGGCCTCTACAACCCCCTCAATTTTCATACACCCCCTTTTATATATATATTTTTCTTTCTCGTCTAAAATCACTGAGAGTGAACAGACGTAAAATCGAAGACAAACAACAACAACAACGAGAACATCTTGCGCACACGTTAAATCCTGTTCCGCTTTTCGTAAAAGTAGGTTTATTGTGTGCCGGTGGAAACGGATAAAAATTTTACAAAACTGCATACACACAGAGACTGGAGGTAAAAAGGCACATTTAGTGCTTATTCCATTATCCCTTTAAATAAATGAATGAATAAATAAAGAAATAAACAGGTCTGGTGATTCTTTCTGATTTCTCTGCAGCTTTCCGGTATGAGATCTTCCAGGAAAACACCGATCGAGATTTCCCGATTCAATCACGTTCTCTACCACCCACCCACCCTTTCTTTTCTTATTAAAAAAAATCTACATTGATCTATGAATCGTATCAGCAATAAACAATCCTTGAAAGGTAAAGGTTTCTTTTTTTAAGAAATGCAAATTTTTTATAGTTCCTTTTTCTTCACGGTCGGTTTAGTCTGGTGTTGTTTTTATTGTCCTTTTGAAAGAATATTTGTTATGATTTTTACAGGTTTTAACATAAAAAAATCTAAATTCATAAAAGGTTAGTTTTGTTGTTGTTTTCCTTTCATGGAAATGGGGACGGGATAGCTCAGTGGTCGGAGCACTCGCTTTCCCCCAGCCAAGTTAAGCAGCGTCGAGCGGGGTTACCACTTGGATGGGTGACCGTTTGCGCGCCTTGGCTTCAGTACATTCCCCCAGTTCACCCAGCTGTAAATGGGTTTCCCGTCCTCTTTAGGGTCAGGAAAGGTAAAGCAGCGAGGGGGAGGAGATGGGCGCCGCCCTCAATACGCTGGCCCTAGAAAAGTGAGGTCTCTGACGCCTCGCTCCCCCGACCTTATAGGTTATGGGACACCTTTACCTTTTTACCTTTCCTTTCATTGCTATCGGTCGGGCTGTCTGTCTCTCTGTGTCTCTCTGTTCTCTTTTTTTTCTTTGTCTCTGTATCTGTCGTGTCTGTCTGTCTGTCTGTCTGTCTGTCTCTTTCCTCTCTCTCTCTCTCTCCTCTTTTTCTCTCTCTTCTCCTCTCCCTCTTCTCTCCTCTCTCCCGTACTACTACTACTACTACTACTACTACTACTACTACTACTACATTGGCGTCGACGATAGTGACGACATTACTACCTTCTTGTTCTTTATGTATTTGTATATTCTTGGTGTATTTTCTCTTTTGTTGTTTCCTTTACTCTTTTCCTTTCCATTTTTTCCCCCAAAAATATTTCTTTACTTTGGTGTTAATTTCTTTTTTCCTTTTTGAGGCTGGATGAAAAAAGTCATTGTACTTAATCTATTTACCCTCTTTAAATAAAATTTCGTATTTCGTATTTCGTATTTCTCCCTCTCTCTCTCTCGTCTAGTTCGGCGACAAATGCAAAGGAGCTGACAGAAATATGGAGCACTTTTAAGCAACCCAGCATGATCGTTTCCTTATAATTATTTGATTTTATGTGGGGTTTGTTTTACGTTTTGATTTCATTAACTTTGTTCACCTTGATTCATACACTTGATCAGATTTTTCAAGATTTGTCTAAGTTTCATGTCATTTATGCCTGTCCTTGGGGACGGGATAGCTCAGTGGTCGGAGCACTCGCTTTCCCCCAGCACTCGCTTTCCCCCGCTGCCCTCAATAGCTGGCTCCCTAGAGAAGTGAGGTCTCGGACATCTCGCCCCCCTACGACCCTTGTAGGTTATGGGACTCCTTTACCTTTTTGTCCTGCCCCACTATACAACAAATAGATTCAAGATTCAGGGAAGATTCTGAACAGTTTCGATCTGTTAGTTACTTGTTTTTTTTAACAAACAGGTGTGGCTTGTTGATGAGCTAAAGCTTTCCCTGCTTTGTATCCAAGTTATTATGCATACAGACAAGCTTGCTATGAAACAGGCACGCAACATACACACATGCGCGCACATGGGGCTTGCCCTTACATGCTTGTAAGCATGGAATCAAGCCGGCAGGAAAGAAGACGCGCGCGGCACCACACACACAAACCCACACACTCACACCCCACAACACACACACACACCACCCCACACACACACACACACCCCAAAACACACACACACCACACCACACACGATATTAACATTCTGACATCATCATAAACGAACATATTCAAACTACTTACCCTGAGCATCTAAAAATCAACACTGATGGTTCCATTCGAAATACTGACGATGCTGGTGCGGCTTTTATTATCTCATCATTAAAAGTAGAAAAATCTTTCCCGCTGGGAAAAATTACATAATTATATTGTTGGCAGTGTTCTGTGTACTTGATTTCGCTAAAGACATTTTCTAAATACTTGTTTGTGTTGATTCTAAATCGGTTTTACATGCTTTAAACAGTTCTACTCTTAAAATAGGAAAAGAATTTATCATTGAATCAGGCATCTGGTAAAACTTTCTGATTTTAAGCGGTAGTAGTGTTATTTTTGTTTGGGTTTTTCTCACACACTGGAACCTATTTTAATTGAAAATGTTGACAGCCCTGTAAAATTATGAAACACTGTATGGACATTCTTTTGAAATGAATTTGCTTTATCTGTGTGTGGGTCGGTGGTCTAGAGGTAACGCGCCCCCGTCTAGAAAGCGAAAGTCGGGTCTGAAGTGTGCGGCGGTTCGTACCCCGTTTGGACCGGAAATTTTCCCCCCCTCCATTAGACCATGAGTGGGTTGGTCTGGGCGCTAGTCTTTCGGATGAGAAAGATAAACCGAGGTCCCTGTGTTACACGTAATTTTTTTAGCGCACGTAAAAAAACCCACGGCAACAAGAGAGTGTCCTGGCAAAATTCTTAGAAAAAAGCCACTCTGATAGGGAAACAAATTACAGCTGCAGGAAAAAAAAAAAGGGGTGAAAGGGTTTGGGGCAGCGCTAAGTGGCGACGCGTTCTCCCGCTCTCCCCGGTGAGAGGCAGCCCGAATTTCACGGAGAGAAATCTGCCGTAAATTAAAGTGGTAATGAAATAAAAAACTGAGCGCTTTGATTGTTGCTTTTCAAGATTCAGCGCTATATAAATTCCATACATTAAATTTTTTATTATTATTTTTAATTATTTTTAATTATTAATTATTATTTATTATTATTATGTGGAGGAATACAACTTGTACAAAATACTTGCTGGACGATTGTCAGAAAGAGATAAGTCTGGTTATTGTTTTATAAATAGCTGTAAAGCAATATGATATAATTCAAAATGCTTTCATTTCTAACAAAGCCTGTGGGTTTGGGATAATCGAAGACATGTTTTATCCCTTATGTACATATTTAAAATAAATGCTTTCAGGACAAAATACGTGAAAGATGTAAACTTTTAAATTTTTGGGGAAAAAGATTAATAGTCAAGTTCTTTCAATGCAGACATTTGAAAAGCATTTTTACCTGCTGTGCCAAGTTTGTCATGGATAAGATTTTGTCTGAACCATCGTAAATGTTGGGTATTGTGGGTTTAAAGTTGATAAAAAGTCCCATATTTCAGTTTTTGTAGTATTTTTAAAATTTGTTTTTATTCTGCACTGTTTTTTGACATTGCGTCAGTTATTGTTTGCCCATTTTTTTTTGTTAGAACGGTGTGTGTGTGTTTTGAATGGGTGTGTCCCTATAAAATCACTTGATGTGAATAGACGTTAAACTGAAGATATCACACACACATACATCATACACACACACGCGTGCGCGCTCGTGGGCACACACACGCACATTCAGAATAGAAAGGATTGATCTTATCTCTATTAGTGTGTTTCATGATGACTGGTTTCCTTCGCACTGAAAGAGTTTGCATCATTACGAAAGAAAACCCAATAGTGTGTGGTATGTGGGGCGTGAAAGCGTTGTGTTTTAAATTTGGTGTATATGTGTTTAGGGAGTGGGGTGTATGTGCGTGCGTTGTGCGTGTGCATGGTTTTTATGTGTATGTGTGGTGCGTGCGGGGGCCCTTGAAAGTGGTTTTTGGGCGCGCGAGCGCGCGTGCGTTTTTTTAAATGTGCACACTGAGGAGTTTAAAAAAGGGGAACAAACGGGACAGACAGACAGGCAAAGACAGAGACAGAATGGACAGGAGTGGGAAAAATAGCAAAAGAGACAGCGACAGAAAAGCAAAAAACGGGACTATTTTTTTTAAAATAAAAAATAATGAAAATGCCCTAGCTTCCAATTTTTAAAAGAACCCTGGGTAAAATGTACCCGAAAATCCTATGAATTCAGGTGGGTGTTTTTTTTTTACGATGGGTCGGGGGACAACGTAAGTGCGGGGCACAAAGTTTGTGCGGGGTGATGTTGGGGGTGTGGTGTGGGGTGGGGGGTTGTGTGTGTGTGTGGGTGTGAGTGTTTGTTGTGGTGGTGTGTGTGCGCGCGTGCGTTCGGTGGTGGGGCATTTTGTATGTATGAAAATTCGGTGATTGGTTATCTGCTTAATGTATGTTTATTTTGGGCATGTTGTAGCATGCATGCATGCGTATATAATTATTTTATGTATGTTAAATTATATGTATGTATGTATGCTTTCATGTATGGCTTGTGCGCATGAAATTTTGTATTTTTCTCTTTTCCACAGAGTTTTTAATTAACCCCCAAAAGTAGTTTTTTGTTTTGTTTTCCTTCCCTTTTCTCTGCTTTTCCCCCTTTGGGGGTTGATGTGCCCTGACGTTGTCTGTCTGTTTTTGTCTGTGTCCGGGTCTGTCTTTTTGTCTGTCGGGTTTGTCTGTCTGTCTCGTTTTTAAATCTTTCGGGGTGGTTGACGGGTTGTCTGCGTTTTGGTCTGTCTCTGTCTGTCTTTTGTTTGTCTGTCTTTTTTCTTTTGGAAATGACAAAATTTCCCTCTCTCGCTTTCCTCCCCTCGTATTATCACGCACGTACGCGCCGCGTGCGCGGGGTTGTGTGCCCTTTTATGTCTTGGTGAAAGGGCCTTGCCCGGGTGGGGAAACTATGTACACGCCCCCGAAATTTGGCGTGCTTTGCGTGCGTGTTGCGTGTGTGTGTGTTTTGTGTGTGGATTCGTTGTGTATGTGTGTGTGAATGTGTGTTTTGGTGGTGTGTGTCCTTTTGCCCATGTGCGCACACAAAAAAAATTTTATTCTAAAAAACCCACTGAAGTACAGGCCAAAATAAAAATAATGAAAAAAACTACCCAATAAAGGAAACTACATAAAACACACACAAACAAAAACACCCAAAAAAACCACACACACCAAATCCCACCAAAAACGCACACACTTTCTTCACACACATTTTTCTTTTTTCTTACACACACACAACAAACACACCCCTCTCACTCCCCCAAAACCACCCCCAACAAACACACACACTCACTCTATCACTCACACACACACTCTCTCTCTCATCCCAAACACACACACACGAACACACACACACACAAAACACACTACAACACACAAACACACACACAAACATACACACATACACACACAAACACACACAAAAAACACACACACAAAACACACCACACACACAAACACACACACACACACACACGCAACACACACACAAACACACACAAACACACCCCAAAACACACACACGCAAACACACCCAACAAACACACACACACAACACACACAAACAACACACACAACAAAACACACACCAAACACACACACAAACACACACACACACGCAAACACACACACACACAAACACACAAAAACACACACACACACAAAAACACACACAAACACACACACACAAACACACGCAACACCACACACTACACCAAACACACCACCACACACACACACAAACACACACAAACACACACACACACACACACACACAAACAGGGCCCCGGATAAGAAGATGCTAAGCACAGAAAGCAAACAAGAATTTAAAAAAAAGAATGAAATGACAAGAAATAAAAACAAAATAAAATCAGGAATAAGTTAAGCTATGCTGAAGAGAGAGAGAGAGAGCGAGAGAGGAGAGAGGAGAGAGAGGAGAGAGGAGGAGAGAGAGAGAGAGAAAAGAGAGAGAGAGAGAGAGAGAGAGAGAGAGAGACTAGCAAACAGACAGACAGACAGACAGAGCAGAGACTGACAGGAGTTGGAGAAAAAGACGTGCAGACAGATGGCAGAGAAACAGATTGTCTCTCTCTCACACACACACGCACCCACATACGCACGCTCGCTCGAAACGCACGCACACAACACACACACACACACACACACACCACACACACACACACACACACACACACACACACACCCCACACACACACTCGCGAACGCGAGATAGAAATTAGATAGATAGAAGAGAGAGAGAGAGGAGAGAGAGAGGAGAGGAGAGAGAGAAGAGAGAGAGGGGAGAAGAGAGAGAGAGAGAGAGAGAGAGGGGGCAGACAGACAGAGAGACAGACAGACACAGACAGACAGGCAGACAGACAGACAGAGACAGACAGACAGAGACAGCAAACATAATACAGACAGACAAAAAATAATGAACATAAATATTTTACTTCACACGTCCCTACCAAAACAATAACGTATCAGTATTCGGCAGCGGACGGCTACAAAAGGCAATCTTCACGTCATGGGAGATAATGGGTGTCGATAAAGGTTAAAATGAATAAAAAAAAATTACGTCCCTTGATTCTTCTATTTTTTATGTAAACGAATAGTTTCCTTTTTTTATGACTCTTTAGTTTTCTTCAGTGGTGCCCCCCTGGTCTACAGGACTACTAGGGGATAGGTGAAGTGAAGGAAAGTTTTCTAATGTTATACACCAGTTACAAAAATGTGAACTTTTCACTGCTAGTCAGGTTTGTTTGAGTTTTTTTTTGTGTGCTTCGAACTGTGACGCTTAAAATAGACCCCATCCAATCCGAAAAAATAGGGTAAAAATTAACTTATTAACTTTTTTGTCTTTTTATATTGCTGCATGTGAATGGAAAGCTCCAATGCGGTTGTGAAGAAAACGTAGTTAATTTTTTAATCCATTTTTTTAATCGTCATTTATAGTCATCGTCATCACTCTTGTGATCATGGTTGTTATGATCCTCCTTGTTATCATTAGTAATTTTCTTATGTATATTTCTCATTGGATGGCTTGATGAAGAAAGGAACGTTTTGCTTATTCAATTTTAAAGGAAAAAGGTAAAGGTAAAGGGAGTCCCATAACCTATAAGGTGTAGGGGAGCGGGGCGTCAGAGACCTCATTTCTCTAGGGGCCAGCATATTGAGGGCGGCGCCCATCTCCTCTCCCTCGCTGCTTTACCTTCCCTGACCCTAAAGAGGGCAGGTACCATTAACAGCTGGGTAAACTGGGGGAACTGTACTGAAGCCAAGGCGCACAAACGGTCACCCATCAAACTGGTAACCACGCTCGACGCTGCTTAACTTGGCTGGGGGAAAGCGAGTGCTCCGACCACTGAGCTATCCCGTCCCAATATTCAATGTACTGTCAGAAAATTTAAAAAATGACTTGACTTGATTTTAATGCTCTGTAAGCTGTTTTTAGCAAGCAGCCTTGCAAACAGCTGTAATGTTCAGTGAAGCTTTTGAAGACTTTGTTTTAGGGTTGCTTTACTGTTTAATCTGTACCTCCCTTCGACAAAGAGAGTGAGTTTGTTTTCTATCAAATCATATACGCTCTTCAAATGTTTTACACACAACCATCGTTTGTTGTCTTATCCGTATATTACCAGGGACAGGGGCGGGATAGCTCAGTGGTCAGAACACTCGCTCTCCTCCTTGAGTGGATGACTGTTCGTGCGCCTTGGCTTCATCACAGTCCCCTAGTTCACCCAGCTGTAAATGGGTACCTGCCCTCTTAAGGGTCAGGAAAGGGAAAAGCAGCGAGGGAGAGGAGATGGACGCCGCCCTCAACATGCTGGCCCCTGGAGAAGCTGAGGTCTCTGACACCGGCATACCTTATGAGAACACCTTTGACTAACTTTCCACCAATGTACCCTGTATTAGCTGTTGGATAGGAGTAAGGTTACACACCTGTGTTAGCTTGTGGGTCATGTAGTATCTTTTATAGAGCGTGAGTCGGAAACTTTTTTGTGTGATTTTTCACATATTTTTTTAAAGTATGAAAAAATGCACTGCGTATTGTTTTGGGGGTGAAGCATAGAGCATTTCCAGGTGTAAAGAAGTTGAATTTTCATCAATGGATCGATTTTTTATGTTTTCCCACATGTTACCCGCGCATGATATTGCCCTAAAGGGAACTAGAGACGACAAGGATAGGGGTACAGGGTTTGCAGAAAAATTTTAAAAATTCAAACCTACCACATTTGTGAAAAATCACACGAATTTTGAGTCAGAGGCTAGTCTTTCACAAAAAATATTGTGTGTTTTTTCATTTCTGTGGATGTCTTAGTATGTGCAGTATGAATAGAAGAGTCATAGGAAAAACAGAAGGAAATATGTGAATTTCTAATATGGGTGTGCAGCCTGAGCTGAAATGACAGATATCTGCTTGTATAACTGGGGTCATAGTGCGGTATTAGCATGCTATGACCATTGCTCGTGCAAGCAATGGTTGTGGGAAAAAACCAGTCCTACACAAATTGTCGAGAGAAAATGGAGTACCCTTTTAGGTGTTTGTTTTTGTTTTCTAGTTCCTTGGTTAGAGCTCCAGGTTCACCAATGATGAGATTTTGTGTATGGGTCCGTTTGAGTCCACCATGAAGGTATCCCTCATTCTGAATTCGGGGATGTATGCTGGGTATGTTTGTATTTCGGTAACCTGTACAATGCTGACATGAGTTATGGGGTCTTTAACGTGCATATTTGATCATCTGCATGTGTATGCACACTATGGAATATTATGACACAGATGATAACTGGACATGAAACCGTAAGTAGGGAGGCTATTGCCCAGTAGTTAAGACTGTTCGACTTCAATCCCATAGGTCCATGAAGTCGTTTGTTCGAATCTCAGCGGCGATGGCGGGATGGCGATTTTTACGATCTCTCTGGTCAACTTCAAATGCAGACCTGCCCGTGTCATAATTTCCATAGTGTACATACACATGCAGACAATCAAATATGCACGTTTAAGACCACATAACTCATGTCAGCATGTTCAGTGGGATACAGAAATATCTATCTGCCCAAAATATCATTGAGACAAAGTGAGTCTTTAAAAAATGCACTTGGAAAAAAAAGACAATAGCTCACGTTTGTTCTGCACTTTATTTTGACCAGTGCATATATGAACTGTTGTCTGCACTGAACTGCACTGCACCGCTCTGTGAGTAACATCGTATGTGCTCCTTACAGCAGAGAGATACTATCAGCTTTACACAGGACCATGAGAGAGAATGAAGGAGCCAATATGGTTCACTTGTCTACCAGTCAATAAGTATGCATCAGAAATACTCAAGGCAATGATTTTTACACACACACACACACTCTGTGTCTCTGTCTCTCTCTCTCTCTCTGTTCACGTGATGAGGAGCAAACTAGCAAGGCATACTTTGAATCAGCTGTGAAGGAAAGCTATTGTTAAGTTGTCACAATGCCAGTAACTGGAATGCCAGCTGCTGTGTGGAGTCTGCCTTGACTGCCTTGTTAATCTGCAGCTCTGTTTGGAGTTGGAAAATATCTGGTGAGGACCAGAACAGGGTGGTGATACTTTGTCTACAGCCAGTGAACCCTACAGTATCAACAAATATGGGAGAACAGTGTTGAAATGCTCAGGGGAAAAAAGCCCCAAGCCAATTACTACGTGACCAGGAAAGAATGAGACAAACAAGACTGGAAAAGGAAAAAGCAGGTCGCAGTGAGTGTGTGAATGATGCTGTCAAAGCACCACACTTAGCTGGTACTGTTACAGAGAAACAACACTCTACAGACAAAGGTAAGCAGCACACCATGACACACAACACAGAGCAGAATGAAGACATGATAGGTGTGTCATGTTTGGGTCTAACCCTTGACAGCAACAGTGGTGTATCTCCTCAGCCACCAGACATCAACACTAATAAAACCACCGACAGCGCTGTCACAGATCTTTTTGGTGTAGATTCAGTACAAGATCATGTTAACCAGCTGACAAACAGCTCTGATACGAGGCAATTTCGGAATAGAAACAGACACAAAACATTCTGCAAAGTCCAACACTCAGATAGTGGAGATGTTGTGCTGTGTGATTCTGAAGACACTGTGCTGGAGTACACCTGCGATCAGAACAGTCTCTATTTTACCTGCTGGCTAATCAAGCAAAAATAGAACAACATGCTGCCTGAAGAACATGTGAAGTTGTCCAGACTTCGAAAGGGGAAACACATTCGGACATCAGTACACAGGGAGACCAGGGTCTGTGCCCCGCCTGGTTACAAGTCTTTGTGACCTCATTCATGACTGCTTGACCAGTTTATGTGGGTCAGCCTGAGGCATGGACTTTCCTTATTGTTCTTTGTTATTGTTGTCTCTCTCTAATCCCCCCCCCCCTCTCTCTCTCTCTCTCTCTCTCTCTCTCTCTCTCTCTGTGCTGTCTACACTCAATTTCGTTTTATTCAGTTGATGTATCCATGATCAGTTTGCTTGTGTTGATGTTCATGTTTTTGAATCAGCTAAGGGGTATGTCATGTCTCTTGTTGAACAAGTATACTGTATAATGATGATTTTGATTTATTTTGAATTATCTTGAAGGATAGTTTGAAATCAACAAGGTGCATATATACTGATTTAGGTATTTTTAATCATATCCTTTCTTCTCACTTTTCTTTGGATCACAGCTCAAGTGTTGTTATCCTAGTCTTTGGTCAGGGCTTGGCCAGAATTAAAAGAATGTAAAGCTTTTCTGTAATCCTTGAAAACAGCTCTTCCCCCTCTCTCTCTCTTTCAAAAACCAGAAAACCACATTTATGGCATTTACAAACCTTACACAGTTGCATGTTATGTACCCAGTGCCTTTAGCTTTCCCCTATTTCACCAAGTTATTTCAAAGTCAAATTGTGCTGAGGTGGTTTCCATGTCGACTTTTTGTCACAGTTGGTTTTGTACATGATGTAAATTTTCAAATAAATTGCATGTCTCATCAGTGAATCACAAGATGCAATGCTGTATGGCTGGTAAAGCTTTAACAGCAGTAAGTGTAGTTTATTGTTCTCCCATTTCTAAAGAATCACAGTGATCAATCATAGTTTACAATAACTGTGTGTTTTGTTGCAGCTGTTGAACCATGACACGGAATCCATGTTGTGATGATTATCTGGGCTGTTATGAATTGTTTTCCTCCTCTTAGTTGAATTTATGTTTGTTCCCAGTCCCCTCCCCATTGCCCCCTTATGAATGGGCTTGAAATCTTACCACAATAAATCATTCTCTCTCTCTCTCTCTCTCTCTCTCTCTCTCTCGCTCTCTGTCTCTTCTCTCTCTTAAGTTGGGGAACTGGGAACTGGATGTGTCCTGGACAGATCAAACGTGTCACAGGAAGTTGTGTAGCTGTCCATTGTGTGGGTAGGGATATTAGCTTACATGGTCATCAGTAGCAAAGGAGACCTCTGGCTCAACAGACATAACCATGTACTAGGCTATTCAATATTAATGTAGAAATTTGTAGTTTGCATTTAAAATGTCTTGGGTGTCTTTGATGGTGATAACATCGTCACAGTTGTAAAATATTTATGACAGTTTGCAAGTATTTTAATTCCTGTCCATGATGGGAGAGACATATATATATATATATTAAAAAAAATTTTTTATATAAAGAATAATCCTTTCATAAAATGTACAAGATTTTTTTAAAAAATACTGTAGAGATTTGCATTTGTACGTAAATTGTTTTTATATGTCTTTGATGGTAATTAAACCATTACAGTTGTAAAATGTTTATGTCACTTTAGAAGCATTGTCATTCATGTCCATGACTTTTTGTGGAAAAGGACAACGAAGTCAGGAACACTAACATTCAGATACTTAACATTTTGATGTATCAGAACTTTCCACACAATCAATTATATGATATCTTTTCTTCATTTTTAAATGAAAAATCGTTAGTCAATTTCATTTATTTTAATCACCCAGAACGACAAAAGAACGACGTCAGTACAGTCGATCATGGATGTTCTGGAGTTCTTCAACAAAACTTCCAACATCAGAACCTCTTTAAAGGAGTCCACAAACCTGCCCAAACCAGAAGTGTCCTGGAGTTCCTGGGCCCGTGGTCATCGATCCTCTGGACGGAGGATGGATAGGGAAAATCGGCACTTCTGCCATTCTTGCGTTCGGAACGTTCGGCAACTTGTGACCATCGCCCATCCTTCAAATGCTTCATCCGCTGGTCAGCCATGAAGTGTATCTGACCGCACTGGCCATCTCTGACACGGCCATGCTGTACAGCACTGCGCTGCCCATGTGGGCTCGAAAAATGCTGGACTTTGATTTGTACGTCACCATACAGGGGTGTGTAAAGGATGCTCTGGATGACCACAGTTCAGCCATGGCTTCAGCCTATTTTCTTGATTCCCTTAAACAATCCGGCGAGCACTTTCGGTGGTGTGGCCGCATCGCGTGAACGTGTTGTGTATCAAGGGAAAAGTGTGACTGTCATCCTGATTGTGACAGTGGTGTGTTGGTCTGACATGGTCTCAGGGTACTCTACGGCTACGACATTGTCCACATCAGAAATGGCACAGTGGCCAGATGTACATTTGGGTCTCAGCCGTACCAGGAATTCTGGGTAGGCTACTGGGTGACTGCAATTTGTTTCTCTCCTGCGTTATCCCCCTTGTACTTCTCTTAATCAGTAACACCACTCTGGGATGGAAACTTGCTGTGTCTGTGAAGGACGCTCAACAACAGTTTTCATCCTCAACAAAAGAGAAGCAGAAACTGATAGAAAGAAAAAAGGCATCCTCTGCAACATTAACAATCATCATCGGGTCCGTGGCTTTTACGCTGACTACTCTCCCCTTTTATGATCTACAAACCCCGTCTATCAAGATTTTGCCCCAAAGGCGAAAGTTCTCGACGTTTCCATTATTTTGTCTATGAATGCTTTCTTGTTTTGGGCCTGCTCAATTTTGCATGGAACTTTTACCTGTACTGTCTGACTGGAACAAGATTCAGGCAAGAGTTTTGAACATTCTTTCAAAATGCTGTGGGTGTATGCCATCAATATCAGGATCTAATCATGCCCAAAAGGTGCCAAAACATGTGTAGGAAGAAAATCGTCAGATGAAAACACTCACGGAACTTGGAAACAATGACGATTTTTGAAGTTGTGGATATTTTTTTCAAGCGTGATTATCTAATAGACGAAATTTGTATCAGATATCAAGTTTTCTTGCTTTGCTTTCTGTTTGTTTCTCTATAACAAACGATAAAGTCTTCACAATCACTTAAAAAAAACACTATACTAAGATTTTTCAAATTCATCTTTAAAATGATGCGCCTCCGCGCAGGCACGCAAATACGCGCGTACACACACACATACACACACCCACACACATACACCACACCCACACACACTCACCTTCCAAGGTAGGGCTAATGTATGCCGGAAGGAAGAAAAAACGTTTACAAAACGGCATACTCACAGTAAATTTTTTCTTTCTTTCATCTGCCCTGGGGCCCTTCGGCGTCGCGGGGAGGGCCGGTCTGTCTGCAGCTGGCGGGAGGCTTTATGTAGTGACAGGCATGGGGTGAGGGTCAGCCACCGAGTCGCCCATCGTCTTCTTGGTCACCCTTTGGGTTTCCAGCCATTTTTCGTACCCCAACATCAATCAAAAGGGGTAACAAAATTTTTCCCCCAAAAAAAAAGAAACGTTTAAAAAAAGGAAAACCTCAAACATAAATTTTTTTTTCCTTTTTTTTTTTTTTTTCAACGATTTCCAAAAGGGGCGGGAGTTTTTTTGTTTTGGGTTTTTTTGGGGTCTCAAAAACTTGTTTCTTTCATTTTTCTTTAAAAAAAGTTTTTTTAAATTTTTTAAATCCCCGTGGGGTTGGGTTCCAAACTAAAAAAATCCAAAACCCCCCTTTGGGGTTTCGTTGGGGGAAAAAAAGTCTTAAAAAAATTTTTTTTTTTGGGTATTTTTTTTCCTTTTCTAAAGCGTTTTGCCCGTTTTTTTCCGGGGGGGTTTTTGGGGGGAATTTAAAATTTTTAATTTTAACAAAACTAAGTTTTTCTTTCCCTTTAGGGGAGCTGGGGGGGGAATAAGGGGGCCCAATTTCCACCACCACCCCCCCCCCCCCCCCCTTTTGGGGGGCCCCGGGCCCCTTTTTTTTTCCCCCGGGGTCCCCCCCAAAACCCCCGATTTAGGGGGGATTGGTGGAAAGGTCAGGGCCATCGCCCCGACCCCACCCCCGGTCAGGGGCCCAAGAAATTTTTGGGAGCCCACTTTTGGGGGTTTGAGGGACCCCCGATTTTGGGGAGGGGAAAAAGGGGGTTGGAAAATTTTTACGGCCCGGTTTCCCCGGGGAAGTTTCCCCCGGGGGAGCGGCCCCGGGACCCCCTTTTTTTCCCCCCCTCCCCGGGGGGGTTCCGGAAAAGGGGGTCGCGCGGGTTGGGGTTTTGGGAGTTCCAGTTTAAACTGTGATTTTTTGGCATTTTTTTTATCTCTCTGCCCCTTTTTCCTTTTCGGGTGGAGGTGCCCGGTTTTTAAATTTTGTCTGTTCAGGGGGGGGTTGTGGTTTGCCCAGCTTTATGGTTTTCGCTCAGTAATTCTGTTTTTTATTTTTTGTTTTTTTTGGTTTTTTTTTTTTTTTTTGGGTTTTTTTTTTTTTTTTTTGGGTTGTTTTTTTTTTTTTTGGTTTTGGGCTTCCTTTTTTAAATTTGGGTCTGTAGATCACGAAGAGAAGGGGGGAGGTCGCAGCCTTGCCTCCCCCCTGATGAAACGGGAACCAGTGGTTTTTTTCCACTGGCCTTTGTTCGGACTGGGTCATACTTTTGGGCATGATTGTCTGATGTTATAAGAAACTGCCCCTTCACGTGTATGCTCCAGGATTTTCCCAGAGCTTGTTTTTGTTGACTCGGTCGAAAAGCTTTTTCTTTTCAACGAATACTGTTGCGGTCTTGGTTTGTATTCGTGACTCTTTCACAAGCTGTCGGAGTGCGAAATGGCATCTGTGCACCCCCCTTCCTTTCCGAAAGCCAATGGGCATTGTCAGTGGTTTCTTTTGGCTTTTGTGCGCTGTTCCAAAAACTTTGCTTACATTTTCCCTAATGGCTCAGAAGTAAAATGCCTTGTAGGTGCTGCAGTCTCTCTTGCTGTTTTCTTTTTCCCAAAAATTGGCACCACTATTGATTTTGCCAGTATTGGTATTTCCTCTTTCCTTTTTTTGGGAAAAGATGAGGGGTGAGCCCTTAACCCCCCGTTTTCCGATGCAAGGAGGGTTTCATTTGTTATGCCGCCTCACCTGCCGCTTTGCCCTTTGGGCTGGTTTTAATTGCTTTTTTTTTTAGCTTAAGGATTTGGCGCTCTAATGGTCTTTGTAGCTTTGGGGTGAGAAAGGAGCTGGAAGTTTGTATCCAGATGGGTTTAAAAATTTTTTAAAAATAGCTTCCATCTTTTCGAATTTTCCTCTTTTTTGTGAGTCCCTTCCCCTTTTTGTATCATTCACTTGTGGTTGGATGAATGGCTCATTTTACTCTCATCGTCTTCCACTTTTGAAAAATTCTTTGGGGAAGTTCTTGAAAAAATTTGCTTTAACTTTTCCTAGTGCCCAAGTTGTTCTTTGGAGGCTTTCACAACACGATTACTATGTTTTTTGGTTCTGTCTTGGTAGCCCTCTTTGTCTTGGGCTTTACCAAGCTTTATATGCTGCTTTTTTTTTTTTTGAGGGGTTCCCTTTACTCTTTGGTTCCCCAAGTGTAGCTTTTGTTATTAACTCCCATTTCTTTGTCCCCAAACTTCCCTTAAGGTGTTCAAGAGAGTGGCTTTTTAAGGTGTCCCCGACTTGCCCCATGTTGAGAGGTGTTGTTTCAAAGGGGTCCAAAATTTCCCTTTATAGCACTTTTGAATCTTTTCTTGCACTTCTTTCTCTTCCCGTTTGAGGGGTTGATCTTTTTGGTGGTTTTTTCCCAGAAATTTTTATTTTTTTCTTTGAGTACTTTTTTGGGGTAGAAGACAGGCCCGTGGTCAGTGTCAAAGGGTTGGGTTTGGGGGTGGCTTTTGGTCTTTGATGGCGTAACGTGTTCTAGATCTTGCAAGTTTTAAAGTCGTTTGAGCGAGATGTTGAGTCGTTCCTTTGTACCAGGGGGTAAAAATTTTGGGGGGCTCGTGTTGGAAAAAGGTGTTGGTGAAAGATCAGATCATGCCCGCACATAGTTCCAGCCGTGGTTCCCCTTGTAAAAACAAGGTGTTCTGTGGGGCACTGTGGGGTCCAAGAGTTTTGTCCCGGGTTTCTTTTCTCACCAACCCGCCGTTGAAAAACACCCCTGACATAAGGTCCTCTTTTTCAGGGGTGCGTTGATGAGGTCGGAGAGCTCTTGGGTAGAAGAGCTTTCTCTTTTGAGTACGAATCGTTTCACGGTGCATTACTTGGATTTTAGTAGACAATTTTTTTGGACTTTCTTACACCGATTTTAATCAGTCTTTTGATATTGTTCTATACTCATGAGATTCTTTTGCTATGTTGGGTGTAGGATGAATCCCCCACCCCTGCTTGCTTCGGTCTTTCCCGACTCCACTCCAGATAGAACAAAGTTTGAAGGATTTCTTTCGTTCTTTCCTTTTTTCCTAGTGTCTGAAATGCCCCTGATGGGTCTTTCTTTTTGGTCTGAATTCCCCAATTTTTGGTTCCTTGTTTGTTTTGGCCCCGATGTTCCATGTTCCAATGTGTCATGTTCCCATTCGATGTCCTTTCCATTGCGGGGGTTTCCGTTGGTTCCGTTTTCCCCCTTTATGTCTCTTTTTTGTTTTCTTAGCGTTGTTAAAATCCACTGTCGGCTTTTTCTAGGCCCGTCAAGTTCACCGGCCCCCTTAGCCAGCTTGACCTGTTTCCGTTTCCCCCTGAATGGGGCGAGGGGGTTTGGGTTTGGGAAACCCTACGGTAACAGGATGTAAAAAAATAAATGTTATTTATTTCCCCAAAAAAAGAAAACCATTTCAATTTACAAATGAAAACAAAAAAATATTTAAAAGGCGCCACCACACACCCCCCACACCCCCAACCCCCCCACACACCCCCACCACCCCCCACCCCACACACACACAAAACACACACCAACCAAAAAACACACTTTACACACCACCAAAAAACAAACCCCCAAACCCACCCCACACACACACACACAAACCCCCACCACCCCCCCACACCCCCACACACCACAAAAACACCCCAAAACCCCGCACACTCACACAAAAAAACACACCACAAAACAAAACACACACACACAATTCACACTCACACCACACACCATTGATTAGCGCCGTGGATTGTGCGGTTTAAGGTCGGGGGGTTTATCCAAAAAGAGTCATAGGGGGTGTTTCGCTGCGGTGGCTCTACTAAAAGGGGACTGTCTTTAGACTCCCTTTTGAGCTGGGGCTCCCCCCACCCCCCCCCCCCCCTTTTCCCCTCCATTTTGAATGAGTGGTGGCTGGGTTTCTAGTCTTTGGTGGGACGATAAACGAGGCCCCCCGTAGTTAACAGGTATTTTTTAGCGAAAATAAAAAAACCCCGGGAACCGAGAGTTGTTGGTTTTTGTTGGGGGTTTTTTGCGGGTTTTTTTTTTTTTTTTCGCTTGGGAAATGAAAAAAAATAATCTGGGGGCCATTTTGGGGGAAGAGCCAAGAAAAAAACTGCTAGCAATTCATTACTTTTAAAACCAATCAACAAACAAAACCAAAAACAATTAATACAATATAACCCCCCAAAAAAAGCAAAAAACAATAAACACAATCAACACATTTCAATTTCAAACAACACAAAACAATACAACACAAAAAAACACAACCCCAATGCAATGCAATACAAATTAAAAAACAATGCAAAAAAAATTAAAAAATACAAAAACAATGCAATTTTTACAATACAAGGAAAACAATACGGGTAAAAATACAATGCAATACAATAAATAAATAAAACAATGAAATTACAATACAATGCAAACAATACAAAAAAAAATAAAATTTCAATGCAATACAATACATTACAATACTTTACAACAAAATACAATAAATACAAAAATTACAATACAATACAATACAACAAAATTTACAATAAAATACAAAAAATACAATACAACACCCCCAAAAATAAAAATGCAATCCCAATCAATGCCAATACAATACAATGCAGTACAATACAACACGTTTACAATGAAATACTTAAAAAACAATACAAAAACCCCCAATACAAGAAATTTAAAATAAAACACAACACAATACAAAAAAATCATACAATACAACACCCCCATTAAAGTGAAATTACAATGCATTCAATACAAATAAAAAAATTAAAATAAAACCCAAAACAATACAATCCCGATACTTTTAAAATACAATGCAAAAAAATTACAATATTTTACAACACAATAAATGAAATAAAAAAATTTTACAAAAATTTCAGCAAAATTACAATATAATGAAATAAGTAAAATTACAACACACCCACTAAAATTCAATACTTTAAAAATTAAAACACCACAATACAATCCCAATTTACAATGTAATAAAATACAATACTTTAAACCAATACAATGAAAAAAATACAATTTTAATACAACAAAAATACAATGCAATACAATACAATGTAATAAAAATAAAAATACATTAAAAATACAATAAAGGGCAATAAAATCCCTTTTCCCCCAATAGAACCCCCAAAATTAAAACCCAAAATTTAAATAAATACAATACAATACAAAAAATAAAATACACACCCCACAATACAATACAAAAAATACAATAAAAACACACCACAATGAATTTACAAAAAAACCCAAAAATCCCTTAAAATACAATGGAATACAATAAAATCAAAATTTACAATAATGCAATACAAAAACTTTAAAAATACAAACACCCACAATAAATAAAATAAAATTTTTAAATACAATACAATACAATACAATGCAATAAAATACAATACAATGTAATACATACAATACAATAAAATGCAATACAATACAATCAATACAATACAATACATTACAATTACAATACAATGCAATACAATACAATACAATACAATACATTACAATACAATACAATGCAATACAATACATTACAATGAACACACTACAATACAACACAATACAATACAAAAAATCCCAATACAACACCCCACAATACAATACATAAATACAATCAACACACCACAATGCAATACAACACAACACAATACAATACAATACAATGGAATCAATACAACCCTTACAATACAATGCAATACATACTTACAATACTCCACACCACAACACAATGCAATACTACTATTAAAATACCAACAATAAAAATTTTTAATACACATAAAATGCAATACAATACATTACATACACCACCACCCACACAATGCAATACAATACTTTACAATGGAAACACAATACAATAACACAATCAATGCAATAATAAACAATCACAATGAAATTTTAAAATACATATAAAATTATAACACAACACAGTACATACAATAATACAATAAACACACCACACAATTCAAATCTTTAAAATTACAATGAAATACAATTTTTACATGCAATACAATAAAAAATACATACATGCAATACAATAAAATACATACAACACTCCTCTGGCTACTGTGCGTTCTACCACCTCAACAAAATAATGCATGTGTACACAAGCCCTTTGGTTATTGCCTCTTCCCAAACACTAGCATCCAGACCACCACTCCAGGTAAGGTGGGAACTGGGGAAACCCAAGGGTCTGGCTCTGGACAGACTTAAAGGGGCACAAAAGTACGCGCGCGCGGGTATGTGGGGGTTTTTGTTGTGTGTGTTTGTGTGTCTTTTTTTTTTTAGTATTCTTTTACATCAAGGATAATGGTGTAAGCACTCATGTGCTTTTTTACATCCAGTCCTCGTGTGTATGCGGTTTTGTAAATTTTGTCATCCGTTCCCACCGGCACAAAATGGCTTACTCTTTCGAAACGCGGAACAGGATTTAACGTGTGCGCAAGGTGTTCTGCGTGCGTTTGCACACGGGGCCTCGGTTTATAGTCTCATCCGAAGGACTTTTAGGGAGAGTGGAGTCGGCACTGATGTTAACTCCAGGGAAAAAATACTCCTGAACGAGATTTGAACCCAGGTTGTCAGATTGCATGCGCAATGTTCTAACCACTAGGCTACCCTTCCCCGTGTGTGTGTGTGTGTGTGTGTGTGTGTGTGTGTGTGTGTGTGTGTGTTGTGTGGTGTGTGTGTGTGTGTGGTGTGTGTCTGTGTGTGTGTGTCTGTGTGTGTCTGTGTGTGTGTTAGTGTTAGTGTGTGTGTGTGTTCGTGTGTTAGTGTGTGTGTGTGTGTGTGTGTGTGCTGTGTGTGTGTGTGTGTGTGTGTGTGTTGTGTGTGTGTGTGTGTGTGTGTGTGTGTGTTGTGTGTGTGCATAATGTATACAGTCTGTTGTCAAGTATAAGTGTATGCTGTGCTTTAGTCTCTGTCTGTCCTTGCTGATCTGCTGGACGCAGCTTCTTTCTCAAGTCATCAGTGCTCATGCATTTCCTCCTTGGTCTCTGTTTTCTTCCTCATTTACTTCTTACAAATAAACACATATCATACACTCGCGCATGCACACACAAAGAGATACACACATACACACACACACACATACACACACATACACACACATCACGTCTGATATCACTTTTTAGTGGAAGGACGTTAAACTGAACTAGCACACACACACACACACACACGCACGCACGCCACGCACGCCGCACGCACGCACGCACGCACGCACGCACGCACGCACGCACGCACGCACGCACGCACACACACACACACACACACAACCACATACACGTACACACATCATATGCACATATAAAACACGGATACTAGCAGGTATACTTTTCTTCTTTTGCTTTTATTGAACATTTAACTTTCGCCTTTAAATGCTGAACAGATTCTGAGCAATAACAGCAAAGGGCTGTGAAATGAAAGTATAAGCTTTAATTGTGATAAAAAAAACCCAGATAGCATCTGCACCTTTAGAAAAGCTGACATCAGATCCTGCACTATACTAGTATCGTGTGTTAACATTGGATTCTCGTGTTGAAGAACAAAATAGATACCTGGCCATGGCAATCAAGTCTGTAACAGAGCTGCAAAGCAAAGTGTACTGAACACTTTGGGATCTATTACTGCGCGAAGTTCAAGATTATCAGCACAAAAAATATGTTCATTATTTCAAAAACCTATCTAACTCAAATTAAAAAAAATGTTATTCCTACATGTCATTAGAATATAGCATCTGCTATCTATAGACAGAGACGTAGCTCATGCAAACCAACATATTTGCAGAAACTATGTTTATGCAGCAATGTAATTTCTATCTGACATTTGGTTTTAGTGTGTCCTATATTACACACTATGTATGGTTGTGTATGTAAGGGTATGTAAAGTTGTTGTTGTGCCGGTGGGAACAGATGACAGAATTTACAAAACCGCAAGCACACGGGGACTGGATGTAAAAAAATCACATAAGTGCTTATTCCATTATCCTCGATATAAAAGAATAAATAAATACATAGATAAAATAGAAAAATAAACATTCAATGATGCTAAGAACACTCTGAGTAGGAAGGTCACCTATCTTGTTGATATCGTGAAAAAATAGCATCGCCGGTTGATAGACTTTTGTACTTGTATAGTAAAATGATGGTTTAAAGTTACTTTCATTCCAAGTTTTTGTAATCTAACCGTCTAAAATCACATTTCTATGAAGGTGTGGAATTAAAAAAAAGAAGTGATTTATTCATAATTTTAGACACAGCCAATTGTCAACAAGTATGTCTTCATAAGCACCCATGGATTATGCATGAAAAGGTATTCCCAGAGTTAATCGAAACACTTGACAATCCGATCATTTCATTCTCTGTAATAAATACTTTGGACACCGGAAATTGCTTCGTTGCTATACTGTGTGTGAAACAGACTAGATATAATGCCATATGTTTTAGAATAGCAACACCAGGATCCCCTTCACCTGTTTACTATACTTTTAGGCAATCAAACCCGTTGCCAGCTTTAATATTTAAATCTTCAATGTGAAATGCCCTGTTAATGCCAAAAGTGAAAATTACCCCCCAAAATTTACCAGGGTTTTATTCCAAACTTTTAAAAGAAAAAGGCGGTGAAAAAAGGTGCTCCATACAAGGGTAAGGACCACCATGTGTAAGGTGAATTTCC
>CM054161.1:25689838-25702338 GCA_028751875.1 Rapana venosa | reverse complement strand
CTGCTGCTGCTGCTGCTGCTGCTACTGCTGCTGCTGTTGCTGCTGTATCATCATTTCATCATCATCATCCATCGTCCACCCATCCTAAATCACCAGTCAATCATCAATCGTCGTCGTCGTCGTCGTCATGCAACATCATCATCAGCAGCAGTAAAAGCAGCAGCAGCAGCAGCAGCAGCAGCAGCAGCAGCAGCAGCAGCAGCAGTAGTAGTAGTAAGTAGTAGTAGTAGTAGTAGTAGTAGCAGCAGCAGCAGCAGCAGCAGAAGCAGCAGCAGCAGCAGCAGCAGCAGCAGCAGCAGCAGCAGCAGCAGCAGCAGCAGCAGCAGCAGCAGTAGTAGTAGTAGTAGTAGTAGTAGTAGTAGTAGTAGTAGTAGTAGTAGTATCATCATAGTCATCGTTGTCGTCATCATCATCATCATCATCATCATCATCATCAGCAGCAGCAGCAGCAACAGCAGCAGCAGCAGCAGCTTTGTCGCACGTTGTCGTGGTCTTCGTGGTAATCGTCGTCGTCGTTCTTGCTGCGCTGCTTCTGCTGTTGTTATTGTTGCTGCGCTGCTTCTGTTGTTATTGTTGCTGCGCTGCTTCTGCCGTTGTTATTGTTGCTGCGCTGCTTCTGCTGTTGTTATTGTTGCTGCGCTGCTTCTGTTGTTATTGTTGCTGCGCTGCTTCTGCTGTTGTTATTGTTGCTGCGCTGCTTCTGCTGTTGTTATTGTTGCTGCTGCTGCTGCTGTTGTTATTGTTGCTGCTGCTGCTGCTGTTGTTATTGTTGCTGCTGCTGCTGCTGTTGTTATTGTTGCTGCGCTGCTTCTGCTGTTGTTATTGTTGCTGCGCTGCTTCTGCTGTTGTTATTGTTGCTGCGCTGCTTCTGCTGTTGTTATTGTTGCTGCGCTGCTTCTGCTGTTGTTATTGTTGCTGCGCTGCTTCTGCTGTTGTTATTGTTGCTGCGCTGCTTCTGCTGTTGTTATTGTTGTTGCTGCTGCTGCTGTTGCTGATAATGATGATATTGGATGTTGTTGCTGTTGTTGTTAAAACTGTTTGCATGCTTAGCTCCCAAGCTGTCATAAAAAAAATTACACCACTCGCAGATTAAAAATAAAATTAATGAGTTCATGGACTTTAAAAAAAACACACACCACCAAATAAACAAATAAAACAACCAAAAAGTCAACAACATAGCCCCAAAGAAAGAAAGAAAGAAAACTAAAAAAACAAGAGAGAGAGAGAGAGAGAGAGAGAGAGAGAGAGAGAGAGAGAGAGAGAGAGAGAGAGAGAGAGAGAGAGAGAGAGAGAGAGAGAGAGAGAGAGAGAGAGAGCGAGAGAGAGAGCGAGAGAGAGAGAGAGAGAGATAGAGAGAATGACAATGACAATGACAATGACAAAGTCAATGACAAAGGTTTATTGTGATAAGCGATATGCCCATTCACAAGGGGACAGTGGGAGGGGGGCTGAGCACAAAACACAAAAGTTTTATACACTGAGATTTTAATTAGTTACATCCCAAATAGTCATCATGTCATGGATTCCATAACATGGTTACATAATTAATTCATATTCTTTCCGGTTGTTTTTTTAACCTTTGGTTAGCCCTTACGATAAAAATTGGTAAGAGGAAGGAATTTCCTCCACAAAACTGTACAAATAAAAAATCAACATCTGTGAGAGAGAGAGAGAGAGAGAGAGAGAGAGAGAGAGAGAGAGAGCATTCTTTGTCTGCCAATAGAATTCACATTTAAAGGCGTACGTGCGAGCGTGTGGAATGCCCAGAAAAGGAAAGTGGTAGCCAAACCAGTGAACAATATCTATCTATCTAACTAACTATCTATCTAACTATCTATCTAACTATCCATTAGCACAGCCGTCAAGGATTAAATTCTGACGTGCAGAGTGACAGCTAGCCAGTTTGCATACAGATACTTAGGATTATAATGACCAATATTAGCGTGGGAAACAATGAATGTGTGCCTCCCCAACTGACCTTAGCACCCACCCCCAGCTACCTCCTCCCGCCCCCAAACTACCCCCTTCCCCTCCCTCCAAACTTACCTTTCTCCCCACCCATCTACCCCTCCCTCCTCCTCCTCCTCCCCACCAAGTTACCCCTCTCTCCTTTCCCCAGCTACCCCTTAGCAAAAATAAAATGGAAAAAAAGCACAAACATGGAAAGATAGACAGCACATCTCCTCCAAACTACAGAGGATTAGCAGTTAGGGGTGATCCCCATAGAGATCACAAATTCCTATAGCTGACAGCTAAGTTGCTGCATTTATAGTTTTACATTTTATTGAAACTAACAGTTCCAAACTGTAATAATGTATGGACTTTATATAGCGCTGAATCTTGTAAAGCAACAAATCAAAGCGCTCAGATTTTATTTCATACCACTTTAAGTCACGGCAGATTTCTCTCCGTGAAATTCGGGCTGCTCTCCCCGGGGAGAGCGGGAGAACGCGTCGCCACTTAGCGCTGCACCACCCTTTCACCCTTTTTTTTTTTTTTTTTTTTTTTCTGCAGCTGTATTTGTTTCCCTATCAGAGTGACTTTTTTCTAAGAATTTTGCCAGGGACAACTCTCTTGTTGCCGTGGGTTTTTTTTACGTGCGCTAAATAATTACGTGTAACACACGGGACCTCGGTTTATCGTCTCATCCGAAAGACTAGCGCCCAGACCACCACTCATGGTCTAATGGATGGGGGAAAAATTTCCGGTCCAAACGGGGTACGAACCGCCGCACACTTCAGACCCGGACTTTTCGCTTTCTAGACAGGCGCGTTACCTCTAGACCACCGATCCACATATGTGTGGATGTCCTTAATGTAAAGGTGTCTTTTCTTATATTAGTTCGGAAATAGCAAAAATTCTTATTCTAAATACTCAGTTTCACCCTGTCCTCGTTTAAGACAGGTAAACAGTAGATTCTACTTTCTTCTTCTTCTTTCATCTGCCGCTGGTGCCCTTCGGCGTCGCGGGGATAGATTCTACAATTCTATATAAAAACTACTGCTTTTTTTCCATCAGATACAATCTTTTATCTGGACTTCTGAGCAATGTCAAACAATGAAAAGGAATGTAACTGTTTGTGACAGCCTATGGATGGGAGGTAATATTGCCATCAGATACAATGAAGGCTTTACTTCGCACATATAATGTGTCCAAAATGTTAAATACAGTTGAGCAATGTTTATATGCAGCATATAACTTAACACATGTAAAACAACGTACACCTTGAAGAGAATTTAGGAGGGTTAGAAGGTCTTCATCTTAAATTGAAGTGGAAGTTGTTAAAGTTATTGAAAACTAAGTGAGGTGACAGTCAAAATATGACATTCATGGTCAGTAGAAGGTCTTCATCTTAAATTGAAGTGGAAGTTGTTAAAGTTATTGAAAACTAAGTGAGGTGACAGTCAAAATATGACATTCATGGTCAGTAGGGCTTTAAACAACACGAAATGAAATAATAATGATATCAATGATAATAATAATAATATGTAAATGATATGGCGCTTTATCTTGTAAGAACATATCAAAGCGCTTGTGTTCAACCTATTCTTGTACATACAACCAAATTACAAATAGTTTTACAAAATGAAATTCTTTCTCTCTTTCTCTCTCTCTCTCTCTCTCTCTCTCTCTCTCTCTCTCTCTCTCTCTCTCCACACACACACACACACACACACACACACACACACACACACACACACACACACACACACACACACACACACACACACATGAAGGTTATACACTTTGGCCAGGTGATGGGAATTTTGGCAGCTGAAGGCAGGGACAATTGTGAGATGAAACAGAATGGGAAATCTTAGATTTGAAATAAGTATGTCCGGAGGACAGACATCGATACACTGACGAATAGTTTCAATACAGCAGTGACTGAAACAGCAAGCGAGCTTCTTGGCAAACACCGACCAGTCAAAAAACCATGGGTCACACCTAACATCCTACAACTATACGACAAGCGTAGAGAGTTGAAGAAAAAGAAAAATGAAACAAAAGAAAGAGCAGAACAATATAGGGCAGTCAACAAAACAATCAGGAAGTCCATGACGGAGGCAAAAGAGAAATGGGTCGGTGAACAGTGCCAAGACATTGAAGAGAACATCAAGAAAAACAATAGCAAGAAAACATATCAGCTGGTGAAAGACCTGACGAGCACAAAACAGGGAAAAGGTTTAACAATCCAAGACAAGAATGGGAAGTGTCTCACTGACGACCAGGATATTCTGAACAGATGGACAGAACACTGCTCCGACCTGTATAACTATACAACCGCAGGAGATCCAGAAGTCCTTAATGTACCCGAAAGCAAAGACACAGACAGTCACCCTATCCTCCGAGAAGAAGTGGAAACAGCAGTCAGATCGCTGAAAAAGGGGAAGTCAGCAGGGGCTGACAACATTCCAGCTGAGTTGGTTCAAGCTGGAGGGGAAGCCATGATCAGCGCCCTACTAAGAATCTGCAACAAGATCTGGCAGACAGGAAAATGGCCAACACCATGGACACAGTCACTCATCATCACCCTCCCCAAGAAAGGAAATCTACAACAATGCCATAATTACCGCACAATCAGCCTCATATGCCACCCAAGCAAGGTCATGCTGCAGATAATATTGAATAGACTGAAGCCACAAGCAGAGACCATCATTGCTGAGGAACAAGCAGGTTTCAGAGCAGGGCGCAGCACAACAGAACATATATTCAACCTCAGAATACTATGTGAGCGGTACCTTCAACATCAACAAGACCTTTACCACGTATTTATCGATTTTAAGAAGGCATTTGACAGGGTGTGGCATGCAGCTTTGGGGGCAACCATGAATTTGTACAGCATCAATTCAAACCTGATCAGAGTCATCAAACAGCTGTACAGCGAGGCCACCAGTGAAGTGTACTACAACAACAACGTTGGAGAATGGTTTCGAACAACAGTTGGAGTAAGGCAGGGCTGTCTACTCTCACCCACTCTTTTCAACATCTTCCTTGAGAGAATCATGGCTGATGCACTTGAACATCATGAAGGATCAGTCAGCATTGGTGGCAGAAGATCACAAACCTTCGCTTCGCAGATTACATTGATGGAATAGCAGGATCAGAAAAAGAGCTTGCCAGCCTAACAGAACACTTGAATAAGGCCTCCAAAACATACGGCATGGAAATCAGTGCAGAGAAGACCAAACTGATGACTAATAACACCAACGGCATTAGCACTGATATCAGGGTTAATGACCAGAAGCTGGAAACAGTTCAAAGCTTCAAGTACCTGGGAGCCATTGTATCAGACCAGGGATCCAAGCCAGAAGTAGTATGCAGGACTGCACAGACAATAACAGCTTTGTCAAAACTAAACATCATCTGGAGAGATAAAAATATCTCACTTATCTCCAAGATCAGACTAATGCGCTCCCTTGTCATATCCATATTTCTGTATGCCTGTGAATCATTGACCCTGACTGCAGATTTGGAGAGAAGAGTACAGGCGGTGGAGATGAGATGCTTTCGGAGACTCCTTGGCATCTCCTACAAAGACCACATAAGCAACGAAAGCGTGCATAACAGAATCCAGCAAACCATTGGACCCTATGAGAACCTTCTAACGATCGTGAAAAAGCGTAAACTTAAATGGTATGGGCATGTCACAAGATCCAAAGGACTTGCAAAGACAGTTTTACAAGGCACTGTCCAAGGAGGAAGAAGAAGAAGCAGACCAAGGAAGAGCTGGGAGGATAACATCAGCGAATGGACAGGCCTAGAACTCAACAAAACCCTGAGAAAGGCAGAACAGAGAGAGGAATGGAGGGAACTGGTTGATGATGAGTCTTTGAGGGTGCCCCCACGGTCGTCAGACTACGGGACAGATAGATAGATGTCTGGAGGCTGGATTTAAAAGTGTCATTAGTAGGCATTCAGTGAAGAGAGAATGGACCAGAAATAGAGAAAGATAAACACACACACACACACACACACACGCACGCACGCACGCACACACGCATGCACGCACGCATGAACACACACACACACACACTTTCAACACATACATGCAAACGCACGGCCATTCACACACGAACTTATTAGAGCGCAGGAGTACATGACATGGTATTTAGACATGTTATGTTTAGATGCAGATACGGTGAGAGAGAGAGAGAGAGAGAGAGAGAGAGAGAGAGAGAGAGAGAGAGAGAGAGAGAGAGAGAGGAGAGAGAGAGAGAGAGGAGAGAGAGAGAGAGAGATAAAGGAGTTAGAATGATTTTTTCCCTGTTCAATAATACAAAATATATGGATTGTTTGAATCTAAGCAGCCATCCACCTCTTATTTTATTGTCTAGGTCATATGGCACCAGTTCGCTGCTCAAAATCCTTTTTTTTCAATCAAATCCCAAGGTTTTCTTCTTCTTCGTCATCCAATGCTCAGACAGCAACTACTGTCACATGAGCGAAAATGGGACAGGCCGACACATCCGACTTTGCATGGGAGAGATTTGTTATTGTATAAGTTTTTCTGGAAAAAGGCAGGAGAATGGACCAAGAAGGCAGAAAATAAGACAATAATGAGGTGACAAGAAGAAAAGGAACAAGGCAGAAACAAAGAGAGGGATAGAAAAGAGGGGATTCTTAGCACAGAATTTCCAGAAGGTGGAGATGCTTTTTATACTGACAGCCCCCCTCCCCCCCACTCCCCGCATCCCCACGAAGTAAATCCCAAGGTTTAAAGCCCTGTTAATCACAGAAGTCGAATTAGACATATCACCTTATAAATGTTAAAATGTCATATTAAATCCATCTCCTTACTCTGAATATTCCTACATTCTTAATGGTGGGTAAATGGCTGCATACAGAACATCTCTCCATTGATGAACCTGGGAGCTCTAGCAGAAAAAAACCCACGCAATTATTTATGATTAAAACAAGGTTAAAACGAGCTGGTATCAACGCTCCAGCCAACCATAAAGGTCAAACAAAGATGGTAACTGCATTGTAGGAGACAATGACACGTATAAATGAGGTAAAACCTAAAAAAAAAACCCACCCAAAAAACAAATCCCCCAAATAAAAACAAAAACATAAAATGTGTTCCTGATAAAGATTGACATGCTAACTGTGTTAACTAATATCATCATCCTCTTTGACTGTGTCTTTATCTTGAAGACGTTAATTTTCAGTGTCTCAAAAAAGTTCATTGTGTCCAGAGTATTTTATTTACCTGTCACTTTTGTGACATTTTACCAAAACAAATCCCCCACCCCCCCCATCCCTATAATAAGATCAAATGTTAACAAACAAACATGAAATGAAATTAGCAGGCCACCACAAAGGCAGTACGACCAAAATATTCGTTTCGTTATATTTTCATTTATTTAGTTTCCACCAGCATGTGTAACTGTTTTGCTTTAAGGGTGACAGTTTCTACAGAAACTTTGCAAGTGACCACTGTCTTCAAGCTGTGAACTATTTTACTGCATATGAACCTTGTTTACTTGTGTTTAGATTGACAAACACAACGTGTGTGCTATTTCAAGTCAATATTACCGAATCTTAACAATTACATCCCTTTTTTTGAAAAAAAAGTTGTTTCATAGTCCAGATCAAAGTTCCCATGTGATGGAAATGAAGCAACAAATTTTTTATGTCATTGTACAAATTGCTGTTTACCTGTCTGAAATAAGTGATGGGTAAAGTTAAATTATTGTAGACATGACTTTTTAAAAAATGTGTAAAATGATATAAAAAAGACACCTTCAAAGTTTGGAGTTGTTACTTTGATAATACATCATAAAAATTAAGATGCCACATCTTAAATTGTGAGTTAGGATTTTGTGATCTCCACGGGGATCACCCCCTAACTTCTAATCTTCCGAAGTTTGGAGGAGATGTGTTGTCTATCTTCCCATGTTTGTGTCATTTGCTTTTCAAATGTATTTTAAGGCAGCAGTAGCTGGGAGAGAGACAGGACAAAGGAGAGGAAGAGAAGGGGATTTCTGGAAGGAGGGGGTGGGGAGAATAGAAGGGGGTGGGGAGAATAGAAGGGGATAGGGGCAGCTTAGTTGGGGGGGGGGGGGGAAGAAGGATAGTAGCAGCTTAGGGGTGGGGAGAATAGAAGGGGGGGGGGGGAGGGATAGAAGAGGATAGTAGCAGCTTGGGTGGGGGGGGGGGGAATAGAAGGGGATAGTAGCAGCTTAGTGGGGGGGGGGGGGGCGAGAATAGAAGGGGATAGTAGCAGCTTAGGGGGGGGGGAGAATAGAAGGGGATAGTAGCAGCTTAGGGGGGGGGGAGAATAGAAGGGGATAGTAGCAGCTTAGGGGGGGATAAGAATAGAAGGGGATAGTAGCAGCTTAGGTGGGGGGGGGGGGAATAGAAGGGGATAGTAGCAGCTTAGGGGGGGGGGAGAGAATAGAAGGGGATAGTAGCAGCTTAGGGGGGGGGGAGAGAATAGAAGGGGATAGTAGCAGCTTAGGGGGGGGGAGAATAGAAGGGGATAGTAGCAGCTTAGGGGGGGGGGAGAATAGAAGGGGATAGTAGCAGCTTAGGGGGGGGGGAGAGAATAGAAGGGGATAGTAGCAGCTTAGGGGGGGGGGAGAGAATAGAAGGGGATAGTAGCAGCTTAGGGGGGGGGGGGAGAGAATAGAAGGGGATAGTAGCAGCTTAGGGGGGGGGGGAGAATAGAAGGGGATAGTAGCAGCTTAGGGGGGGGGGAGAATAGAAGGGGATAGTAGCAGCTTAGGGGGGGGGGAGAGAATAGAAGGGGATAGTAGCAGCTTAGGGGGGGGGGAGAGAATAGAAGGGGATAGTAGCAGCTTAGGGGGGGGGGGAGAGAATAGAAGGGGATAGTAGCAGCTTAGGGGGGGGGGAGAGAATAGAAGGGGATAGTAGCAGCTTAGGGGGGGGGGGGGAGAGAATAGAAGGGGATAGTAGCAGCTTAGGGGGGGGAGAATAGAAGGGGATAGTAGCAGCTTAGGGGGGGGGGAGAATAGAAGGGGATAGTAGCAGCTTAGGGGGGGGGGAGAGAATAGAAGGGGATAGTAGCAGCTTAGGGGGGGGGGGAGAGAATTTGAAGGGGATAGTAGCAGCTTAGGGGGGGGGGGGGGGGGAGAGAATAGAAGGGGATAGTAGCAGCTTAGGGGGGGGGAGAGAATAGAAGGGGATAGTAGCAGCTTAGGGGGGGGGGAGAGAATAGAAGGGATAGTAGCAGCTTAGGTGGGGGGGGGGGAGAGAATAGAAGGGGATAGTAGCAGCTTAGGGGGGGGGAGAGAATAGAAGGGGATAGTAGCAGCTTAGTTGGGGGGGGGGGGGGGGGTTAGGAGGGGGGGGGATAGAGGGGAGATGTACATGGGGTATGGGGGGGGGGGGTGGGGTGAGGAGTGAGAAGGTAGGTGACCTTAGCAATTACAGCCTGATTCATCTCTTCCTAGGAAAAATCAGTTCTCATTATCTTTATGCATGTCTGTAGTGGCATTTTCTACAACTTTCTTCAAGCTGTGAATGTTCGTGTGTCTTAGAGTTGCAAACAGATATGTGTGCGTGATAAAGCTTTGATTTTATGTTGTCTTATAGGTGTGTAAGTTGGGGGGGGGGGGTGGGGGTTAGGAGAGGATAGAATTGGGGATGGAGTCAATTTAGGGTGGAAGAAGAGGTAGAATAGAAATAGAAGGTAAGTTAGTTATTTAAAAAAAAGTATTTATTCTTTTTTATCGAAAATAATGGAATAAGTACTCATGTGGTATTTTATGTCCAGTCCCCGTGTGTATGCAGTTTTGTAAATTTTGTCATCTGTTCCCACCAGCACATAATGTCCTACTTTTTCAAAAAGTGGAACAGCATTTAACGTGTGCGCAAGATGTTCTGCGTGCGTTCGCACGTGGGACCTCAGTTTATAGTCTCATCCGAAGGACTTTTGGGGAGAGTGGAGTCGGCACTGATGTTAATTCCAGGGGAAAAATCCCCTTGAACAGGATGCGAACCCAGGTCATCAAATTGTGAGTGCAATGTTCTAACCATTAGGTCGTGGGAGGGAGGGGATAGGTCAGGGAGGAGGAGGGGTAGGTTTTGGGGAGGGAGGACGTGAAAAGATATGGGGAGGAGAGGGGTAGGTTAGAGAGAAGGAAGGGATAGGTTGGTGGAGGGAGGTAGGTTAGGGGGAGGAAGGGTAGGTATTGGGGTAGTTTAGGTGGAAGGTAGAGGGGATAGAGTAGGGGAGGGAAGGGCAGGGGTAGTTTAGGGAAAGGTTTACATTTGTCATGGTCTATGATAAGTAGGCCGTGTATCTTTAAGTATCAAATGAAGTGGGAAAAAGATGGTCAATATAGTGTTTCCCATGCCAGTATTGTGGAGGAGGATCCAAAGTATGTGTATGCCAAAAGGTACGCTATTACTCTCATTTGCAGGTTTTGCCCAATATCCTTGCATTAACGGCTGGACTATATATATATATATATATATATATATATATATATATATATATATATATATATATATATATATATATATATATATATATATGTGTGTGTGTGTGTGTGTGTGTGTGTGGGTGGGTGGGTGGGTGGGGAGCATATCCGTGTTAGAAATCGTGCTGGCAAATTCCGGAACTGCACCGTGTCATTATTGTTACTGCTGCTGCATCCAGCCCTGCACAAATGCTGCCACGTTAGATTCTCTCTCTCTCTCTCGCTTACTAAGCGAACACAATCACTTCGTTTCCCTTCATCTTCCGAATCGTCGACTTATTCTCTTTTTTCTACATGATTACATGCCAGTGAAAAAACACCCAAACAAGCAACCTTTGAGCGACAAAAAGTGTGTTTTGTGCTTAGTTAATCTGGAAAAGGGGAAGCGTGTAATTGTGTGAGCTTGGTTTTATTTTTGTTTTATTTTTGTTTGGTGCTCATCTCATTAAAGAAGGTAAGTTGACGAGTATGATGAATTATTTGAGATCGAATGTTAATGATATATCACACGCTGCTGTAACTGACAACACGTTTCAGGTGGTGTTCCTATTTCTTTTATATATTTATTTTTAATATTAGTATAGTGTATACTACTGTAAGTCACGGTAGATTTCTCTGCGTGAAATTCGGGCTGCTCTCCCCGGGGAGAGCGGCTCGCCACAAGAGCAGCGCCACCCATTTATTTGTTCTTTCCCTATCTGAACTGTATTTGTTTCCCGATCAGAGGTGACTCTTTCCTACATAATTTTGCCAGGGTTCTTTTAAGTGCGTTAAATAATTATATGTAACATACACACGGGACTTCGGTTTATTGTCTCAATCGAAAGACTAGCACCCATACCACCACTCATGGATTAATGGATGGGGGGAAAGTTTCGGGTCCAAACGGGGATCGAACCTATTCAGTTCTTAGATATTGCTGAGGGGACAACGTGTTTGCTGCTGCCAGATCTGTGGTATAGATGCAGATATATATATATATAATATTTGCTTTCAGATCGATTTTATTTTATTCTGGATCTGTGTATGAACGAAGAGAGACAGAAACGCTGGACTTAGCAACAAGTATTAAAGCGATGACGTGGTTCGTTTGGGTGAAAAAAAAGAATGACATGAACACCAGGAGCAGTGCACACACACACACACACACACACACACACACACACACACACACCACACACACACACACACACACACACACACACACACACACACACAAACACACACACACACACACACACACACACACACACACACACACACACACACACACACACACTGACAAATTTAAAAACTTGCATATTGAGAAAAGCTGCTTTCCTCTCAAGTTTAAACACGCAAAAGTTATACCAGTCTATAATATTAGGAGAATATTCTTCTCCTTTAATATTTCAAACAATTTTATTCTTTGTGTATCATCTAAAACCACCTAAAACACATACACAGATCATTACTATTCTTTGATAGACAACCCCCCCCCCCCAAGTCTAACAGAATTTGATTAATCAGGGTTAATGGTCTATTTTTGTTGACTTTGAAAAAGCATTTGATGTGATTAATCATTCTTTGTTATTGCGCAAATTAAACTTTTATGAACTGGTACCTAAAGTTATTCAAGTACTATAATTTTTTCTCAGTTAGGCAGAAGCTCGTATCTGTAAATAATCAAACATCAGTACTATTACCCATTAGACATGGAGTATCAAAAGGATCTGTATTCGGACCATTCTTGTTTTCAGTCTTTGTAAATGACTTACCCTGTTTTTATTAAATGCAGCTGTGAAATGTTTGCTGATGATACCACTCTCTTTTGTAGTGATTCAGACCTCTGCAGGTTAACTGGCAAACTTCAATAAAGTATTGACAGATTAATTGTTTGGACTCAATTAAACCATAAGTTCCTAAATGCACAGAAAACAAAGTGTATGTATGTATCAGTAAGACATAAAGACAAAAAAAATATAAAAGGCAACTATCAACCTTTTTTTTATTGGATAAAGAAATAGTTTGAAAAAGTTGACGTTGATAAAACACGAGGTGTCATCATTG
>CM054161.1:25679838-25684838 GCA_028751875.1 Rapana venosa | reverse complement strand
TTATTTGTCTACTTATTTATTTCGAGGACAATGGAATGTGCTTTTTACATCTAGTCCCTGCGTGTGCAGTTTTGTAAATTTTGCCATTCGTTCCCACCGGCACATCAGCCTCATAAGCCATCTCTGTGCACCCCCCTCTTCCCTCTCCCAAATGATTTGAAGTCATGGTTATCTTTGCTTGTGAAGGACGAACATCTTTATATAAACGATGAATGAATTTCAAGTTTATCTCACTGAGGTTGTCCCAAAAGAGGTAAATCATAGTCAATGATAGCTAAAACATGGCCACAAAACAGTTTTTGTTTGTTATTTAGAAAGTGTTTTAATTTTGATAATTGCAAAAAAGCCTGTCAGCAAGACGTTTTCCTAGTGATGTCATGTGGTCAGTCCAAGTCAGATTTGTTGTCAATACTGGCCCCTAGGATTTTATGTAAGTCAGCTTCTTGAATTACTCTTTTATCTATTACCAGACGGTGGAATTCAGTTTTCAGTTTTATCGTCTTTCTGTCTTGCTAACACATACATACATACATACATACATACATACATACATACATACATACATACATACATACAATACATACATACATAGATACATGCATACATAGATACATGCATACATAGATACATACAATACATACATACATACCATACATACATACATACACTCAATTTTTGTGTGCATTTAAGGACTAAGTTTGATTAAGTCCACGTAACCAATCTGCCAGTACTGTTTTGAAGTTTGAGAATTAACCTACATGGGTAGTAATCACAAAAAAGAGAGATGTATTGACAAAAAGGGTAAGTCATTTACGTAGACAGAAAATAAGATTTGGCCCTAATATTGACCCTTGTGGTACTCCATACCTAATGGGTATTAGTTCTTTTTGATTACCTGTATTTCTAGCTTCTTCTTATCTGACAACAACTTGCTAAATGGTTAATACGCTCTGGTGTCATTTTACACAAGTGCAGTTTGAATAATAGCAAAAAGTGATTAATTACATCAAATGCTTTTTCAAAGTCAACAAAAAACAAGACCAGTAAATGCATTCTTATTCATGTTGTGCAGGAGACTGTCCTTAAGTTGAGTAAGATGTGTGTGATAGTAACTGTATTACGAAATCCTGAGAGACCAATCTTCATTAGATTGTCGGCAACAAAGTAGGAACATAAATTTTTTTTGCGCTTTTTCATGGTTTAAGAAAAGATTGCTATAACTGAAATTGGCCTATGATATGAAGGACAAGTGAATTTGCCTGATTTGTTGTCTGGTGTGAGTTTTCCGCTCTGAGACATGGGAGGAAAATGATTTTTTTCTCTATGCACGAGTGATGAAAATTTGTGAGTGTTACAACTAATACTAGACCAGAAAGTTTGATTATTCTTCCATCCAGGTTGCCAAGAACACGAGCTCGGAATTTTTTATTAAAAAAAAACTTTTAAAAGTTTGATTTTGCATTTAAAAGAATTACAGACAAAATGTTTCTAAAAAAATAAATAAATAAATTTAAAGAAAGTACAAATACAACTTTTTTCATAAACAAGTGATATCAACTGTTTTTCAAGTACTTAATCAACCAAAACACACACACACACACACACACACACACACACACACGCGCGCGTGCGCGCGTTTTTCATGCTATATAAGTTAAAATAAATGCACCACGAGCTCGGAATTAATTTGGAGAGAGAGGCTCTCCAATATATCAAATGGAAATTCAATTTGTTTTCATTCGACATTATTTTTTCTAAGTAATGAAGATCATTTTCACTTGACTTGTCACATGATATAACTTTAGTAGTGAGGTAGTGATATTTGAAGAATGGTTGTTTCAAATTCATCAGCTGGTATGTCGTTAACTATCTGTTGACTTGTTGATGAAGGTTTTTTGTTTTTTTACATACTACATTGATGGCTTTTCAAACATAATGCGAATCCTTACTTGTAATTAAGTTTTGAAAAGAAATACGTTTTGATTTATATCTTAGTGAAGTTTCTTTATTTCTTTTGCAGTGCAAATTGCTCTTTTAAACCGTTGGGTTTTAAATATTCTCTTCAGTGTATTTTAGTTTCTATGTCTTTTTGTTATCCATTGATATTTTTGTTAAGTACTCTTTTTCTTATGAAAGGGAGCATGTTGAACATACACTGAATAAATGCGCCAATCCAAAATTCAGCAGCTTCATTGAGGTCTCTAATTTGATATGTCATGTAACGGTAAATTTATCAGATCAGAAGGAAACCTTGCTCATTGAAGTTTTAAAAAAAAGATATGTAGCAGATATTTTAGGAATTTAGTAGATATTTTAGGAATTTTTATACTATTTTTAAACCGAGTTAAACGAGTTAAACCAAGTTAAACCAGGTTATAATCACTGCATTCTCACGAGGGGTGCACACTTATGTTACACGGGGTTTTCTTGTTGGGTTTTGTGTGTGCAGTGTTATAGTGTTTGAGGTATCTGTTACTCGTGTCAGTTTATATCTATTAGTCGTTCCAGGCCAAGCATTACCTAGGCATTTTGCCTGAGGTTTTAATAAACCCGTGTTGCAATCCCTAATGATATCATGTTTCAATGTTTAAAAGCGTCACTTCAGTCATGGGAGAGATGTAATTCAGCCGTGACCTAAAGTGGTATACAATATACAATACAACGCAGTATACAATTTAAAGTCAAGGCAGGTTTCTCTACGTGAACTTCAGGCTGCTCTCCTCCTCGGGGAAAAGAGTGTCGCCACAAGACCAGCGCCACCCATTTTTCCCCCTGTCTGCATAATTATCTATTTGTTTCTCTATCAGAATGGGAGAGATGTAATTTTCCGGCACAGTGTGCCACTGACTGACATCAGTGTGTGTGTGTGTGTGTGTGTGTGGTTTTGTGTGTGTGTTGTGTGTGTGTTTTGTGTGTGTGTGTGTTTTTTGTGTGCGTGTGTTTTTTGTGTGTGTGCGCGCGCGCGTTTGTGTGTGTTCACGCGCGTGCTCATGTTCGTGCGCGCTCGATTGTCTCATTTGATACAGTGGACAAAACCTGGCAGCTGTGACTGCTACGGTGTGTGTGTGGTGTGTGTGTGTGTGTGTGTGTGTGGTGTGTGTGTGTCTGTGTGTGTGTGTGTGTGTGTCTGTGTGTCTGTGTGTGTGTGCGTTTTGTCCCATGCATGCTGGCCTGTTGCAGGCGGAATGGAGACTGACCCCTGGGCAGTTGTGCGAGCACTGGAAGTGGACAGCGGCCTATATTCCCTGATGAACGGATCCCCGGGGCCTGAAACTCTCAGCAACTGTAAGGACATGATGAAGACCGCTACCTGCCACGTACTGGTAGGTGACTTGCGTTTCATGATAATAATAATGATGATGATGATAATAATGATGATGATGATGATAGTAACAATAATGATAATGATAATGATAATAATAATAATGATGATGATGATGATGATGATAATGATGATGATGATGATGATGATGATGATGATAATGATGATGATGATAACGATGATGATAATAATAATAATAATAATAACAACAACAACAACAACAATACTACTACTACTACTACTACTACTACTACTACTACTACTACTACTACTACTACTACTACTACTACTACTAATGTATGGAATTGATATAGCGCTGAATCTTGTAAAGCAACAAATCAAAGTGCTCACATGACATTGAAAAAATTATTTATTTTATTTTATTTTATTTTTTAAAATATTTATGCGTGTGTATGCGGTTTAAAAAAAATGTCATCTGTTCCCACCGGCACACAATGGTCTACTCTTTCGAACAGCAGAACAGTATTTAACGTGTGCGCAAGATGTTCTGCATGCGTTTGCACACGGGGCCTCGGTTTATAGTCTCATCCGAAGGATGAGCGTTTGTATTCGGATCGGTAGTCTAGAGATTCACCCACCTGCCGAGAAAGCGAAAAGTCCGGGTCGAAAAGTGTGCGGTGGTTCGATATTCGTTTGGGCCAGAAACTCCCCCCCCCTCCCACCTCCCATCCATTAGACCACGAGTGGTCGTCTGGGTGCTAGTCTTTCGGATAAGACGATAAACCGACGTCCTGTGTGGTACACACAAGTATTCAGCGCACGTTAAAGAACCCACAGCAAGAGAGTTATCCCTGGTAGAATTCTGAAGGGAAAAAAAAGCCACTTTGATAGGGAAACAAAAATGCAAGTTGCAGACAGGAAAACAAAATAATGGGTGGCGCTGCTCTTGTGGCGACGCACTCTCCCAGGGAAGAGCAGCCCGAATTTCATGCAGAACATCAGCCGTGACCTAAAGTGGTATACAATATACAATACAACGCAGTATACAATTTTGAGTCAAGGCAGGTTTCTCTACGTGAACTTCAGGTTGCTCTCCTCCTCGGGGAAAGAGTGTCGCCACAAGAGCAGCGCCACCCATTTTTTTCTCTGTCTGCATAATTATCTATTTCTTTCTCTATCAGAGTGGCTTTTTTCTGTAGAAGTTTGCCAGGGACATCTGTCTTGTTGCCGTGGGTTCTTTTACATGCGCTAAATGCGGGACATCGGTTTATCGTTTTATTTCGAAAGACTAGGACCCAGACCACCACTGACGGGTCTAGTGGACGGGAGGAAACTTTCGGGCACAAATACGGATCAAACCCGGACTTTTTCACTTTTTAGGCAGGTGCGTACCTCCAGACCTCCCACCTACGCCTGTGTGGTCGTGTACAGCGCGTAATTCACGCGTACATGCGTGTGCATGCATACACACATACGCACGCACGCACTCACGCACGCACACATCCATCCATCCATCCACCCATACATCCATACATACATCCATACATACATACATGTATACATACATACATACATACATACATACATGTATACATACATACATACATACACATACACACTTACATACACATACATACATACATACACACATACATGCACACATATATACTTAAATACATACATACATACATACACACACACATACACACATACATAC
>CM054161.1:25659838-25669838 GCA_028751875.1 Rapana venosa | reverse complement strand
TCTCTTATTTTCGAAACCCAGCACTGTTTTCCGGAATTGTCTAGCTGCAACAGCATTTGATACGCCTTATATGGTAACCGTTCATTATTCATTTGTAATAATTTAAACCAATATCTTATGCAGGCAGTGTATGAATTTACATAGAGAGGATATCTACACAAATCTCCATATATCATTTTGTTTGGTGTTTTGGTTGGTACACCTAAAAACCTTTTGCATGCCATCATGTGGACTTATTCTATATGTTCTAACTGGTTTATTCTCCATACTTCAGCAGCATAAAGCAATATTGGCTGTATTTTTGTATCAAAAATGTTGAAAAAAGTATTTACTGTCATCTCTTTATATTTCCGAAAACCTCTATTGGGCTGAACTACTGCCTTAGAGAGAGAGAGAGAGAGAGAGAGAGAGAGAGAGAGAGAGAGAGAGAGAGAGAGAGAGAGAGAGAAGAGAGAGAGAGCGAGAGAGAGAGAAAGAGAGAGAGAGAGAGAGAGAGAGAGAGAGAGAGAGAGAGAGAGAGAGAGAGAGAGAGAGAGAAGAGAGAGAGAGAGAGAACTCAGGAACTCAGGATTTTAATTGAACGCCACTAGAGAGAGAAGGTCAATTGCGGACAGAAAAAAAAGAAACATATGTACCCTACCAAGCACTTTTCTCAAAAATAGGCAGCCAACATTTCATAGAAAAAACTAGGGTAGGGTGGGGGTGGGGTAGCTTGAGGTGTTGGAAACACACAAAAACATAACATCTGTGGCAAATGTTTTTTTTTCTAGATACTGTTCATCAAACTGTTATAAGTCTTCATCGTTTGAAGATTAGTCTACGTTGTGTTTCTTCTTTCTTTCTTTCTTTCTTTCTTTCTTTCTTTCTTTCTTTCTTTCTTTTTCTTTCAGAGACCTCAACTTCTCCAGGAGCCAGCATATTGAGGGTGGCGCCCATCTCCTCTCCCTCGTTGTTTTACCTTCCCTGACCCTATAGAGGGCAGGTTCCCATTTACAGCTGGGTGAACTGGGGGACTTCACCGAAGTCAAAGCGCACAAAAACGGTCACCCATCTACTTAGTAACCACGCTCAATGCTGCTTAACCTTAGCTTGAGGAAAGCGAGTTCTCTGACCACTGAGCTATCCCGTCCCCTAATTCACTTTTTTTTTACACTTCTACATCTTTACTTCATACCACACCATCAATACACTTCTACATCTTTACTTCACACCATCAATACACCTCAACACCTTTACTTCACACCATCAATACACCTCAACATCTTTACTTCATACCACACCACTATACACTTCTATATCTGTACTTCATACCACACTGTAATACACACCTACATCTTTACTTCATACCACACTGTAATACACACCTACATCTTTACTTCATACCACACTGTAATACACACCTACATCTTTACTTCATACCACACTGTAATACACACCTACATCTTTACTTCATACCACACTGTAATACACACCTACATCTTTACTTCATACCACACTGTAATACACACCTACATCTTTACTTCATACCACACTGTAATACACACCTACATCTTTACTTCACACCATCAATACACACCTACATCTGTACTTCACACTACACCATCAATACACTTCAACATCTTTACTTCACACCATCAATACACTTCTACATCTTTACTTCACACCATCAATACATTCTACATCTTTACTTCACACCATCAATAAACGTCTACATCTTTACTTCACACCATCAATACACCTCAACACCTTTACTTCACACCATCAATACACTTCTACATCTTTACTTCACACCATCAATACACTTCTACATCTTTACTTCACACCATCAATACACTTCTACATCTTTACTTCACACCATCAATACACTTCTACATCTTTACTTCACACCATCAATACACTTCTACATCTTTACTTCACACCATCAATACACTTCTACATCTTTACTTCACACCATCAATACACTTCTACATCTTTACTTCACACCATCAATACACTTCTACATCTTTACTTCACACCATCAATACACTTCTACATCTTTACTTCACACCATCAATACACTTCTACATCTTACTTCACACCATCAATACATTCTACATCTTTACTTCACACCATCAATACACTTCTACATCTTTACTTCACACCATCAATACACTTCTACATCTTTACTTCACACCATCAATACATTCTACATCTTTACTTCACACCATCAATACACTTCTACATCTTTACTTCACACCATCAATACACTTCTACATCTTTACTTCACACCATCAATACACTTCTACATCTTTACTTCACACCATCAATACACTTCTACATCTTTACTTCACACCATCAATACACTTCTACATCTTTACTTCACACCATCAATACATTCTACATCTTACTTCACACCGTCAATACACTTCTACATCTTTACTTCACACCATCAATGCACTTCTACATCTTTACTTCACACCATCAATGCACTTCTACATCTTTACTTCACACCATCAATACACTTCTACATCTTTACTTCACACCGTCAATACACTTCTACATCTTTACTTCACACCATCAATACACTTCTACATCTTTACTTCACACCGCGCCCCTCCTGTTTCTTCTTTTTTCCTTAGCTTCTTTTTCACTCACTCCTCGAAAGTGTGTGTTCCAAAATTCACATTATACATACAAGCAGTTCATCTTGTTGTGTGTTCCAAAAATCACATTATACATACAAGCAGTTAATCTTGTTGTGTGTTCCAAAAATCACATTATACATACAAGCAGTTAATCTTGTTGTGTGTTCCAAAGTTCCCATTATACATACAAGCAGTTAATCTTGTTGTGTGTTCCAAAAATCACATTATACATACAAGCAGTTAATCTTGTTGTGTGTTCCAAAATTCCCATTATACATACAAGCAGTTAATCTTGTTGTGTGATCCAAAATTCCCATTATAAATACACGCAGTTAATCGTGTTGTGTGTTCCAAAATTCCCATTATACATACAAGCAGTTCATCTTGTTGTGTGTTCCAAAAATCACATTATACATACAAGCAGTTGATCTTGTTGTGTGTTCCAAAAATCACATTATACATACAAGCAGTTAATTTTGTTGTGTGTTCCAAAATTCGCATTAGACATACAAGCAGTTAATCTTGTGCTTGACGCGGTGAACAGCGACAAGATGATGGTGACCTCAGGGGCCATGTCAGCCCTACACACCATGGCCACTGTCCTCCTCTCCCCGTCCTGTCCAGTCTTCGTAGAGGACCCCACCTTCTACGGGGCAGTCTACATGCTAGAGCAAGACCTCCACATGCAGATCATACCTGGTCAGTGGACTGGACTGGACTTGGGTTGATCTTACCTGAATGGCTTAGCTTGGGTTGGGGTTGGTTGGGGTTGGCTAGGCTTGGCTTGGTTTGGTGGAATTGACTTTGACCTGATTTGCCTTGACTTGACTTGAGTTGAGTTGGTTTGGGTTGGGTTGAGTTGAGTTGGTTTGGGTTGAGTTGAGTTGGTTTTGTTTGAGTTGAGTTGAGTTGGTTTGGGTTGAGTTGAGTTGGCTTGAGTTAAGTTGAGTTGGTTTGGGTTGGGTTGAGTCGAGTTGTTTGGGTTGAGTTGAGTTGAGTTGGCTTGGGTTGAGTTGAGTTGAGTTGCCTTGGGTTAACTTGACTTGGCTTGGGCTTGGTTTGGCTTGAGGTGATTTCGCTTGGCTCTGCTTGGCTCGAGTTGAGTTAAGTGGAGTTGCTTTGGCTTGTGTCTACATGGTTTGGTTTGGCTTGGGTTGAGGTGAGTTGAGTTGGCTTGGCTTGAGGTGAGGTGAGTTGACTTGAGTTGAGTTGGCTTGAGGTGAGTTGACTTGAGGTGAGTTGGCTTGAGGTGAGGTGAGTTGGCCTGGGGTGAGTTGGCTTGAGGTGAGTTGAGTTGGCCTGAGGAGAGTTGGCTTGAGGTGAGTTGACCTGAGGTGAGTTGGCTTGAGGTAAGTTGACTTGAGGTGAGTTGGATTGAGGTGAGGTGAGTTGGCTTCAGGTGAGTTGGCTTGAGGTGAGTTGGCTTGAGGTGAGTTGGCTTGAGGTGAGTTGCCTTGAGGTAAGTTGTCTTGAGGTGAGTTGCCTTGAGGTGAGGTGAGGTGAGTTGCCTTGAGGTGAGGTGAGGTGAGTTGGCTTGAGGTGAGGTGAGGTGAATTGGCTTGAGGTGAGTTGGCTTGAGGTGAGTTGACTTGAGGTGAGTTGACTTGAGGTGAGTTGGCTTGAGGTGAGTTGACTTAAGGTGAGTTGGCCTGGCTTGAATTTATAGTTGGCTTGGCTTTTATTTGAGTTGAGCTCTAAATGCATGTTACACACAGAACCTCGGTTTATCGTCTCGTCCGAAAAACAACTAGCGCCCAGACCACCACTTACGGTCTAATGGAATTGAAGGGCAGGGATTGGGGGGCGTGGTGAGGGAATTTTGGGCCCAAACTGGAATCGAACCTGGACCCAATCGAACCGAGACTTTTCGCTCTCTAGGTAAGGTAAAAAGGTAAAGGAGTCCCATAACCTATAAGGTCGTAGGGGAGCGAGGCGTCAGAGACCTCACTTCTCTAGGGCCAGCATATTGAGGGCGGCGCCCATCTCCTCTCCCTCGCTGCTTTACCTTCCCTGACCCTAAAGAGGGCAGGTACCCATTTACAGCTGGGTGAACTGGGGGAACTGTACTGAAGCCAAGGCGCGCAAACGGTCACCCATCCAACTGGTAACCACGCTCGACGCTGCTTAACTTGGCTGGGGGAAAGCGAGTGCTCCGACCACTGAGCTATCCCGTCCCCCTCTCTAGGTAGATGTGTTATATCTAGACCACCGATCCCCCCACATTCTCTCTTTACTCCCTAAGGAGTTGATGGGGCACTGCACTGAATTTTTCAGGCTATTGTGTTATGGGCACGGGAACTGGATAGCTCAGTGGTCGTAACACTCGCTTTCCCCCCAGTCAAGGTTAAGCAGCATCGAACATGGTTACCACTTGGATGGGTGACCGTTTGTGTACGCGCCTTGGCTTTAGTACAGTTCCCTCAGTTCACCCAGCTGTAAAATGGGCACCTGCCCTCTTTAGGGTCAGGGAAGGTAAAGCGGCGAGGGAGAGGAGACGAGCGCCGTCCTCGATATACTGGCCCTGAGAGAGCAACTCGAATTTCACACAGAGAAATATGCCGTGACTTAAAGTTGTATAAATGAAAAGGAAAAACAAAAATGAAACGAAGGCAACACATGCCGTTGGGAGAGTAAAAGGTCTGGTTCCATTCAAACCGAGATTTTCTTCTCTCAGTTCACTTGATCATGAATGACGGGAAGGGTGCTAGTCTTTCGGAATAACAACAATAGACTAGGATCTAGCGTGCTGCAAGATTTAAGTACACGTAGACGAACTAGAAACAAATTCGTGTACATGAACGCAAATGCTGTTTTAAGAAAGACTGAAGCATTTTTCCCCCCTCAACAACCTTGTTGAAATTCCTTCGGATGAGACTATAAACCGAGGCCCCGTGTGCGAACGCACTCAGAACATCTTGCGCACACGTTAAATCCTGTTCCGCTTTTCGTAAGAGTAGTCCATTGTGTGCCGGTGGGAACAGACGACAGAATTCACAAATCTGCATACACACAGGGACTGGATGTAAAAAAGCACATAAATGCTTATTCCATTATCCTCGATATTACAGAACCAAAACCATAAACAAAATAAATACATAAAGTTTTAAAAAATTCTGCAAGAGTTCAAATAAAGGCTTGATAGTCTCTGTTTTTTGGGTGTGCAGGAATGTAGGAGTATTCGAGTTTCCAACATGCATCTTTTCTACAGCAATGTTGGTTGCTAGCGGTTTTATTTGTTGATTTTCTTTCCTTGAAACTATTTAAGTTTAGTTTTTTCTTTGATCATGTTTCAATAGTCACACACACCACACACACACACACACACACACACACACACACACACACAACAACACCAATACACCAAAACACACACACACACACACACACACACACACACACACACACACACACACACACACACACACACAACACACACACACACACACACACAACACCACACACACACACACACAATAACACACACACACACACACACACACACACACACTACACACACATACACACACACACACACACACAACACACACACACACACACACACACAACACACACACACACACACACACACACACAACACACACACACCACACACACACACACAACACACACACTTTTTAACTTTTCCTATCTGTCTTCCTTGGTCTAATATCACTCATGTGAAAGAACAATTGAGAACACACCACCCCACCACACACACAAGACACACCAAAACAACACACACACACGCCACGCAAGACAACACACACACACACACACACACACACACACACACACTCACAACACACACACACACACACACACACACAACACACACCACACGACACACACACACAACACCCCGCACCACAACACACACACCCACACCCACACCACACACACACAAAACACACACCCCCCCACATCACCCCCCCCCCCACCCACACACAGACCACAAACCACCCACACCAAAACCACTCACATCACACACACATGATGCACACCGCTCCCACCTCCATCCACCCTCCACAACACACACGTTTTAAAAATTCTCAATGTAGATTTTTTCACTTTTCATGGGTTCCAACCCCCACAACCCCCCACACCTCCCCACCTCAGTGCCCTGTGACAATGACGGAATGGACACGGATGCTCTGGACCGTCTGCTGACCACACACCGACCCCAACTGGACACGACACAGCAGAGACATCCCTTTTGGGCCATGGTCTACACCGTGCCTGTGTTCAGCAACCCTAGTGGCCTCAGCTACAGCCCCAGTGCGTGCGTGCGCGCGCGCGCGTGCGGGGATGGGACGGGATAGCCTAGTGGTTAGAACATTGCGCTCGCAATCTGACGACCCCGGGTTCGATTCCCGTTCAAGGGGGGGGGGGGGGGATATTTCTTTCTCCCCCCCCCCCCCCCCCCTACGGAGTTTATATCAGTGCCGACTCCACTCTCCTTAAAAGTCTTTTCGGATGAGACTAGAAACCGAGGCACACGTTAAATCCTGTTCCGCTTTTCGTAAGAGTAGGCCATTGTGTGCTGGTGGGAACAGGTGACAAAATTTACGAAACCGCGTACACACGGGGGGCTGGATGTAAAAAAAAACAACACCCCATAAGTGCTATTCCATTATCCTCGATATAAAAGAATAAAATAAAATAAATAAAAGATAAAGGATAATGGAATAAGCATTCATGTGCTTTTCCCCCCTATCCAGTCCCGTGTGTATACAGTTTTGTCAGTTTTGTGATCCGTTCCCACAGGCACACAATGGCCTACTCTTCCGAAAAGCGAAACGGGTTTTAACGCAAAATGTTCTGCGTGCGTTCGCTCACGGGACCTCGTTTTATAGTCTTATCCAAATAAACATTCGGGGAGAGTGGTGTCGGCATTGATGTTAACTCCAGAGGAAAATTTCTCTTGAACGAGATTCGAACCTGGGTGAGCAGATCACGAAAACATCACTCTAACCACCAGGCTATCCCGTGTGTATTTGTGTGTGTGTGTGTGTGTGTGTGTGTGTGTGTGTGTGTGTGTGTGTGTGTGTGTGTGTGTGTGTGTGTGTGTGTGTGTGTGTGTGTGTGTAACTCTGTGTGTGTGTGTGTAACTCTGTGTGTGTAGACTTGTGTGTGTGTGTCTGTGTGTGTGTGTGTGTGTGACTCTGTGTGTGTATGACTTTGTGTGTGTGTGTGTGTGTGTGTGTGTCTGTGTGTGTCTGTGTGTGTGTGTGTGTGTTTCATTTTGACAATCCCCGTATATATATGTGTCTACTTTAAAAAAAAAGTCACGATTCCTTTATGTACAAATGTTACAGACCCTTATGTTTCTGCTGTCAGTAAATTGATTTGACGAATGATTTCTTTTAACTCCGTAAGGCGTCGTTAGGGGTAATGAAATGATGTTTTTTTCTCTAGCTGGTATATCTTGAGCGAATTGGATCTGGTGGAGCTCATTTCTCTGCAGAGTGCATGCTCGGTATGTTTATGACATCCGTAATACTGGTCATAGTTGGTCTACTCTTATTCGAAAGGTGGGTGGGGTTTGGTCTACTCTTATTGGAAAGGTGGGTGGGGTTTTGAACGTGTGAGCAAGATTGCGTGTGTTGGTATATACCACACCTTGCTTTAGTGTTACTTCCAAAAGACTTGCAGAGGAATGAAGAAAGGGAGAGCAGCGCGAATTCCACGCAGAAAAATCTAGTATGACTGAAAGTATGCACAATGGAATACAATACAATGAAATACAATACAATACAATACATCACAATGCAATCGAAAGTTACGTTAAATCAAATAACATCACATTATACCATTCTTTCATAACGACGAAAAGGCCGGTGCAACGTTTCCATAACGTAATATACTGATCAATAATACACTACACCTTTTGTTTATAAAAGTTCAGATCGATATAGGCGACTGGCAGAATTTGCACAATATCATGCCGTCCTAGAGTATATTCCAATCACTTTGCCTCAGAGTGTGTGGCATTGTAATACATGGCACTTTTCAGGTCGATACAGACAGGTGACAGGCAATAATTATCATAGGGGGACGGGATAGCTCAGTGGTCAGAGCACTCGCTTTCCCCCAGCCAAGTTAAGTTAAGATTTGTTTGTTTTTTTACAAGATTCAGCGCTATATAAATTCCATATATTATTATTATTATTATTATTAAGTAGCGTCGAGCGTGGTTACCAGTTGGATAGGTGACCGTTTGCGTCACGCCTTGGCTTCAGTACAGTTCCCCCAGTTCACCCAGCTGTAAATGGGTACCTGCCCCCTTTAGGGTCAGGGAAGGTAAAGCAGCGAGGGAGAGGAGATGGGCGCCGCCCTCAATATGCTGGCCCCTAGAGAAGTGAGGTCTCTGACGCCTCGCTCCCCTACGACCTTATAGGTTATGGGACTCCTCTACCTTTTTTTCCCCTTTACTAGAGTATATTCCATCACTTTGCATCGAAGAGCATTGTGTGACATCACATTATAGTCCATTGTTTTAGGTCAATGCAGATGGCTTGTAGATTTTGCACAATACCATGCTGTGGTGTGGTGTAATCCACCCCCCATCCTCCTCCCACGGGGATGCCGGGAGTCTGTCAGTATAAATAGCATCCCCACCTTCTGGAAATTCTGTGCTAGGAATTCCCTCTTTTCTAGTCTTCTCTTAATTTAAGCTTTGTTCCTTTTTCTTCCTGTCACCTTCCTTCTCGTCTAATTTCTGCCTTCCCGGTCCATTCTCCTGCCATTTTTCCACAAAGACTTCAAGGATAACAATTCTCACCCACGCCAAAATCGAATGCGCTGGGCCTGACTTGTCAGGCGCTTAACGGCAGTACAACGCTTTTTTGCTCGAATGACAGACAACAATAGTTGCTGTCTGAGCGTTCGACGAAGAATAAGTAGAACCCATCCCTTTGCATCACATTGCATTGTGTGTAGACTTACATTATATTGCATTTTTGTTTGTTCAGGTCGATGCAGACGACTGGTGGAACTTGCCCGCAAACATGACGTCTTAGTCATTGCTGAGGATGTCTACAACCTGCTTCACTTCGGGTAAGTTTTCAATCGCCTGGCATTTTTTAATATTATGTTTTCAAAGTCAAACTTTTATTTTTCAGATGGTACATTGAATAAGCAGTGCATTTGCTTTCTTTCATCAAGCCATCTATCTAAAGAAAAAAAAGAGAGAAAAAAATATAATATATATGCAGACATAGAATAACCCCCCCCCCCCTAATCAATGATAAACCATACAAATCAAACAAGAAAAGACAATATCATATGCATACATGGAATAAAAAACGAAACAAAAAACCCTGAACAATCTTAAACCATACATTTAAATAATTTACCATGTGTGTGTGTGTGTGTGT
>CM054161.1:25652338-25654838 GCA_028751875.1 Rapana venosa | reverse complement strand
CTGTGGCGAGTTTGTGTCAAAGCCTTCAGGATTGAAGGTTCGCTGGAGATAGGCTGATGGAGGGGTATTGTAATAGTCACCACCCCGGATGGGTGTCTCACTCAGTCTGGCACACTGAGACAGATCTAGCACTGTTGCCATTAGAGGCGGAATAGGTTTATTTTATTTATTTATTTATTCTTTTATATCGAGGATAATGGAATAAGCACTCATTTGCTTTTTTACAACCAGTCCCCGTGTGTATGCGGTTTTGTAAATGTTGTCATCTGTTTCCACCGGCACACACAATGGTCTACTCTTTCGAAAAGCGAAACAGGATTTAACGTGTGCGCAAGATGTTCTGCGTGCGTTCGAACACTGGGCCTCGGTTTATAGTCTCATCCGAAGGACTTTGACATTCAGTTCGATTTTTTGGGTCAAACTGGGAAAAAAGGGCGAGGCTGGGAATCGAACCCAGAACCTCACGGTTTACCTGTTGGCAGGCGAGCGTCCTAACCATCCTGCCAACTTTCTTCACATGCGTGTGATGTGTGTATGTTGGCTCAGCACAGGCATCATCACTGAACACCACTAAAGTGACCAAGCAGTGGTGCAGGTTCACTCTGAATGGTGGCCCCATGGTGGGCCTGACATTGATAAGTTCTTTGTGAACTAGTGACACTGAGGATACGACGTAATAAGTTAGATATGGCAGGGGTGGAGAGATTGGAATGAGCGGAGTGGGAACAGCAGGTCAGGAACGTCACAGAAGATGAGGCAGCAATGAAAAATGCATTCCATAAAAGAATCATGAGAATAGATACCAGTAAAATGGAGTATCAATGTACACCACTTAAAATGTGTGACAGTATAAAGGTAAAGGTGTTCCCGAGGTCGTAGGGGAGCGAGGCATCAGAGACCTCACTTCTCTAGGGCCAGCATATTGAAGACGGCGCCCATCTCCTCTCCCTCGCTGCTTTACCTTCCCTGACCCTAAAGAGGGCAACGAAGTATAACAATAACAAAAGAAACTTTGAATAGCAATTTAAATAAAATCATGATACTGTAGAACAACAAGGATCTGTAAAAATGTATGAAAAAAAAGAAAACAAGAATGCCACATTAACTAAAAGTAAAAAAAATAATGTGCAAAACTACAGTACATTAAATTTGGATTTCATTTTCAATTGTTGTACATTGTCATAGACTTTAGATTGCGACAAATCCATACCATTATCACACTGTGTGTGTGACGTGTCTGTGCGTGCGTGTGTGTATGTTTGCGTCTGTGTATCTTTGTGTGTGCATGTGTGTGTGTGAGTGTGTATCTTTGTGTGTGCATGTGTGTGTGTGGAGTGTGTATCTTTGTGTGTGCATGTGTGTGTGTGTGAGTGTGTGTGTGTGTGTGTGTGTGTGTGTGTGTGTGTGTGTGTGTGTGTGTGTGTGTGTGTGTGTGTGCATGCACAGGGCGGTGTGTTTCTGTGGATTACATTCCCAGCGGGGTCGGATACGATGAAGATGATGAAGTGGATGGCAGAACACTACCACATTGCTGTTATGCCTGGTGTCTGGTCAGTCACATCACAGCCACGTTCATTTATCTGTATCTTTTAAAAGTGTGTTGGTAACTTGGTTAATAAGCTAGTTAGCTAGTTAGTTAGTTTGTTGGTTAGTTAGTTAGTTAGTTAGTTAGTTGGTTAGTTAGTTGTTAGTTGGTTAGTTAGTTTGTTAGTTAGTTAGTTGGTTGGTTAGTTAGTTAGCTAGTTTGTTAGTTGGTTGGTTAGTTAGTTGGTTAGTTGGTTAGTTTGTTAGTTTGTTTGTTAGTTGGTTAGTTATTTACTTAGTTAGTTGGTTGGTTAGTTAGCTGGTTTGTTAGTTGGTTAGTTAGTTAGCTAGTTAGTTGGTTAGTTAGTTGGTTAGTTTGTAGTAGGCTAGTTAGCTAGTTTGTTAGTGGTTGGCTATTTAGCTGGTTAGTTAGCTAGTTTGTTATTTAACTAGTTTGTTAGTTGGTTAGTTAGTCATCTATTCATTTAGCTATTTGTTTCTTTGTTTATTTATTAAACCATTAACTTATTTACTTATTTATTAAGCTGTCCGTCTACTTTTCACTAGTTTTGCTATCTAGTTTTATGTATGTATGTATGTATGTATGTATGTATGTATGTATGTATGTATGTATGTATGTTATGTATGTATGTATGTGTGTATGTATGTATGTATATATGTATGTATGCATGTCTGTCTGTCTGTCTGTCTGTATATCTGTCTGTCTGTCTGTATGTATTATGCGTGCATGCGTGCATGCATGCATGCATGTCTCTCTGTCTGTCTGTTTGTCTGTATGTATGTATGTTATGTATGCATCTCTTTATCTAGTGGGGGGAAATCGAATCTAAGAGGAATCTGAAAAACAGTTCTTCAGTGTGGCCTCCAAATGACTCCACGGCGCTTGAAATGAAGAGAAGAAGAAGAATAGTGGAGAGACGGAGAAGGACAGTGAAGAGAAGAAGGACAGTGAAGA
>CM054161.1:25647338-25649838 GCA_028751875.1 Rapana venosa | reverse complement strand
CGTGTGTGGTGTGTGTGTGTGTGTGTGTGTGTGTGTGCGTGTGTGTGTGTGTGTGTGTGTGTTAGTGCGTGCGTGCTTGCATGTGTGTATGCGTGCGATTCTTGCGCACACGCGCGTGTGTGGGTGCGTGCGTGCGCTCATGTGTGTGTCTTTCCCCTCCTCCCCTAACAATGTGTGTGTGTGTGTGTATGTGTGTGTGCGTGTGTATGCGTGTGGTGTGTGGTGTGTGTGTGGTGTGTCTGCGTGCGCGAGTGCGTATGTATGCGTGTGTTTGTGTGTGGTGTATGTGTGCGTGCGAGAGTGCGTGTGTGTGCGTGTGTGTGTGTGCGTGCGTGCGTGCTTGCGTGTGTATGTGTGCAATGCTTGCGCACATGTGCGTGTGTGGGTGCGTGCGCACGTGCATGTGTGTGTCTTCCCCCTCGTTCCCCTTCACTCTATACACTGAACAGAAACATATCAAGCTCATAGAACTGTATTATACACAATAATAATAATAATAATAATAATAATAATAATAATAATAATAATAATAATAATAATAATAATAATAATAAATGGAATTTATGTAGCGCTATATCTTTCAAAAACACAAACAGCCTACAATTCGTTCTTCTGTTCTCATCTGATCTGCTGACCCTGAGTTCGAATCCCGTTCAAGAGAATTTTTCCTCTGGAGTTAACATCAGTGCCGACTCCACTCTCCCCAAAAGTCCTTCGGAGGAGACTATAAACCGAGGTCCCGTCCTCGAACACCCGCAGAACATCTAGCGCACACGTTAAACCCGTTTCGCTTTCGGGAAGAGTAGGCCATCGTGTGCGGGTGGGAACGGATGACAACATTTACAAAACTGCATACACACAGGGACAGGATGTATAAAAACAAGTACATGATTGCTTATTCTGTTATCCTCGAAATAAAAGAATTTTAAAAATGTGTGACGGGTTTTCCCACTCCCCCTTACAGTACCTCAGCAGGAGGCCAGTACAGGAACTGCATACGTGTCAGCATCAGCTTCTATCAGGAGGAGGTGCTGGAGAGGCTGGTCAGGACTGTGTGCACAGCAGCCAGGGAGTTCCTGACACTGTCTGCAGGATGCTGAGGCCGCAATCCACATATAGACAATCGCAGCCACTTTCAGGTGTGGTGGGTTTATTTTTTTGTTTCCCTCTTTCACACGAACTCAAGCAAAGATGCAGCACTGACTGCCCGCTTCGACTTCACTTGTTGCTGCGATCCAGCTTTCACACGTTGCTGATTTTCTTCTTTTTCTTTGGGTTTTTTTTTGTATGGGGGTCTTTTTTTTGGAAAGGGGTGGGGGGAGGGAGGTTGCTTGCATTGCAGGTTGTATTCTCTCATGAAGAATGTACATCGCTATTATTACAACGTATCCATTTCCTATGCAATGTGTAGCATGCTGTTATCAAGGTTTTAGTACACATATTTACTGTTTCAATTATGATGCACAGCTTTTTTTTAAAGAGTAAAAAATATATATAATAAAGAATCGTAGTTATCCTATATATATCTTCATCATTACGAAAACGAAAACGCAATAAAAGAACAACAAATTCAGTTAATTTTTGTGTGTGCAAAGGAAACAAAGAATTACACCATCATGTATTGATCAAAGCACAAAAGTGAATGTGTACAACTACGTTTGTGATTTATGAGGGGAAAACTGCTCATTTACAATAAACAGCAGTAGCAGACTACACAATGTGTGCAGCTACTTTAGTGCAATATGAGGGGAAAACTGCTCATTTACAATAAACAACTTTAGCAGCTACACATGAGGAGAAAACTGCTCATTTACAATAAACAACAGTAGCAGCTACACATGAGGGGAAAACCGCTCATTTACAATAAACAGCAGTAGCAGACTACACACACAAGCTGAGAGAGAGAAAGGACACGAAGCCAGCGTGTAACTATGCACAAACACCAGGCACAACCCAATAGTTTCTCTACTGAAAGCTTCTTTCCATAGAACTACTTGCTTTTATGTTTTCTTATTTTATGAGAACACGTAACTCCACATCGTTTTTATCATTAAAACATAGCAGTTATATTATTTACATCGCATGTTATCTCCTCATCTTGTTAGCATAATATACAGAATTGATCTTGACCAAGGCGGACGTAGATGGCATGAGTATTAAATATTGGAAGCACAAACATGACTAACCTTAGGTACGCTGATGATACAGCACCGATGCTTATATACACACAGTATCTATGTTTGTCCGGCAGAGGAGGTAGCTGCTGTTTTGGAAACTGGGCAGAAATTTGATTATAGTGGAGATGCCTTGCCCACAGGACATCCCCACTCTCGCGGCCAAGTGGGCATAAGGACAGTCAGCGTTGGAGATGTTCTTCCAAGGCCAACCAGCTCCCAGGGCTGCAGCACATTAAGGACTGTGCAAGTCAAGCCTCCTAGTCAGAGAGTCTTAGTCGATCACTAAAGACTAAGCTGTAAAGTGGAATCCCATGAGTGGGAAA
>CM054161.1:25634838-25644838 GCA_028751875.1 Rapana venosa | reverse complement strand
TGTCTCCCTGTCTCTCTGTCTCTCTGACTCTCTCTCTCTCTCTCTCTCTCTCTCTCCCTCTCTCTCTCTCTCTCTCTCTCTCTCTCTCTCTCTCTCTCTCTATATATATATATATATATATATATATATCTGCCTTTTGTTTCACAGTAATGGAATATATATTAATGTTTTTCCTGTTTAAAAAATAAAATTGAATGAGAAACGCCAGCTACACTTTGTGTTCTCCTCCAAAAGAGCAGGCAAGTTTTGTTTTAGACGAGCAGACCACCAAAGGTAAGCAGAGAACCTTAAAGAGTGGAGGAAGCTGGTTGCAACATCTTCATTAGAATCCCCAAACTCTAAAGGACAAATGGATAGGTGAGGCGAGGTGAGACACAGACCAGATCATCTTTACATTGTCACACAGATAGGTGAGTTGAGTGAGACACAGACGAGATCATCTTTACATTGTCACACAGATAGGTGAGGTGAGGTGAGACACAGACAAGATCATGTTTACAATGTCACACAGATAGGTGAGGTGAGACACAGACCAGATCATCTTTACATTGTCACACAGATAGGTGAGGTGAGGTGAGGTGAGACACAGACAAGATCATGTTTACATTGTCACACAGATAGGTGAGGTGAGACAGAGACCAGACCATCTTTACATTGTCACACAGATAGGTGAGGTGAGGTGGGACACAGACCAGATCATCTTTACAATGTCACACAGATAGGTGAGGCGAGGTGAGACACAGACCAGATCATGTTTACAATATCACACAGATAGGCGAGGTGAGGTGAGACACAGACCAGATCATCTTTACATTGTCACACAGATAGGTGAGTTGAGGTGAGAAACAGACCAGATCATCTTTACAATGTCACACAGATAGGTGAGGTGAGGTGAGGTGAGACACAGACCAGATCATCTTTACATTGTCACACAGATAGGTGAGGTGAGGTGAGACACAGACCAGATCATCTTTACAATGTCACACAGATAGGTGATTTGAGGTGAGACACAGACCAGATCATCCTTACATTGTCACACAGATAGGTGAGGTGAGACACAGACCAGATCATCTTTACATTGTCACACGGATAGGTGAGGTGAGACACAGACCAGATCATCTTTACATTGCCACACAGATAGGTGAGGTGAGACACAGACCAGATCATCTTTACAATGTCACACAGATAGGTGAGGTGAGACACAGACCAGATCCTCTTTACAATGTCACACAGATAGGTGAGTTGAGGTGAGACACAGACCAGATCATATTTACATTGTCACACAGATAGGTGAGTTGAGGTGAGACACAGACCAGATCATCTTTACATTATAACACGGATAGGTGAGGTGAGACACAGACCAGATCATCCTTACATTGTCACACAGATAGGTGAGGTGAGATGAGACACAGTCCAGATCATCCTTACATTGTCACACAGATAGGTGATGTGAGGTGAGACACAGACCAGATCATCTTTACATTGTCACACAGATAGGTGAGGTGAGACACAGACCAGATCATCCTTACATTGTCACACAGATAGGTGAGGTGAGATGAGACACAGACCAGATCATCTTTACACTGTTGTCACACAGATAGGTGAGGTGAGGTGAGACAGAGACCAGATCATCTTTACATTGTCACACAGATAGGTGAGGTGAGGTGAGACACAGACCAGATCATCTTTACACTGTTGTCACACAGATAGGTGAGGTGAGGTGAGGTGAGACACAGACCAGATCATCTTTACAATGTCACACAGATAGGTGAGGTGAGACACAGACCAGATCATCTTTACATTGTCACACAGATAGGTGAGGTGAGACACAGACCAGATCGTCTCTACAATGTCACACAGATAGGTGAGGTGAGAAACAGACCAGATCATCTTTACATTGTCACACAGGTAGGTGAGGTGAGGTGAGGTGAAGTGAGACACAGACCAGATCATCCTTACATTGTCACACGGATAGCTGAGGTGAGGTGAGACACAGACCAGATCATCTTTACAATGTCACACGGATAGCTGAGGTGAGGTGAGACACAGACCAGATCATCTTTACATTGTCACACAGATAGCTGAGGTGAGACACAGACCAGATCATCTTTACATTGTCACACAGATAGGTGAGGTGAGACACAGACCAGATCATCTTTACAATGTCACACAGATAGGTGAGGTGAGACACAGACCAGATCATTTTTACATTGTCACACAGATAGGTGAGGTGAGACACAGACCAGATCATCTTTACATTGTCACACAGATAGGTGAGGTGAGACACAGACCAGATCATCTTTACATTGTCACACAGATAGGTGAGGTGAGACACAGACCAGATCATCTTTACATTGTCACACAGATAGGTGAGGCGAGGTGAGACACAGAACAGGTCATCTTTACAATGTCACACAGATAGGTGAGTTGAGTGAGACACAGACCAGATCATCTTTACATTGTCACACAGGTAGGTGAGGCGAGGTGAGACACAGACCAGATCATCTTTACATTGTCACACAGATAGGTGAGGTGAGACACAGACCAGATCATCTTTACATGTCACACAGAAAGGTGAGGTGAGACACAGACCAGATCATCTCTACAATGTCACACAGATAGGTGAGGTGAGGTGAGACACAGACCAGATCATCTTTACATTGTCACACAGATAACTGACGTGAGGTGAGACACAGACCAGATCATCTTTACATTGTCACACAGATAGGTGAGGTCAGACACAGACCGGATCATCTTTACATTGTCACACAGATAGGTGAAGTGAGGTGAGACACAGACCAGATCATCTTTACATTGTCACACACTTTCGTCCTAGTGATCGTGATCCATTTTTTCTTCGTTTCTCGGCTAGAGTTCTGAGGTTTACCAATGGTGAGATTTTTGCGTATGCTACCGTTTTTGCCCACCATAAAGACAACCGCATTCTGACTTCAGGGATGTAAGCTGTGTATGTTCGTGTTTCCGTAACCCACCAAACACTGACATGGATTACACGATCTTTAACACGCAATTTTTGATCTTCTGCATGTGTATATATACACGAAGGGAATCAAAGCACTGGCAGGTCTGCACTTGAAGTTGAAGACCTGGGATATTGTAACAAAAATAATCTCCATCCTTAATTCACCAGATCCCGCCGTGATTCGAACCCACGACTTTATAAATGTACCCTCGGGAGTGAAGTCGAACGGTCTTAACCACTCGGCTATAGCGTCTGTCATCCATCCTTCGAAACGTGTTTGTTGGGCGTTTCCCAGCTTAAACGTGTTAGGGTCTCACTCGCAATATTCCCTCTGTCTGATTCAACACATCTGGGAATCACTGTACTCACACACACTGAAACAAAAAGTGAGCGAGAATGGCAGTTTTCTTACACTTCGCTATAGGCAGCCATATTTTGATCGTAGAGGAATTTTGAGCGAATACTGGCACATCCCATTACAGAAAAAGAGTGGGAATTTTTTAAATAGGAAAATGAAAGGCGATATGGGTCCACTTTGTACTGTCAATTAGGTGGGATGTACTGTAATTATTTAGCGCACGTTAAAAAACAAACAAACCCACGGCAACAAGGGAGTTGTACCTGGGAAAAATTCTGTAGAAAAAAGCCACCCTCATAGGGGAACAAAATTTTACAGATGCAGACAATAAAAGAAAGCAAAAAACCCCAAACAGGTGGCGCTGTTCTGGTAGCGAAGCACTCTCCCCAGGGAGAGCAGCTCGAACTTAACGCCTAGAAATCTGCCGCAACTTAAAGTGGTGTATACTACACTACCCAATACTGCACTGCACTGCACTGCACTACACTACACTACACTACACTACACTACACTACACTACACTACACTACACTACACTACACTACATTACACTACAATTACTGATACTAGAAACAAAACAAAACAAACATCAGCGATTCTTCTTTTGATGAAACTGTGCTATCAATATGTAGCATGGTAAATTTACTGCTAGGGGTTGGGAGTTGGGTGGAGGATAGCCTAGTACTTTCTTTAATTTAACGTCTGTTCACTCAAGGTGATATTAGACCAAGGATAGCCTAGTGGTTACAGCGTTGTGCTCGCAATCTGACGACCCAGGATCGATCCCATGTTCGAGCCACCACCCAGACGCCATTTCAAGGGGATTCCTTCCCCCTCCCCCCCCTCCCTCCCTGGAGTTAACATCAGTACTAACCCACTCCTCAGAAAGTCTTTCGGATGATGAGACTATATGCCTTGGCCCAGGCCATAAACTGTGTCAGTTGTTGATGTCAGCTAATTGCCAAGACCTACACTAAAATGTTGTTATGTTGGAAAATGTGTTGAGATTGCCTTCAGCCATGACAAGCTCTTAACATAACAACCTGCACTCTCCGTTATTAAAGGAGAAAAAAATCCTCTGAAGTCGGAGTATGGCTGCCTGTATGGCGAGGTACTTTAAAACCAGTCATACACGCAAACCTCTCATTGACTGGGCAATTTCAATGCCACAGTGATTTCCGGGTGGGGTGAGTCGGTCAGAGTACATTTATTCTGAGTCATCCCCAGAGTGTTAAGCTGGGGAACGCACAACAACATCAACAACAACAGACTGTATGCCGAGATTCTCTGTGCGAATATATGCAGAACATCTTATGCACACGGTAATTAAAACCCGTTCTGCCTTTCGCAAGAGTAGGGCATTAGTGCTGGCACGGTAAGAACGGACGGGGGGGAAGAACACATTTTTTAAGATAAATGCTCGCACGCTGGTGTCATTTTTAGACATTATCTCCAAAGTTGGAAAGCAGCTGGTGGGTTAAAAAAACAACCCGGCAACATACGGGACAGCTCAGTGGTCAGAGCACTCGCTGTCCCCCCAGCCAAGGTTAAGCAGCATCGAGCATGGTTACCACTTGGATGGGTGACCGTTTGCGCGCCATGGCTTTAGTGCAGTTCCCCCAGTTCACCCAGCTGTAAATGGGTACCTGCCTGTTTAGGGTCAGGGAAGGTAAAGCAGCGAGGGAGAGGAGATGGGCGCCGCTGCCCTCAATATGCTGGCCCCTGGAGAAGCTGAGGTCTCTGATGCCTCGTTCCCCGATAACGACATAAGTTATGGGACACCTTTACCTTTTTATACGTATCACTATTTGTGACCCACAAATCTCTAGCGGAGGAAGGAGGGGGGGGGGGGGGGGGGGAGGAAAGCATACTGATAGAGGGGGACGGGGTAGCCTGGTGGTTAGAGTGAAGCGCATGGCGCTCGTGATCGGCTGACCCAAGTTCTATTCTCGCTCAAGAGGATTTTTCCTCTGGAGTTAACATCAGTGCCGACACCACTGCCCCCCCCCCCCCCACCCCTCCACCCAAGTCCTTCAAATGAGACTATAAATCGAGGTCCCGTGTGCGAACTCACGTAGAACATTGTGTATATTACAAATCCTTATTTGTGTTGATTCTAAGTCGGTATTGTACGCTTTAAAATCCTTGTGGTACAAGAAAACTTCAAACATTGCATTAGAGATTAATCATGTCATACACCTTTTAACCTTAAAGGGCACAAGTGTCACTTTCTGTTGGGTGCCTTCACACAGTGGATTCTTTCCAAATGAGTGGGCTGATAGAGCTGCTAAAAGAGGAGCAAAGCATGAACGGGAATCAGCAACATTGCACGTACCTTTATCATTACAAGAGGGCTACCACTTATTAGAACAAACATCATGGAAAAAGGTCACAGAAACGTATCACCTAAAAGAGAGATTTCTAAACAGATCTGTCATCAAAACTGATAAAGCAAGAGTTGTGAGCCATTCTAAGGCTTGCTCAAATATCTCCACAGCAAGAAGAGTGAATAGTTTGTTTTATAGAATCAAACTTAATGCATTAGTAACCAAATTCAGTAGAAACAGTAAATGTCTATGTGGTGAGAATATTTCTAATACTCATATAATATTTGAATGTAAGAATACGAAAGCTTTTTTACCTCAATTTTCTGAAAACTCCCTTAGAAGCATATTCAATAATTTGAATTTGGCATTTAATATTGCAAAAGGTCTCTGGCATAGTCCTATAGGACATTTGTTATAGTTTCATTAACGTTAATCACTTTTTATGTTTTTGTTTCTGTGGTGTGTTTTTTAAGATATTTTTTTTATTGTATCTTTTGCTTTGCACGGTTTCTTTTCATGATTAGACTACTTTTTCCCCCTCGCATTTTTCAGTAGGGCCTCTACAACCACCTCAATTATCATACACCCCTTGTATATATATATTTTTCTTTCTCGTCTAATATCACTGAGAGTGAACAGACGTAAAATCGAAGACAACAACAACAACAACGTAGAACATCTTGCGCACACGTTAAATCCTGTTCCGCTTTTCGTAAAAGTAGGTTTATTGTGTGCCGGTGGAAACGGATGAAAAATTTTACAAAACTGCATACACACAGAGACTGGAGGTAAAAAGGCACATGAGTGCTTATTCCATTATTCTTGAAATAAATGAATGAATAAATAAAGAAATAAACAGAGGTCTGGTGATTCTTTCTGATTTCTCTGCCAGCTTTCCGGTATGAGATCTTCCAGGAAAACACCGATCGAGATTCCAGATTCAATCACGTTCTCTACCACCCACCCACCCCTTTCTTTTCTTAATTAAAAAAAATCTACATTGATCTATGAATCGTATCAAGCAATAAACAATCCTTGAAAGGTAAAGGTTTCTTTTTGTAAGAAATGCATTTATTATAGTTCCTTTTTCTTCACGGTCGGTTTAGTCTGGTGTTGTTTTTATTGTTCTTTTGAAAGAATATTTGTTATGATTTTGACAGGTTTTAACATAAAAAAAATCTAAATTCATAATGGTCTAGTTTTGTTGTTGTTTTCCTTTCATGGAAATGGGGACGGGATAGCTCAGTGGTCGGGGCACTCGCTTTCCCCCAGCCAAGTTAAGCAGCGTCGAGCGCGGTTACCACTTGGATGGGTGACCGTTTGCGCGCCTTGGCTTCAGTACAGTTCCCCCAGTTCACCCAGCTGTAAATGGGTACCTGTCCTCTTTAGGGTCAGGAAAGGTAAAGCAGCGAGGGAGAGGAGATGGGCGCCGCCCTCAATACGCTGGCCCTAGAAAAGTGAGGTCTCTGACGCCTCGCTCCCCTACGACCTTATAGGTTATGGGACACCTTTACCTTTTTACCTTTCCTTTCATTGCTATCGGTCTGACTGTCTGTCTCTCTGTGTCTCTCTGTGTTTTGTCTTTGTCTCTGTATCTGTCTGTTGTCTGTCTGTCTGTCTGTCTGTCTGTCTGTCTCTCTCCTCTCTCTCTCTCTCTCTCTCTCTCTCTCCTGTACTACTACTACTACTACTACTACTACTACTACTACTACTACATTGGCGTCGACGATAGTGACGACATTACTACCTTCTTGTTCTTGATGTATTTGTATATTCTTGGTGTATTTTCTCTTTTGTTGTTTCCTTTACTCTTTTCCTTTCCATTTTTTCCCCAAATATATTGCTTTACTTTGGTGTTAATACTTTTTTCCTTTTTGAGGGCTGGATGAAAAAAAGTCATTGTACTTAATCTATTACCCTCTTTAAATAAAATTTCGTATTTCGTATTTCGTATTTCTCCCTCTCTCTCTCTCGTCTAGTTCGGCGACAAATGCAAAGGAGCTGACAGAAATATGGAGCACTTTGAAGCAACCCAGCATGATCGTTTCCTTATAATTATTTGATTTTATGTGGGTTTGTTTTACGTTTTGATTTCATTAACTTTGTTCACCTTGATTCATACACTTGATCAGATTTTTCAAGATTTGTCTAAGTTTCATGTCATTTATGCCTGTCCTTGGGGACGGGATAGCTCAGTGGTCGGAGCACTCGCTTTCCCCCAGCACTCGCTTTCCCCCCGCTGCCCTCAATATGCTGGCTCCCTAGAGAAGTGAGGTCTCTGACATCTCGCTCCCCTACGACCTTGTAGGTTATGGGACTCCTTTACCTTTTTAGTCCTGTCCCACTATAACAACCAAATAGATTCAAGATTCAGGGAAGATTCTGAACAGTTTTCGATCTGTTAGTTACTTGTTTTTTTTAACAAACAGGTGTGGCTTGTTGATGAGCTATGCTTGCATGCTTTGTATCCAAGTTATTATGCATACAGACAAGCTTGCTATGAAGCAGGCACGCACACATACACACATGCGCGCACATGGGGCTTGCCCTTACATGCTTGTAAGCATGGAATCAAGCAGGCAGGAAAGAATACGCGCGCGTGCACTCACACACACAAAGACACACACTCACACAAACACACACACACACACACACACACACACACACACACACACACACACACACACACACACACACACACACACACACACACACACACACACATACACACACGATATTAACATTCTGACATCATCAGTAAACGAACATATTCAAACTACTTACCCTGAGCATCTAAAAATCAACTCTGATGGTTCCATTCGAAATACTGACGAGGCTGGTGCGGCTTTTATTATCTCATCATTAAAAGTAGAAAAATCTCTCCCGCTGGGAAAAATTACATATATTGTTGGCAGTGTTCTGTGTACTTGATTTCGCTAAAGACATTTTCTAAATACTTGTTTGTGTTGATTCTAAATCGGTTTTACATGCTTTAAACAGTTCTACTCTTAAAATAGGAAAAGAATTTATCATTGAAATCAGGCATCTGGTACACTTTCTGATTTTAAGCGGTAGTAGTGTTATTGTTTGTTGGTTTCTCTCACACACTGGAACCTATTTTAATTGAAAATGTTGACAGCCCTGTAAAATATGAAACACTGTATGGACATTATTCTTTTGAAATGAATGTTGCTTTATCTGTGTGTGGATCGGTGGTCTAGAGGTAACGCGCCTGTCTAGAAAGCGAAAAGTCCGGGTCTGAAGTGTGCGGCGGTTCGTACCCCGTTTGGACCGGAAATTTTCCCCCCATCCATTAGACCATGAGTGGTGGTCTGGGCGCTAGTCTTTCGGATGAGACGATAAACCGAGGTCCCGTGTGTTACACGTAATTATTTAGCGCACGTAAAAAACCCCACGGCAACAAGAGAGTTGTCCCTGGCAAAATTCTTAGAAAAAAGCCACTCTGATAGGGAAACAAATACAGCTGCAGGAAAAAAAAAGAAAAAAAAAAGGGTGAAAGGGTGGCGCAGCGCTAAGTGGCGACGCGTTCTCCCGCTCTCCCCGGGGAGAGCAGCCCGAATTTCACGGAGAGAAATCTGCCGTGACTTAAAGTGGTATGAAATAAAATCTGAGCGCTTTGATTTGTTGCTTTACAAGATTCAGCGCTATATAAATTCCATACATTATTATTATTATTATTGTTATTATTATTATTATTATTATTATTATTATTATTATTATTATTATTATTATTATTATCTGTGTGAGGGATACAACTTGCTACAAAATACTTGCTGGACGATTGTCAGAAAGAAGATAAGTCTGGTTATTGTTTTTATAAATAGCTGTAAAGCAATATGATATAATTTCAAAATGCTTTCATTTCTAACAAAGCCTGTGGTTGGTATAATCGAAGCCATGTGTTATCCCTTATGTACATATTTAAAATAAATGCTTTCAGGACAAAATACGTGAAAGATGTAAACTATATTTGTGGGAAGAAGATTACAAATAGTCATGTTCTTTTTCAATGCAGACATTTGAAAAGCATTTTTACCTGCTGTGCCAAGTTTGTCACTGGATAAGATTTTGTCTGAACCATCGTTACTGTTGGGTATTGTGTTAACGTTGATAAAAAGTCCCATATTTGAGTTTTTGTAGTATATTAAAGCTAGTTTTTATTCTGCACTGTTATTTGACATTGCGTCAGTTATTGTTTGCCCATTTTTTTGTTAGAACTGTGTGTGTGTGTGTTTGAATGTGTGTGTCCCCATAAAATCACTTGATGTGAATAGACGTTAAACTGAAGATATCACACACACATACATACAT
>CM054161.1:25617338-25632338 GCA_028751875.1 Rapana venosa | reverse complement strand
AAAAGCAGCTAGCGAAGAAGACAGAGAGAGAGACGACAGAGTGGAGAAAAAGACGTGAGACAGAAGGAGAGAGAGAAAGAGATCTGCTCACACAACAACAACAGACCAACATAGACGACAGGCTGTCGAACGCAGACGACGCAGAAAACAACCTACACACACACGCACACATACGACCACACACACACACAACACACACACACACAACACAACACACACACACACACACCACACACACACCACAACCACACTCGCGAACGCGAGATAGATAGATAGATAGATAGACAGAGAGAGAGAGAGAGAGAGAGAGAGAGAGAGAGAGAGAGAGAGAGAGAGAGAGAGAGAGAGGGGCAGACAGACAGAGAGACAGACAGACACAGACAGACAGGCAGACAGACAGACAGAGACAGACAGACAGAGACAGACAAACATACATACAGACAGACAAAAATAATGAACATAAATATTTCTATTTCACACGTCCCTACCAAAACAATAACGTACTCAGTATTCGGCAGCGGACGGCTACAAAAGGCAATCTTCACGTCATGGGAGATAATGGGTGTCGATAAAGGTTAAAATGAATAAAAATAATTACGTCCCCTTGATTCTTCTATTTTTTATGTAAACGAATAGTTTCCTTTTTTTATGACTCTTTAGTTTTCTTCAGTGGTGCCCCCATGGTCTACAGGACTACTAGGGGATAGGTGAAAGTGAAGGAGAAGTTTTCTAATGTTATACACCAGTTACATAATGTGAACTTTTCACTGCTAGTCAGGTTTGTTTGAGTTTTTTTGTGTGTGCTTCGAACTGTGACGCTTAAAATAGACCCCCCATCCCAATCCGAAAAAATAGGGTAAAAAATTAACTTATTAACTTTTTTGTCTTTTTTATATTGCTGCATGTGAATGGAAAGCTCCAATGCGGTTGTGAAGAAAACGTAGTTAATTTTTTAATCCATTTTTTTAATCGTCATTATAGTCATCGTCATCACTCTTGTGATCATGGTTGTTATGATCCTCCTTGTTATCATTAGTAATTTTCTTATGTATATTTCTTCATTGGATGGCTTGATGAAGAAAGGAACGTTTTGCTTATTCAATGTAAAGGAAAAGGTAAAGGTAAAGGAGTCCCATAACCTATAAGGTCGTAGGGGAGCGAGGCGTCAGAGACCTCATTTCTCTAGGGGCCAGCATATTGAGGGCGGCGCCCATCTCCTCTCCCTCGCTGCTTTACCTTCCCTGACCCTAAAGAGGGCAGGTACCCATTTACAGCTGGGTAAACTGGGGGAACTGTACTGAAGCCAAGGCGCACAAACGGTCACCCATCAAACTGGTAACCACGCTCGACGCTGCTTAACTTGGCTGGGGGAAAGCGAGTGCTCCGACCACTGAGCTATCCGTCCCAATATTCAATGTACTGTCAGAAAATTAAAAAAATGACTTGACTTGATTTTAATGCTCTGTAAGCTGTTTTTAGCAAGCAGCCTTGCAAACAGCTGTAATGTTCAGTGAACCTTTCCAAGACTTTGTTTTAGGGCTGCTTTACTTTTATTATGTACCTCCCTTCAACAAAGAGAGTGAGTTTGTTTTCTATCAAATCATAATACACTCTTCAAATATATTTTACACATATTTGTTATTCGTATATTACCAGGAACAGGGGCGGGATAGCTCAGAGGTGAGAACACTTGCTCTCCTCCTTGAGTGGATGACTGTTCGTGCGCCTTGGCTTCATCGCAGTCCCCTAGTTCACCCAGCTGTAAATGGGTACCTGCCCTCTTAAGGGTCAGGAAAGGGAAAAGCAGCGAGGGAGAGGAGATGGACGCCGCCCTCAACATGCTGGCCCCTGGAGAAGCTGAGGTCTCTTACACCCGCATACGTTATGAGAACACCTTTGACTAACTTTACCACCAATGTACTCTGTACATTAGCTGTTGGATAGAGTAAGGTTACACACCTGTGTTAGCTTGTGGGTCATGTAGTATCTTTCATAGAGCGCGAGTCGGAAACTTTTTTGTGTGATTTTTCACATATTTTTTTAAAGTATGAAAAAATGCACTGCGTACTTGTTTTTGGGAGTGAGAGCATAGAGCATTACCAGGTAGTCACAAGAAAGTTGGAAATGATCATCAAATGAGGATCGATTTTTTATGTTCCTACAGTGTTGACCCTGCGCATGCATATTGCCCTAAGGAAGCTAGCAGACGACAAAGGACTAGGGGTACAGTGTTTGCAGAAAAATTAAAAAAATTCAAACCTACCAAATTTGTGAAAAATCACATGAGTTTTGAGTCAGAGGCTAGTCTTTCACAAAAAATGTTGTTTTTTCCCCATTTCCATGGATGCCTTAGTACGTGGGGTATGAATATAAGAGTCATACGGAAAAACAGAATGAAATATGTGAATTTCTAATATGGGTGTGCAGCCTGAGCTGAATGACAGATATCTGCTTGTATAACTTCGGTCATAGTGGGTATTAGCATGCTATGACCATTGCTTGTGCAAGCAATGGTTATGGAAAAAACCCAGTCCTACACAAATTGTCGTAAGAAAATGGAGTACCCTTTTAGGTGTTTGTTTTTGTTTTCTGGTTCCTTGGTTAGAGCTCCGAGGTTCACCAATGATGAGATTTTGTGTATGGGTCCGTTTGTGTCCACCATGAAGGTATCCCTCATTCTGAATTCGGGGATGTATGCTGGGTATGTTTGTATTTCGGTAACCTGTACAATGCTGACATGAGTTATGGGGTCTTTAACGTGCATATTTGATCATCTGCATGTGTATGTACACTATGGGAATTACCACACGGGCAGGTCTGCATTTGAAGTTGACCAGGGAGATAGTAAAAGTTGCCATCCTTAATTATGATACGCCACCGAGATTCAAACCAACGACTTCATGGACCTATGGAATTGAAGTCGAACAGTCTTAACTACTGGGCAATAGCGTCCCTACTTACGGTTTCATGTCCAGTTATCATCTGTGTCATAATATTCCATAGCGTACATACACATGCAGACAATCAAATATGTACGTTTAAGACCACATAACTCATGTCAGCGTGTTCAGTGGGATACAGAAATATCTATCTGCCCAAAATATCATTGAGACAAAGTGAGTCTTTAAAAAATGCACTTGGAAAAAAAAGACAATAGCTCACGTTTGTTCTGCGCTTTATTTTGACCAGTGCATATATGAGCTGTTGTCTGCACTGAACTGCACTGCACCGCTCTGTGAGTAACATCGTATGTGCTCCTTACAGCAGAGAGATACTATCAGCTTTACACAGGACCATGAGAGAGAATGAAGGAGCCAACATGGTTCACTTGTCTACCAGTCAATAAGAATGCATCAGAAATACTCAAGGCAATGATTTTTAATAATAATAATAATAATGTATGGAATTTATATAGCGCTGAATCTTGTAAAGCAACAAATCAAAGCGCTCAGATTTTATTTCATACCACTTTAAGTCACGGCAGATTTCTCTCCGTGAAATTCGGGCTGCTCTCCCCGGGGAGAGCGGGAGAACGCGTCGCCACTTAGCGCTGCGCCACCCTTTCACCCTTTTTTTTTTCTGCAGCTGTATTTGTTTCCCTATCAGAGTGACTTTTTTCTAAGAATTTTGCCAGGGACAACTCTCTTGTTGCCGTGGGGTTTTTTTTACGTGCGCTAAATAATTACGTGTAACACACGGGACCTCGGTTTATCGTCTCATCCGAAAGACTAGCGCCCAGACCACCACTCATGGTCTAATGGATGGGGGAAAAATTTCCGGTCCGAACGGGGTACGAACCGCCGCACACTTCAGACCCGGACTTTTTGCTTTCTAGACAGGCGCGTTACCTCTAGACCACCGATCCACCACCATTTTTACACACACACACACACACTGTGTCTCTGTCTCTGTCTCTCTCTCTCTCTCTCTCTGTTCACGTGATGAGGAGCAAACTAGCAAGGCATACTTTGAATCAGCTGTGAAGGAAAGCTATTGTTAAGTTGTAACAATGCCAGTGATTGGACTGCCAGCTGCTATGGAGTCTGCCTTGACTGCCCTGTTAACCTGCAGCTCTGTTTTGAGTTGGAAAATATCTGGTGAGAGCCAGAACAAGGTGGTGATACTTAGTCTACAGTCAGTGAACCCTACAGTGTCAACAAATATGGTGGAACAGTGTTGAAATGTTCAGTACTTCAGGAAAGAAAAGCTCCAAGCCAATTACTATGTGACAGGAAAGAATGAGACAAAAGAGACTTGAAACAGAAAAAGCAGGTCGCAGTGAGTGTGTGAATGATGCTGTCAAAGCACCACACTTAGCTGATACTGTTACAGAGAAACAACACTCTGCAGACAAAAGTACACAGTACACTATGACACACAACACAGAGCAGAATGAAGACATGTAAGGTGTGTCATGTTTGTGCCTAACCCTTGACAGCAATACTGGTGTATCTCCTCAGCCACAAGACATCAACACTAAGAAAACCACCGACAGTACTGTCACAGATCTTTTTGGTGTAGATTCAGTACAAGGTCATGTCAACCAGCTGACTAACAGCTCTGTTCCGAGGCAATTTTGGAATAGAAACAGAATCAAAACATTCTGCAAAGTCTAACACTCAGATAGTGGAGATGTTGTCCTGTGTGGTTCTGAAGACACTGTGCTGGAGTACACCTGCGATCAGAACAATCTCTATTTTACCTGCCGGCTGATCAAGCAAAAATAGAACAACATGCTGCCTGAAGAACATGTGAAGTTGTCCAGACTTCGAAAGGGGAAACACATTCTGACATCAGTACACAGGGAGACCAGGGTCTGTGCCCAGCCTGGTCTACAAGCTCTTTGTGACCTCATTCATGACTGCTTGACCTAGTTTATGTGTGGCTCATCCTGAGGCACGGACTTTCCTTATTGTTCTTTGTTCATTGTTCTCTCTCTCTAACCCCCCCCCCCCCTCTCTCTCTCTCTTTCTATCTCTCTGTGCTGTCTCCACTCAATTTCGTTTTATTCAGTTGATGTATCCATGATCAGTTTGCTTGTGTTGATGTTCATGTTTTTGAATCAGCTAAGGGGTATGTCATGTCTCTTGTTGAACAAGTATACTGTATAATGATGATTTTGAATTATTTTGAATTGTCTTGAAGGATAGTTTGAAATCAACAAGGTGCATATATACTGATTAAGTTATTTTTTAATCATATCCTTTCTTCTCACTTTTCTTTGGATCACAGCTCAAGTGTTGTTATCCTAGTCTTTGGTCAGGACTTGGCCAGGATTAAAAGAATGTAAAGCTTTTCTGTAATCCTTGAAAACAGCTTTTCCCCCTCTCTCTCTCTTTCAAAAACCAGAGAACCACATTTATGGCATTTACAAACCTTACACAGTTGCATGTTATGTACCCAGTGCCTTTAGCTTTCCCCTATTTCACCAAGTTATTTCAAAGTCAAATTGTGCTGAGGTGGTTTCCATGTCGACTTTTTGTCACAGTTGGTTTTGTACATGATGTAAATTTTCAAATAAATTGCATGTCTCATCAGTGAATGGGGACGGGATAGCTCAGTGGTCGGAGCACTCGCTTTCCCCCAGCCAAGTTAAGCAGCGCCGAGCGTGGTTACCAGTTGGATGGGTGACCGTTTGCACGCCTTGGCTTCAGTACAGTTCCCCCAGTTCACCCAGCCGTAAATGGGTACCTGCCCTCTTTAGGGTCAGGGAAGGTAAAGCAGCGAGGGAGAGGAGATGGGTGCCACCCTCAATATGCTGGCCCTAGAGAAGTGAGGTCTCTGACGCCTCGCTCCCCTACGACCTTATAGGTTATGGGACTCCTTTACCTTTACCTTTAGCACCAGTGAATCACAAGATGCAATGCTGTATGGCTGGTAAAGCTTTAACAGCAGTAAGTGTTGTTTATTGTTCTCCCATTTCTAAAGAATCACAGTAATCAATTGCAGTTTACAATAACTGTGTGTTTTGTTGCAGCTGTTGAATCATGACACGGAATCCATGTTGTGATGATTATCTGGGCTGTTGTGAATTGTTTTTCTCCTCTTAGTTGAATTCATTTTTGTTCCCAGTCCCTTCCCCATTGTCCCCTTATGAATGGGCTTGAAAGCTTACCACAATAAACCATTCTCTCTCCCCCCCCCCTCTCTCTCTCTCTTCTCTCTTAAGCTGGGGAACTGGGAACTGGATGTGTCCTGGACAGATCAAACGTGTCACAGGAAGTTGTGTAACCCTCCATTGTGTGGGTAGGGATACTAGCTTACATGGTCATCAATAGCAGAGGAGACCTCTGGCTCGACAGACATAAAATGTAAAAGGCTATTCAATATTACTGTAGAGATTTGTAGTTTTGCATGTAAAATGTCTTGTGTGTCTTTGATGGTGATAAAATCGTCACAGTTGTAAAATATTTATGTCAATTTGCAAGCATTTTCATTCCTGTCCATGATGGGAGAGACATATATATATATATATATATTAAAAAAAATTCTTTTATATAAAGAATAATCCTTTCATAAAATGTACAAGATTATTTTTTTAAATACTGTAGAGATTTGCATTTGTACGTAAATTGTTTTTATATGTCTTTGATGGTAATTAAACCATTACAGTTGTAAAATGTTTATGTCACTTTAGAAGCAGTCATTCATGTCCATGACTTTTTGTGGAAAAGGACAACTTGAAGTCAGGAACACTAACATTCAGATACTTAACATTTGGATGTATCAGAACTTTCCACACAATCAATTATATGATATTTTTTCTTCATTTTAAAATGAAAAATCGTTAGTCAATTTCATTTATTTTAAACACCCAGAAAGACAAAAGAACGATGCCAGTACAGTCGATCATGGATGTTCTGGAGTTCTTCAACAAAACTTCCAACATCAGAACCTCTTTAAAGGAGTCCACAAACCTGCCCAAACCAGAAAGTGTCCTGGAGTTCCTGCCTGTGGTCATCGATCCTCTGGACGGAGGATGGATAGGGAAAATCGGCACTTCTGCCATTCTGCTGTTCGGAACGTTCGGCAACTTGATGACCATCGCTATCCTTCAAATGCTTCACTCCAGCTGGTCAGCCATGAACGTGTATCTGACCGCACTGGCCATCTCTGACACGGCCATGCTGTACAGCACTGCGCTGCCCATGTGGGCTCGAAAAATGCTGGACTTTGATCTGTACGTCACCCATACAGCGGTGTGTAAAGGACTGCTCTGGATGACCAACAGTTCAGCCATGGCTTCAGCTTATATCTTGATTGCCTTAACAATCCAGCGAGCACTTTCGGTGGTGTGGCCGCATCGCGTGAACGTGTTGTGTACTCAAGGGAAAAGTGTGACTGTCATCCTGATTGTGACAGTGGTGTGTGGTCTGACGTGGTCTCATGTACTCTACGGCTACGACATTGTCCACATCAGCAATGGCACATTGGCCAGATGTACATTCGGGTCTCAGCCGTACCAGGAATTCTGGGTAGGCTACTGGGTGACTGCAGATTTGTTTCTCTTCTGCGTTATCCCCCTTGTCCTTCTCTTAATCAGTAACACCACTCTGGGATGGAAACTTGCTGTGTCTGTGAAGGACGCTCAACAACAGTTTTCATCCTCAACAAAAGAGAAGCAGAAAACTGATAGAAAGAAAAAGGCATCCTCTGCAACATTAACAATCATCATCGTGTCCGTGGCTTTTACGCTGACTACTCTCCCTTTGATGGTCTACAACCTCGTCTATCAAGATTTTGCCGCAAAGAGCGAAAGTTCTCGACGTTTCCATTATTTTGTCTATGAATGCTTTCTTATTTTGGGCCTGCTCAATTTTGCATGGAACTTTTACCTGTACTGTCTGACTGGAACAAGATTCAGGCAAGAGTTTTTGAACATTCTTTCAAAATGCTGTGGGTGTATGCCATCAATATCTGGATCTAATCATGCCCAAAAGGTGCCAACAACCACTGCTGTAGAAGAAAATCGTCAGATGAAAACACTCAGGAAACTTAGAAACAATGACGATTTTTGAAGTTGTGGATATTTTTTTCAAGCATGATTATCTAATAGACGAAATTGTATTTAGATATCAAGTTTTCTTACTTTGCTTTCCTGTTTGTTTCTCTATAACAAACGATAAAGTCTTCACAATCACTTAAACTAAAAACACTATACTAAGATTTTTCAAATTCATCTTTAAAATGATGCACGTGCGCGCAGGCACGCAAATACGCGCGTACACACACACACATACACACACCCACACCCACACACATACACACACACCCACACTCACCTTCACAAGGGTAGACTACTGTATGCCAGAAGGAAAGAAAGAAAACGTTTACAAAACGGCATACTCACGGTAACAGGATGTAAAAAAAATAAGTGCTTATTTATTATCCTCAAAATAAAAGAAATCCATTACAATTATACAAATGAAATCAAAATAAATATTAAACGCGCGCGCGCACACACACACACACACACACACACACACACACACACACGCACGCACGCACGCGCACACACACACACACACACAAACACACACACAAACACACACACACAATTACACACTCACACACACACACACATTGATTAGCGCCGTGGATTGTGCGGTTTAAGGTCGCGGGTTTGAATCCCAAAAAGAGTCATAGGGATTTTTCGACTGCGGTCGGCTCCTACTAAGAGTGACTGTGCTTTAGACTCCTTTAGAAGACTGGGACTCCCCGCCCCACCCCCCCCCCCCCCTACCCCATCCATTAGACCATGAGTGGTGGACTGGGTTCTAGTCTTTCGGATGGGACGATAAACCGAGGCCCCATGTAGTTAACAGGTATTATTTAGCGCAAGTAAAAGAACCCACGGCAACACGAGAGTTGTCCCTGGCAAAATTCTGTAGAAAAAAAGTCACTCTGACAGGGAAATAAATTACAGTTGCAGACATGAAATGAAAAAAAAAATAATGGGCGGTGTGGCGCGCTCACTTTTGGGAGAGCAGCCAAGAAATCTGCCGTGACTTTGAAATAGTATGCAATACAATACAACACAATACAATACAATACAACACAATACAATACAATACAATACAACACAATACAATACAATACAACACAATACAATCCAACACAATGCAATGCAATACAATATAACACAATACAATGCAATAAAATACAATAAATACAATACACTGCAATACATTACAATACAATGTAATACAATACAGTATAATACAATGCAATACAATACAATAAATACAATACAATGCAATACAATACAATGCAATACAATACAATACAATACAATAAATACAATACAATGCAATACAATACATTACAATACATTACAACACAATACAATAAATACAAAACCTTACAATACAATACAATACAACACAATACAATGCAATACAATAAATACAATACAACACACCACAATACAATGCAATACAATACAACAAAACACAATACAATACAATCCATACAATACAACACACCACATTACAGTGCAATACAATGCATTACAATACAATATAATAAATACAATACAACACACAACAATACAATACGATACATTACAATACAATGCAAAACAATACAATATAATACAACACAATACAATGCAATACAATAAATACAATACAATACAGCACAATACAATATAATACAATAAGTACAATACAACACACCACACTACAATACAATACATTACAATACAACACACCACAATACAATACAATACAATGTAATACAATACAATACATTACAATACAATACAATGCAATACAATACATTACAATACAACACACCACAAAACAACACAATACAATGCAATACAATACAATACAATAAATACAATACAACACACCACAATAAAATACAATAAATACAATACAACACACCACAATGCAATACAACACAACACAATACAATACAATACAATGGAATACAATACAATACAATGCAATACAATACATTACAATACACCACACCACAATACAATGCAATACAATAAATACAATAAACACATCACAATGCAATACAATACAATACATTATAATACAACACAGTACAATACAATAAATACAATACAACACACCACACAATACAAAACATTACAATACAATGCAATACAATAAAATACAATGCAATACAATACAATAAATACAATACAATGCAATACAATACAATACAATACAATACAATACAATACAATACAATACAACACTCTCTGGCTACCGTGCGTTCTACCACCTCAACAAAATAATGCATGTGCTACACAAGACCTTTGGTTATTGCCTCTTCCCAAACACTAGCATCCAGACCACCACTCCAGGTAAGGTGGACTGGGGAACAAGTCTGGCTCTGGACAAGACTTGAAGGCACAAAAGTACGCGCGCGCGCGCGCGCGCGCGCGCGCGTGTGTGTGTGTGTGTGTGTGTGTGTGTGTGTGTGTGTGTGTGTGTGTGTGTATCTTTTTTACTTATTAGTATTCTTTTACATCGAGGATAATGGTGTAAGCACTCATGTGCTTTTTTACATCCAGTCCTCGTATGTATGCGGTTTTGTAAATTTTGTCATCCGTTTCCACCGGCACACAATGGCTTACTCTTTCGAAACGCGAAACAGGATTTAACGTGTGCGCAAGGTGTTCTGCGTGCGTTCGCACACGGGGCCTCGGTTTATAGTCTCATCCAAAGGACTTTTAGGGAGAGTGGAGTCGGCACTGATGTTAACTCCAGGGGAAAAAATACTCCTGAACGCGATTTGAACCCGGGTTGTCAGATTGCATGCGCAATGTTCTAACCACTAGGCTACCCTTCCCGTGTGTGTGTGTGTGTGTGTGTGTGTGTGTGTGGTGTGTGTGTGTGTGTGTGTGTGTGTGTGTGTGTGTGTGTGTGTGTGTGTGTGTGTGTGTGTGTGTGTGTGTGTGTGTGTGTGTGTGTGTGTGTGTGTGATATGTATACACTCTGTTATCAAGTACAAGTGTATGTTGTACTTTGGTCTCCTTGGCCTCTGTTTTCTTCCTCATTTGCTCCATACAAACAAACACATATCATACGCTCACTCATGCACACACAAAGAGATACACACATACACACACACACACACATACACACACATCACGTCTGATATCACTTTTTAGTGGAAGGACGTTAAACTGAACTAGCACACACACACACACACACACACACGCACGCACGCACGCACGCACGCACGCACGCACGCACGCACGCACGCACGCACGCACGCACGCACGCACGCACGCACACACACACACACACACACCACACATACACGTACACACATCATATGCACATATAAAACACGGATACTAGCAGGTATACTTTTCTTCTTTTGCTTTTATTGAACATTAAACTTTCACCTTTAAATGCTGAACAGATTCTGAGCAATAACAGCAAAGGGCTGTGAATTGAAAGTATAAGCTTTAATTGTGATACAAAAACCAGATAGCATCTGCACCTTTAGAAAAGCTGACATCAGATCCTGCACTATACTAGTATCGTGTGTTAACATTGGATTCTCGTGTTGAAGGACAAAATAGATACCTGGCCATGGCAATCAAGTCTGTAACAGAGCTGCAAAGCAAAGTGTACTGAACACTTTGGGATCTATTACTGCGCGAAGTTCAAGATTATCAGCACAAAAAATATGTTCATTATTTCAAAAACCTATCTAACTCAAATTAAAAAAAAATGTTATTCCTACATGTCATTAGAATATAGCATCTGCTATCTATAGACAGAGACGTAGCTCATGCAAACCAACATATTTGCAGAAACTATGTTTATGCAGCAATGTAATTTCTATCTGACATTTGGTTTTAGTGTGTCCTATATTACACACTATGTATGGTTGTGTATGTAAGGGTATGTAAAGTTGTTGTTGTGCCGGTGGGAACAGATGACAGAATTTACAAAACCGCAAGCACACGGGGACTGGATGTAAAAAAATCACATAAGTGCTTATTCCATAATCCTCGATATAAAAGAATAAATAAATACATAGATAAAATAGATAAATAAACATTCAATGATGCTAAGAACACTCTGAGTAGGAAGGATGTCTATCTTGTTGATATCGTGAAGAAATAGCATCACCGGTTGATAGACTTTTGTACTTGTATAGTAAAATGATGGTTTATAGTTACTTTCATTCCAAGTTTTGTAATCTAACCGTCTAAAATCACATTTCTATGAAGGTGTGGAATTAAAAAAAAGAAGTGATTTATTCATAATTTTAGACACAGCCAATTGTCAACAAGTATGTCTTCATAAGCACCCATGGATTATGCATGAAAAGGTATTCCCAGAGTTAATCGAAACACTTGACAATCCGATCATTTCATTCTCTGTAATAAATACTTTGGGACACCGAAATTGCTTCGTTGCTATAACTGTGTGTGAAACAGACTAGATATAATGCCATATGTTTTAGAATAGCAACACCAGGATCCCCTTCACCTGTTTACCTATACGTTTTAGGCAATCAAACCTGTTGCCAGCTTTATATTTAAATCTTCAATGTGAAAATGCCGTGTTAATGCCAAAGTGAATATATCCCCCTAGAAGATTTACCAGGGTTTCCTATTCCAAACTTTTAAAACGATGACAGAGGCGGCTGAAAGGTGCTCCAGCTACAGCTGGTCAAGGACCACCATGTGCATAAGGCTGACATTTCCAGGCTAAAAATAGATATCTTTGTGCTATAGGGGTGAAGGCGTGGCTCTTAAAAGGGAGTAGGTCTTCAGCCATCCAAATCCTAATGTGACACGTTCAACTCTGGATTCAGACAGAGAAAAAGGCAGCAGCAAACTGAAATCTGGAAGCCAATGACCTGAATGTAGTCCAGCACTCCCCCCCCCCTCTCTCTCTCTCTTTGAAGTGTAAGGCTTCAGGGTGGAAACACTTGTTAAAAATGAGGGCACTGCATGTTGACCTTACTGATTTCAACATTTCCAGTAATCTTGATCGTGTCATAGTGATGAAAGTCGGATTTGGCTCTTATGGAAGTCAATTCCTTATTGTTGATGCAAATCTGAAACACATTGACATAAATGCAGGAGCATTGCAATCACAGTGATTAAAAAGTAATGACCACAGAGATCAAACATGGTGGTGACACAAACTGACAGTATAGAAATGGAACATTACCATCTTTTGCTTGTAGATGTCAAAAGACATCAGTTTTTCCCCCAGAAAAACACCCATGCCCTCCTTCTCTGCAATTACATCAGACTTAACGGTATTAGAACCAGCAGATGAAGGTATGAAGCAGTGCCCACATGAACATGTTTGTGTCTTCACCTTGCATGAAATAGTTAGAACAGTCTTCTTTGATATCATTTACCGTCTGAAATACTTTGATAGCTATAACTTTCATTTTCTGATAAATTTTGCCAAATGCAATTGACTTAATGATTTGTGTTTAATTGGCATGGCCTGTCCTCGTGAACAATTCAAATGTAACCCTGCTACTGCAGCGTGAACATATGCACGTGATACACAAGATTCAAGATTTCAAGATTCAAGATTTTATTTCAAGAAAACACCCCAAGGGGTACATGAAATTTAACAATTCCTCCACACACTACCATCACCCCGTGTTCCTCATTCCACTGATATGACACTAGCTGCTGAAAGCATGAAAGCATTGCACTCACGAGGATTCTACCGTATATGGAACAGACTTAACATGTTTCAACCTTAGGAATCAACCCCCCAAAAAAAAAACCACCACCAAACAAACCCCACCAACAAAACAACAATCAAAAAACAATCAAAAACAAAAAATCCCAAATCAAAACCTAGGTCCACGTGCTTACATCCGTCTCTGCCCTCACTTCCAAGGTTACTGCAGCAACCACTGTCACCAGCCACAACGCTGCCTTGCCTCCCTCTGATCCATCTGCTTCTTCCTTTTTTGTCACTGACAAAACTTGTTCTGCTTGTAATAGTAATCATGGTGTGCATGAAACTACACATCCCCAGACCGGCTCAAGTCTTTCGCCATCTTCTACATGGGACTCAAAATCCAAACTTTGTCTGTTCTTCCACTCTCCACATCCCTACCATTGCCTTCGTCCTCTTCCGCTGATAGTTATCCTCAATCACCACTGAATCATCAATCTCTCTGCCTCCCTCAAATCTTCTTCACACGTGCTTGCTCAACGTGTAATCTGTCTGCGCAGAAGGTAAAGCTGACCTCGTCCCTGATTTCATCTCTGAACAGAATATTGATCAAGCATTTCTTACAGAAACTGGATCAAAACTCACGGTCATGAGACAGAGATAAAACAGCTGCACCACCTGGCTATAAAACTCTGTCTGGGACAGCTCTCTTCTGGTCTGCTTCATATTTTACAACCAATTCCAGACAGCCACTTTAAACAGCGTTCAATAAATATCTGATAACCTGGAATCTGGAGTCCCGCAGGGATCAGTTCTGGTCAGGTTCTTTTTACTCTGTACACTGCTCCATTGTCAAAGGTACTTAACCGTCAACAGATCAACCATCATTTTTACACAGATGATACTCAGATTCAAACCAGTGATACTCCTGAGAATCTGCCTTCCTTCTTGACAATTTGTCTATGTCTTCAAGATATTCAACACTGGATGATACAGAGCAGGTTACAGCTACATGCAGAGAAAACTGAAGCAAGGCTTTAGGGACCAAATCCAGACTTCTTCCATCACAACTTTTTCAACAGACTTTGGAAATGCGTCAATTCCTCTGTTCACATCATTGAAGTATCTAGGAGTTGTTATTGACAACACACTCTCTTCGCAAAGTTTCAACACTTAGGCCGGCCACTCCTGCAACTATCAATTTCGGCGTGTTAATGCACTTCAAAAGAGTCCTTCCACTGATGTAACACCCAAGCTCGTCAGATTTCTCATTCTTTAACATCTTGATTACTGTAATTCTCTTTGGGCTGGCCTGGTAGCATCATTAATCCACTCCCTTCAACATTTACAAAATCTGCAG
>CM054161.1:25602338-25609838 GCA_028751875.1 Rapana venosa | reverse complement strand
CTATTTCTTCAAAACACTGCATCTCCTCTGTGGAGTACTTTTATTACCTTGCTCAAGATCAGGTCCAGTCAGGCAAGATGGAAGCCTATTTCCAAGCCACTACAAGTCACTAGCTACAGTATGTTCAGCTTGGAACGTTGACCCTGTTCTGTGACACATCCACTGGTGTCCAGGGGCCAGTGCTCCCCAATTACTGGACCCACCCACTCTTTGACCATTTACCTTGACACTCACATGCAGATCCACACCCCACTCAACGAGACATCAGCCAACGAGGTATGAAACGTGACAAACGCAAGTGATGCAAAGAATGTCATGCCTGCCAAACTGTTAAAAAAATCCACCAAGGCACTAAAGTATCACTGTCGGAACATTCACTACCAAACACCAGAGTTTGCAGTCTGCAAATGGACCTTGTTGGGCCTCTAACAGCCAGAAAGGGTATGACCTGTCTCTTTCTCCATTATTGACTATTTAACCAGATGTCCAGAAGCCATTCCTTTACCAGATACTCATGCTTCCACCTGAGCCGCTGCTCTCATCCATCACTGGATTGCCATGATTTGATGTTCTAGAATACATTGTCTCCGACCAAGACAGGCAGTACCTCCACTATATAAGCATTGTGTAACAAGCTTTCGGGCATTAAGACACACATGACCACAGCTCCTCACTCCCAGGTGAATGCATGGCATGTTTAAGCATGTCCACCATCAGCTCAAGGCAGCACTCAAAGCACTCTCCACCAGCCCTGACTGGGTTGCAGAATTGCTAATGGTTCTGTGAGGAATTTGCTCTTCTTGGTGAGTAGACTCTAATCATTCTCCAGCTGACCTTCTCTATGGTTCAACTCTTTTCTTCCTGGTGAATTCCTTCAGCCACTTGATGCTCGGACTATTGAACTAGACTCTACTTTTCTCAACATCTAACACATTATGCACTCAGTTCAACGCCAGCATCAAAGTCCTATGGACAACAACATTCTACCTATGCACCCACAAACCTGGCCTCCATAGGTCATGTCTATCTCTGAACTGGCTGTCAGCAGCATCCGCTTTAGTAACCTGTAGGGCATCAATGACAAGTTCTTCACCATGGACATCGAGGTTCGTTCAGAGAAGGTCGTAATCGACCATCTTAAAGCTGCTTTTGTGACACCACTCACATCTTCAGATGACAAGAAACTAGGTTTGTCTGCTCAGGCACCACTGCCATCACCACAGCCACCAACCTCCACAGAGACAATGCCTGTGCCCTCATCATTCCCAGTCTCACACCCAGAAACCCTGGCCTGTTCTGGTCACATTTAAGGGTTACCAGCAAGGTTTCATTGACTGTCATGCTCATTTATTCCCTCACATTTTTCTTTTTTGCTACGTAGTTGCACTCCACTGGGAAGTGAGTAATGTGGCGTCTCACTATTATGAGCTATTTACTTCCTCTGGTTTTTTTAAACGTCGTCAATTCCATGAATGAATCTGCAACCCCCCCCCCCCAAAAAAAAAAAAAACACAAAAAAACTCATGGAAAATTGTGGGATTTATACAATAACTTTCATGGATTTCAGGCCATTGGTAGTCAATTGTTTTATCCTTAGAGTATCTAAAAAGAAATGTAAGAAATGAAAACTGTCCAACAAACATACAACAGACCTTTCCACACAGGAAAGCTTTCAGTTTCTGCTCATTTGGGATTTTCTCCCTTACATTCCTTTCACAATTCTGTTGTGATTTTCATTTTTCAGAATGTTTAAGTCACTAAACTTAAAAAAAAATTGTCATTAAAATGTCTCAATACCTGGAACAAGAGCATAACATAGTTTTGCCCAAAAAAGATAGCAAGAGAGAGAGAGAGAGAGGAGAGAGAGAGAGAGAGAGAGAGAGAGAGAGAGGAGAGAGAGAGAGAGAGAGAGAGAGAGAGAGAGAGAGAGAGAGAGAGAGAGAGAGAGAGAGAAGAGAGAGAGAGAGAGAGAGGGGAGAGGAGAGAGAGAGAGAAGAGAGAGAGAAGAGAGAGTGAGAGAGAGAGAGAGACAAAGACAGAGGCAGGTAGACAGACAGACAGACAGACCCGAAGACAGACCGGAAGACAGACAGGCAAACATTTAACATGGATAAAGGCAGACACAGTCCTGATTCAATCCTACCCATTGTCGTATTCTTAGAGAATTGTATAGAAAAGTAGCGAATTGATACCAGATCAAAATAGCTGGATGTTCAAAGTATATTATAATGATTCTTGGCAATATATAACATCAATTGCTGAAGCCATACATCATTAAACAGTGGAAAGGCTACTATAGTCTTTCCCAGGACCCTGCATACTCCCATCTCCTTTAATCGGTAGTTTTGTTTTAAAAGTTTGCTTGTGTAAAGATCTTAGTAGTGAACAGAAATTAAACATAGGTGAAAACAAGAGACACACAGACCAAGACAGGCATGGACAGAGATTGGGGTACAGACAGACAACTTTAAAGACTAGAGGATGGAGGAAAGCTTCATAACACAACATTGCCCCACAACAATAACGCCACGGCACATTGGGCAGTAAAAGGTAGAAATGGGATGACAGTGGCTGACAGTTAAGGCCACAACCATCAGACAGAAAGTGCTTCCAGTGGATTTTGTTTATCGATTTTTCAGCCTTTAAATCTGAATGAATGGATGTTTTGTTATGTGGCAAACAAAGATGTCAGACACACCCTGATCACAGTGCTGGGGTAAAAAGGAAATCAAGTTTAAGTTACTAGTAAAAATACAAAGTCTCTTTTCCACAATTTGCAAATTGTATTGTGTCAGATTTGGAGAGAAGAGTACAGGCGGTGGAGATGAGATGCTTTCGGAGACTCCTTGGCATCTCCTACAAAGACCACATAAGCAACGAAAGCGTGCATAACAGAATCCAGCAAACCATTGGACCCTATGAGAACCTTCTAACGATCGTGAAAAAGCGTAAACTTAAATGGTATGGGCAAGTCACAAGATCCAAAGGACTTGCAAAGACTGTTTTACAAGGCACAGTCCAAGGAGGAAGAAGAAGAGGTAGACCAAGGAAGAGCTGGGAGGATAACATCAGCGAATGGACAGGCCTAGAACTCAACAAAACCCTGTGAAAGGCAGAACAGAGAGAGGAATGGAGGGAACTGGTTGTTGAGTCTTTGAGGGAGCCCCCAAGGTCGTTGGACTACGGGACAGATAGATAGATAGATTGTGTCATTATATTCTGTGACATCCCTACACAATGTGTAATGGTGGCAATGTAGTGACAGAATGCTCGCAAGCACCTCCCTAAATCAGCCACTGGCAACACACAGGCTAGGTAGACCCACCTCAGCTTTTTTCCACAAATAGCGGTTACATTGGCCTGATTTCGATGGCTGTCCACAGTAAAACACGGTATCCTCTTTAGAGTATGTGTATTCTTCATTACACAGAGCCGCCACACGACCATTTTTGATTCCTGTTGGACACATTTGATGCAGTCAGTCAGTCAGTCAGTCAGTCTCTCTCTCTCTCTCTCTCTCTCTCTCTCACACAAACACACACACACACCACACACACACACACACACACACACACACACACACACACACACACACACACACACAATAATATATAATATATATATATATATATATATATATATATATATATATATATATATATATATATATTATATATATATATATATATTGTACATACATATATATATATGTGTGTGTGTGTATGTATGTATGTATGTGTACGTGTGTGCGTGTGTCTGCGCGCACGCGCACGTGTGTGTGTGCACGCATGCGTGCGTGTGTACACTCAAACTGTCAAGAAAGACACCAACAGGACCACCACTACAACTCCAGTACCAGCAACATCTACAACACAATACTTAGAGTAGCAACAGCATCAAAAGCCAACATAAATCTTTGCCACAAAAAGAACTATTTCAAAAAGACAGCGAAATGACAAAAAAATGAAGGACAAAAAATATCTGTATGAAAACAAAAACAAAAGTACATTAAAAGAAATTAAAAACACAATCATGAGAAAAGAAATGAAGCCAAGAACAGCAGCAACAAATAAAAAAGTCATAGTTAAAAAAAATTCAAAACACAAGCTTGGATTATTTTAAATGAAACATAAACATGATTCACATGAAATCTTTGTATGCTATATTGCACACCACTTTCCGTCATGCCAGATTTCTCTGCTTGACATTTGAGCTGCTCCTCTCCAGGAGAGTGTGTTGCCACTAGTGCATCATCGTCACCCATTCAGTTCCTGTCTCCTGGTGTATGTTTCACTATGAGGGTGGCTTTTTCTACAGAATTTATTCAAGGCCAACTCTTATCATTCTGTATTCTGTTACTTTCATATTTCTCTTTGAACTGCGAATTATTTTCTGATTCAAAAGACCTACAGGCTGACTGCCAGTCAAGGTCTAGCAGACAGAGGACAGCTTTGCTGTCTCTATAGCCTGAAGCAGGCATGTGACAGGGTGTCCTATACAGCATTGACTGCAACTAGCAGATGTACATCAACACCAACCTGATCAAGGCCACAGTGCTGTTTACTTCAAAGATGCTATTGGAGACTGGTTCAAGACAACAGCTGAAGTTCAGCAAGGCTGCTCTCTGTCTCTGTCTCTCTGTCTCCTTCCAGCACATTTCCCAGCTGATTTTATTTCATGGAGATTGAGCAGAGCAATGTCTCACTGGATGCTGTACCACCTCTGTCCTCTACATCAATGTGTGACTGACATGGAGATCGTGGCTTTGTCAGACATTTATTCACATTTATCTATTTTGGAGAACGGGATATCCCGGTGCTTATAACCTTGGCCCTTTCAGCTACGACCGAAACGCCCGTTCAAGGGCCCCCCAACCCCCCACCCCTGGAGTTAACATTAGTGCCGACTTCACTTCTTAAAAGGCCTTTGGATGAGACTATAAACTGAGGTCTCGTGCGCGAACGCATGCAGAACATCTTGCACACTCTTTTTAGAACCCTTTGCCTCTTTCAAAAGAGCAGGCCACTGCATGCCGATGTGAGCAGATGACAACATTGAAACATCGCAGGCACACTAGTATCATGTTTAGACATCACCCCCGAAGTCGCATTGTGGATACCTTAATGGTGGGCAAAACGGTCACATAAGCATACTGTATTGGTGAGCTTCAGAGCTCTAGCCGAGAAACCCAAACCAAAAAAACCCATCTGTTTTATTTATGGTGATGGCTGTTGGGTGTTCTACATCTTCGCAACCCTAGGATCACCTAGAACCCCCCCCCCCCCCCCCCCCCGAGGGGATGCCGGGGGCCTATCAGTATAAATAGCATCCCCACATTCTGGAAATTCTGTGCTAGGAGTTCCTCTTTTCTATCACTCTCTTTGTTTCTGCCTTGTTCCTTTTCTTCCTGTCACCTCCTTCTTGTCTATTTTCTGCCTTCTTGGTCCATTCTCCTGCTTTTTTTTCCAGAAAGAACTTAAAGGTAACTATTCTCTCTTGTGCCGAAGTCGGATGCGCTGGGCCTGACTTGTCAGGCGCTTAACGGCAGCGTGACGCATTTTCGTTCCTATAACAGACAACAATAGTTGCTGTCTGTGCGTTCGACGAAGACCAAGAAGATACAGCCCCCCAGCCATCCTCTTGGAGAAGCACTGTGAGACTGTCAGTACAGGCTGCATGAACTGTTGCCTGTATAGCTGTTTTCAAGTACCTCACCATATAATAATAATAATGATAATGATAATGATAATAATAATAATAATCATCATCATCATCATCATCATCATCATAATAACAATATATGGAATTGATATAGCAATGAATCTTGTAAAACAAACAACTCGAAGCGCTTGCACTCAACTCATTTACACGCATGCAACTTTCCTCTAATATAATAAATAAAATATTTCAAATTCATGCGTGCGCGCGCACGCACGCACGCACGCACGCACGCTCGCACACATACTCACACACGCACGCACGCACGCACGCACGCACGCACCACACACACACACACACACCACACCACACACACACACACACACACACACACACACACACACACAAACACAAGTCCTTGGATGAGACTATAAACCGAGGCCCCGTGTACGAACGCACGCAGAACATCTTGCGCACACGTTAAATCCTGTTCTGCTTTCCGTAAGAGTAGGCCATTGTGTGCCGGTGGGAACAGATGACACAATTCACAAAACTGCATACACAGGGGGACTGGATGTAGAAAAAAGCTCATGAGTGCTTATTCCAATATCCTCGATATAAAAGAATTTAAAAAAAACAATTAAAAAAACACCACACACACACACACTTAGGAGATGAAGGATGCTGTTGAAAAATAGGGACAGATATGAGGGGAAAGTCTCAGTCTCAGGTAGGAAATAAGTGTGTTTTGAGGCTGGATTTGAAGGTATCAATGAAGGCTTTTGGCGAAGTGAAAGAGGGAGGTCATTCCAGGTGGATGGACCAGAAACAAAGAGCAACGGCCAACAATGGTTTGTTTGAATCTCTGCGCTGAACAAGGGAACAGGGTGGAATGTACAGGTGAAGACAGTTACAAAGATAAGAGGGTGCAGATTTGTGGAGACACTTGAAACACAGGGTATTGATCTTACACTTCAGTCTTTGTGAGACAGGCAGCCAGTGAATAGATCACAGAAGAGGAGTGATGTGTTTAGGGTTTTTTTCTTTCTTAGGACCAGTTGAGCTGCAGAGTTTTGTATGCGCTGAAGAAAGTGGATGGATGTTGCTGGTAGGCCAACCAAAAGAGAGTTACAGTGGTATAAACGTGAAAGAATGAGAGATGTGACAAGCTTGGAAGTTGCACCAGTGGACAGATACTTGCGAATCGCACTTATGTGCAGTAATTGATTGTAGAAAGACTGGCAGGTCTGGATGATGAACTTTTCATAGAGAGTGTTTTGTAAAGAACTACTCCTAAACACTTCACAGAGTTGGACAAAGGAACTGACGTATTGCCGATTTCTATTGAAGTTGTTGTGATGGAGGAAAGTTTATGTTCGGTCCCCATGAGACTGGCTTCGGTTTTTATCGGCATTAAGTTGTAACTTGGTCTGAGTCATCCAGTTTTGAATGTCATGAAGGCAGTAGGACATATTTGTCATGGGGGAAGGCTAGTTTTCAACATTATCACTGCACTGAAGCTAAGTATCATCAGCATAGAAATGATGATCAACATGGTGGTTGTTTATTATATGTGAGAGTGGAGCAGAGTAGAAAGTAAGGAAAACAGGGCCCAGGACTGATCCCTGTGGGACTCCACATTCCATTTTGACAGGTTTTGATTGAATTTTGTTTACAATAACTTTCTGGAATCGGTCTGTGAGATATGAAGTAAACCAGGTGAGGGCTGTGCCATCAATACTAAACGTTTTTTGGAGGAGAGAAAGAAGAATTGAGTGATCTATAATGTCGAAGGCAGCAGATAAGTCAAGAAGAGTGAGGAGGGAGATTTTTCCTGCATCA
>CM054161.1:25547338-25597338 GCA_028751875.1 Rapana venosa | reverse complement strand
CATTTGTGATTTTGAAAACTGGTTCTGTCAGATCCATGAAAGATAGTAACAGTTAAATGGGTACATAGTCGAATTTCCATCCTTGGATATAAGAAGAAAAAGCAAGCAGTTTAAAGACTGCACTTCTTTCTCAATAATTCAAACAGGTACCATACAGAGGAAGAAGCAGGGAAAACTTTGGCCTTCCAATACTCACAAATCTGAAAATCTCCCGAATAATTACACTGCTCTCCCTTCAGCGCACTGATCAATCTGATGGTTACCAATTACTGGTTGCCAACATTTTCAAACATGCGTTAAAAGATTGTAACTATGAGGGTTTATCAGCAGAGGCCTATCAGACTTTAAAAGATCATTATGTCAAAGGATTAAAACCTACGCATACAGTGACGTAGTGGAATCTTGATTAAGTTGTAATCCTAACTGAAAGGAGGTATAAACTATTCAACCTGTAAGCAGTTAAACGATCATTTGGGTTATGGTAAGGAATGAAAAAGATTCTAGAATGAGAGAAAGTCTTGGAGTCTCACCAGTTTGATAACAAAAAGTTTGGCTGCCTCATTTTCCGTGACGTCCCTGTCGTGCACCGTTGATTTCAATCTCCCCATTACAGCCATACCCAGATTCCTTATGTTTCATCCCCAGGGTCGGAGGTCCACAGGGGGCCTATCAATATCAGGCAACTGTGGTGCCACCAGCCAGAGGGGCCCTGCACTGCTGCCGAGTCACTTTGGTACTGTTAAGCGGTGCCTGTTCTGAGCTAACATATGCAGGACACCATCAGCTGACCCCCCTCCTAACGACAGTATTAGCTCAGTCGCGGAGCTAGACTGAGTGAGTTGCCATCTGAGGTGGCAACCACCACAACGTCCCTCCAACGACCACCACCCCTACCCCAAACCCCAAGAGCTTTGACACAAACTCACCACAGACACAGAAGTGTATGGAGAAACCGAATCCCAGATCACCACGAGACCAGTGTAACTGGGACCAGGGACAGAGGCAATTTTGTTAATGCATGATGATCAATGACAATGAGGATGACATAATGGTGCTTCTGTGGAGGTGCATGTGCTTTGAGACTACTTGACAGGATTGTACTCTATGCTTTCTACATAATATATCCCGGCGTCAACTGGACCCAAGAGATACAGACACGTGCAGTGTTGGTCAGGTAATTTGAGAAACACTCTCAAACTCGCATCTGTAAAGTGGACGAAGCTCGACTGTGTGGTTCTATTCTTCCCACTGAGCCCACAGCACACGCACTGTGGGTTGGAACCAGTTGGAGTCCGAAAAAACCCTATGATCCAAAATCCAAGGCGCTAACCACTGTGCCATGGCGGCTGGTGTTTGATAGAAATCTTGTCCGAGGCCAAAAGCTTTGTCCATTACTGATGTAAGCTAAGTGCCAAGGCCTTCATTAAAATGTATTTTATCATAACATGTGTTGACATTGCCTTTAGCAATGACAAGCTCTTAATATAACAACGTCTTTAATGGCTTAACATCAGCTGCATTCAACATACAGAGCCGACTGAAACCGGGTTGCAGCCTGGCTCCCATCCTGTTTAGAATCTCCTTTGCTCTCATACTGAAACCCGCATTTGATCCTGCAGCTGAAGGTATCTACCTCCAAACCAGGTCAGAGAGAAAGCTCTTAAACTTCTCCAGAATAAAAGTCAAGACAAAAGTCCAGCTGAGGTGCTTGCGTGACTTCCTTTTTACACACAATGCAGCAGTGACTGACCACTCATCTGGGGACCTACTGCAGCCATGACTTGCTTCAATGATGCCTGCTAAGACTTTGGTAATACTATCAGCTTGAGGAATACACGTTGTGGGACAGGCATGTTGACTCTCCCCCAACCATATACATCAATGACCATGAACTGGATGTCATCCATGACTTCATGTACCCAGGCTCAACTATCTTAGACACCCTCTCCCTTGATGCAGAGCTCAACAAGCTCAACAGAAAAGCAGTCACTACCATAACCAAAGTGACAAAGAAAGCATCTACAAGACTCAAGATTCAAGATCTTATTTCAAGAAAACCAAAGGGCAACATGAAATTTAACAAAACCACAACATAGTATGGGCACATGAAAAATACTCAACACAAAACTCATTCCAAAATGAAGAGCACAAAGCATGGCCATGAAAAATGGAAGAACATTTCTAAAACAGGAAAGGTATGATAAATCAACATGATGTTTGGATACATCAACTATCAATTGCATACTTTCTCGCGCTCTCTCTCTCTGTCTCAGCATATCACATGTGAGCAATGGCATCTAAACGCACCATACAACAAGCACATGATCAACCATAAACTCGCAGAGAAGGTTGCACGCCCCTGTGTCCCTCACAAACACACACACAGACACACACAGACACACAGACACACACACACACGCCCACATGTACACTCAAGAGTGCATGAAATATTTAAAATAATACACTAGGCAAATAAAATCTGAATGAAAATACAAAAGCTCTCATGAGGCAGTTGAATCAATGTGAGTTGGCACTTCCTGCTGCAAAAGCACGGATGCCCAGATATAATATTTTTTGGGGTGCGCACACCCATACAAATGCATGGACACCCCCACACAAACACACACGCGCGCGCGCATGCACATATGTGCATTGGTGCATGCTCAAACACAATGACTCGGCCATCCAATCTATACCAACAAATGAAATTCAATTATCTATAGCATGTAACAAAATGCACTAGTATCACCTATAGAGATGTATCAACACAATACGTTTTCATTATTTTCTTGATATTTTGTATAACTTTGAAAAGCAAGAATTTCTTTGTGAAACTAAACAATTTATGTAATTTGATAACATTTTGGGTTTTAAGATAATATTTTGGAATAAATTTGTTTATTAAATGCACAAAGAAATTACATTTGAACAAATAATGGAACTCATCACCTAGCTCGTTTTCACCACATTTATCACAGACTCTCTCTGCTCTGGGAACATTTCTTATTCTGCCTATTTGGATGGGGAGTCTGATTTAACTTTCAACAATGAATAAAAGTAAATGACAAAGTACGAGGAAGAATTGACAGATAATATTCAAAGCAAAAACACTTTTAAATGGTCTATAATTAAGAAAAATGTTATCCTTATCTACATGAGAAAAACATTGCTGCAAATACTTATCTTGAAAACTACCTGTAACTTTGGCTGTAAACCATTCAGGTGCAACATGGAGATCAAAGGGATTCTACCAAATGCCACTTTACCCAATTTCATTTGATATATGTTCTAAAGTAGCTAACTAATGAGATTTGTTGGCATTAGCGATATACATATCATGTAACAGCTTAAAACAATATTTGAAAACTTGGGCTCACTTACTATATCAACAAGCTTAAACCATCAGCAAAGCATCTTTACTTAAGCTGTTATTTCCACTGGAAACTGTTCCAGTTCCCTGTAAACCATTTTACTTGGAGCAGATTTTCCCAGTTAAAGAATTTTTTTGAAGAAATTAAGTTGTGATTTCGAGGCTAATTCTCACATTGATGGTGTTCAGATTTCACATTGTAAAGCAAAACTGGAACTACTACTCTGTTAAATAATCTATCTGAATATTAATGGGAAGAAAAAGTCTACTGCATTTTGTTTAGCAGAGAGATCATGCTATGACATGCTTGGTCATATAAGTGTTTTTTTGCCAAGTAAATTTGTTCTTATAATTAAGGTTTAGCCCAAGATACTTGAATGAAATAAACCACTTTAATTTCTTTACCACCACATGTAAAACAAGGCATTTTCTTGATTTTTACCTCTTGAAACCCCCCAAAAACTTTTGTTGTTACTACATTTCTATTAAATTTCCATTCATGACAATAATTACACATTGCATACATTTCATATATAACTTTCTGCAAGTCTTCTTTTGATTTGGCACAACCTGCTGCATCATCTGCATACAATAACAAAAACATTTTCATAAAAAGATTCTCCTTTTCTCTCCCCCCCCCCCTCCTAGTTACCTGGCTTTCTCTGCCATTGTTGGTGAAACCATTTAATTTTTTCTATAATGTAGGACTGCATGTCATTCAAATACAAAGCAAAGAGTAACGGTGACAAGTTTTCATCCTGAAAACCCAAGTTGAGGTTTGAAAAATTCAGAACACTCATCCCCATCACTGACACATAATTTAGCTGCAGAGTAGGTATCTTTGATGGCCTGCGTGGTGAACACCCTCCTGTATGGCACTGGGCCCTGGATTTTGCATTCCTACAGGAGCAAAAACTCAAAGCATCGGATGCATCCTGACCATTCCCTGGCAGGACAAGGTTCCAAACAACACTGTCCTGGAAAGATCTGGATGCACGAGCTGCTGAAACAGATGACTGCACTGCCTTGGCCATGTCATGCACATGGACAATGGAAAGAGCCCTAAAGACCTCCTCTACCAAGAACTTGTGCAGGAAAAATGTCCCACAGGCAGACCACAGCTGAGATTCAAAGATGTGTGCAAGAGGGTCTTAAAGCCCTAAACATTGACCAGAACAGCCGGGAAGCAACAAGCCTAGAATGATCAGCCCAAAGACAGACTTTGGGGACAGGTCTTTCCAAGTTTGAAGAGACACTTGCTCGGCAGCATGATGCAAAGAGAATAGGAAGAAAGGCTACAGCTCAGGCTGACAGATCAGCATCAAACTTCACCTGTGCCCTTTGCCATAGGGACTGTTCTTAACCAACAGACACAGTGTGTTTTTGCTTATAAAATATTTTCACCAGTCAGATTGATCTGCACTGGTTCACAGCAGGGTTACATTTTCTTGCCACTTTTGTAATTGCAGAAACAGCTATGCATAGCTCTTTGTTTTGACATTTGTGGAGGATATTTCTCTTTTGTCTCTTTTATCTGGATCAGTCTTAGACCATGGTTAAGACTTCACTAAGCTCATCAACTGGTGTGATGAGGCACATCTGGAAATAAATGTTTTTAAAACTAAAGATCTTCCTATAGATTTCTGAAGATTGTGGTAGATTTCTGAGAATATTATTATTATCCATGATCATGGAGTTGAAAACGTTTCAAACTATAATTATCTGGGAACTGTTTTTGATCGGAAATTAAACTGAGATGCTAACACTGATATTATTGTCAGAAAGAGACATCAACGGGTGTATTAATTCATAATTTGTTGATAAAAAGATTCTTTCATTATCTTAAAAGTCTTGCAAAGAGAGAGTTTTGCAATCAGCAGCTAGTTTGCAAAGCAACTGCCATCTTGACTGATCTTTCTGTCACGATCCTTAAGGAGTGTGGCTATACCCCTACCCGTTCCCACACTATCTTTCTGACAACAACAAATGCAGAACACAGAAGAAAAGTTCCAGACTGTACTGCTCACAATTCAAAACAATCACATCAGACAAATATTTAAATCCCCTTTCACACACACAGATTCAACTTCCAACTATACTCCAAGTTTTAAATTTTTAATATCCTCCAACTCTTCACTATCAGTTCCAAGACCAGATCAAGAAATGCTCCCCATCCACCTCCAGCACAATCTCAGCACTTCCAGCACACGGGCAACGTTGCGAAGCTCCAAGGTGACAGAGAACCTCAAGGAAAGCTAAAGGTGGACTAGCAGTGGGGAGAAGGGAAATGGGTCAAGGGGAAAAGAAGTGAGTTCAGGGGATGAAGGGGGGTGGGAATTCTGGAGGGTAAAGAACAAGCCACTGGTGACTTCAGGGAACACCAGGCAAGACCCTCTCCACGTTGCCCGTGTTCAGGGAACACCAGGCAAGACCCTCTCCAGACACAACTCCACTACTGGAGGTACCCACAGGAACCTAGAACAGGCAATACTTGCCGTTCCTCAGCAAATGCAAATAGCTAGCGCTAAGGCAAACAGGAATATTTCCCTTGTATCCTTTAGGTTGACAAATTGTCTATTTACACCCAAAGACTCCACCCTGTATACCCAAGGAACTATCTACATTTAGAAATAAATGACGATTGATGTCTATTCCTTAATTATTTATGTTCAAATGCATTTAAGTTAAAATACCTTAAAAAAATTCCTCCACAAAAGAGAATTGTTCTTAAGGAAAATAATAATAATAATACCACGCACAACTTCTTCATATGCAAAATTGCACTAAATCCCAAATCACTCAGCACCTGACCATATCAATTTAAATTTAGAAATACTGAGTGTTTCAAATACAAATAACTTCTATATAAAACATTAGCATTTAAAATATATATTAAAGAAAACATCCTTTCGTTCGCTAAAGAGAATTTTAAGTCACTAAGGTGGGAAAAAAATCGTAAGAAAGAGGAAAACTCAAACAAAAACATTCTACACTCATTTAACCAAAAAACATCCCCTCAATCACTGTCTTTACACAAGACACTGTCAACAACCACCTCAAAAGCACAATGAACCACCATGGAAATCAATCACATCTATAGAACGACCCTCACCTGTGATTGGAAAGGAACAAGACGAACCCCTGCACCCCATGGAAGATGTTGACAACTCCACAGGACATGCACAAATGAAGAACATAGACACGGGATTCTCAGGAGCCTGAACTACTTCAAAGATGACTACTTCCCCCTGCTTTCCAAGGAGAGACACAACACCACACGGCACCGAACAGCTGATGTTGGAAGTCAAGTCAAGTTAATTCAAGTCAAAAACAATTTAATCCTCCCATGAAGGGCAATTACAATACTGACAGACAGATTGATACGCATAAAAAATATCAAAGACACAAAAAAGCTATATTTCATATTGGTTAAAACATTCCAAAATGACTTCAAATGAAAATGTAACGAACACACACACACAAACACACACGCGCGCGTGCGCAAAACACACAACACACACACACACACAACAAACACAACAACAAAAACACAACACAACACAACATTACACACGAACACACACATCAATTGTGAACACAATGTTTAAAAAAACACAAAAACAAAACAAAAACCAAAAAAACATTGACCAGAAGACATAAAAACTTATTATTTACGCACGCACATACGCAACACGTACACACCCACGTGCATGCTGTGGGAACACACCCATACCATACACCAATATATGAATTCATTGTTTTAAGACCATTGACAAGAAAACAGACTTATTTCACACACACACCCACCCTTCCACCCACCCACACACACATACACACACACACACGCACGACACACAACACACACACACACACACAACACACCACACACACACAGATACCACACACACACTCACACACACACATAATTGTGTATTGACTACACTCATAACAATGACAATCAGGCAAGTAATTCTGAGAAATGTAAAAACTAGGTAGTCAACATCACTGTGAATTCAGAATCCGAAGCTTACTGGCACAACAGATTTTTTCTGTTTGTTTAGCTGATGGGACACTAAAAACGGCGTTCTGAATGCAACAACTGAAATTCTGGATACAAAGCATGGGAGGGTTTGGTCAAAATGGCAGTGGCTTTGCGATTGCAGAACGACATGAGATTTCTTTGGGTTTTTTTTCAATTATTTTCGAGCAGATTCTTACAAGTCTCTGCAGGCCATTCTTGTTTTTAACACTAAGGTTATTGTACTAACAAATGAAAGCAAAACTTAGAACACTTTCTATGTAAGACTTGTAAAACAAGGAAAGAATCCTTTTGTCTACAAAAAATGAGTTCAGTTTCCTCAGAAAATACACACGTTGTTGTCCGTTTTTTACAATAGCGTCAGTGTTAACGTCCCAGTTTAACTTGTGGTCAAAAACATTCCTAGACACTTATAGTTTGAAACGTTTTCAACTTCTTGATTATGGATAATAATATTCTTAGGAGTATACCCTGATCTTCTGAAGTCGATAGGCAGGTCTTTAGTTTTAGAACATTTAGCTCGAGATAGGCCTCGTCACACCAGTGTACGAACTCGGTGAGGGCTGGACCATGGTCTAAGACTGATCCGGATAAGAGAGATAACAGAGCACTGCCTTCTGCGAACTTTACCAGAAAGGAATTTCCATAGCTGCTTCTGCAATTATCTGTGTATAGAATGTACAGAAGTGGTGAGAGGACGCAACCCTGTGTCCAGTCAGTGCAATAAAAGCAGCCTTGCAGACTAGCTATACTATCAGTAGTCTATCTTTTGGGTCTATCTTTTGTGGTCCTGACTATGGGCTGAAGGCGCTGAAACACTGGCTGGTATATGGGTGCAAGAAGAACACAGTTGTGGTCAGATGATCCCAGGGAGGCAAAGGCAACGATCTATAGGCACCTGCTACAGTACGGTAGCACAAGTCTAGGGTCTTGGAATGGCAACTATAAACCTCTTCATCCAAAGACTGACTCTCCTCCTAACTCATGGCGAGTCATCCTCCTATCTAAAGCTACTGCTACTCAGCTGACCATCCAAACCCTCACTCACGACCAGGAACTCCACAAGAAAGTAAACTTCATGCAGAATTGCAGAGAAAGGGGAATGTGCATGCAACCAAACTGGACTTAATCACATAGTGAACAATTCGTATGTGCACACAGAAAGACACTAGCATGCATACACACATATATAACTAGCAGGAAGTTATGCACAGGATTATGTGTTGAATTATGTGAACCCTGATACCTTCCCATGCTATGTTTTTTAGAACTTCATTTGGTGCCTTCAGAAGGCCGTTATCAGTAACCTAACAGCAAAACAAACAGAGTTACTCATATTATTTATTTACAATAACACCCACTACCCCAGTTTTACATTTCTCTGAAATGCTTGCCTGATTGTTATTGTCACGAGTGCAGTCAATATACAAGTAAACATGTGTGTGCACCATTAGATGTAAGCATAAACACGCATGGGTGTGAGTGCTCTTGTGAGTATATGTGCTGGTAAGTGGGTGGATATGGGTGTTTTTAGCAGATGAGTGTAGGTGTAGGTATGTGTTCCTGTCTTCATGCGTAGAGAATACTGTGTCTGCATTGTAATAACATTTCTTGTTTTATGTTTTCCTTCAATATCAACATGTTAATATTGACTTAAGGCACTATGTGTGTTGTTGTTGTTGTTGTTGTTGTTGTTGCTGCTGCTGCTGCTGGTGCTGTTGTTGCCGCTACTGCTGCTTCGATTTTAGGTTTGTTCACTCAAAGTGATATTAGACGAGGGGAAGTGAAGGGGGGCGGACTTAATTTGATGAATGTGTGCAATGAAGTGGATATCTATTCCTTAATAACTTTCGACATAGAAAAGGCTAAATAATGATAACAATAATTAAATACACGTACACACTTAGGTAAAGAATGTTTTAAGAAATAAACAAAATGAAAATAATAAAACGTCAAACAAATTACTTCACCTACTATATCGTCCATTCTTTCAGGTTGGTACTTTAGAAAATAAAAAGGTACAGGAACAAAATGTTAGAAAATACTAGGCACTCACTGCGTCATTACTGACAATATTGCCTGCAATGATATCCCTCCTCTCCTCCTCCACCCATGCAAACGTGTGTTCATGTGCCTCATACTCTTCAAGTAGCACTTTTTAAATGTAATATATTCACACAATAACTATCACGCAAGCAAAATAAGTCAAATAAGTCAATGACAATGATAATTATAATAGAGATACAATATAACAATAATCACCCATCACCATGACACAACAATATAACAAATAATCCCCAGAACCATGATACAACAACATAACAGTAATAACACAAAAGCATTGGAAAGGATGGGGGTGGGGTGGGGGGATGAAGATAAAGTATCAAAGGGGAAGGGGGAAACACATTCAATCAAATAGAAACATAATAATAAAGAAACAATTATTCAAACAAATAAAACCCCTACACAATACAAAAATCAAAAGCCCATAATCAACTGGACTATCAAACTAAAACAAAATGGTAGACCTGGTAGCTAGATATTGTGACATCTCTCTCTCTCTCATCTCCTCTCCTCTCCTCTCCTCTAATCATACCCTTTTTCTTGTCCAACTCATTAGGTTTTATCGTGGATGTTGTTTTTATTGCAGTTAGAGATAAGATCATTAGTACTATTATAAGCGATATTGTTTTTGTTTGATATGTGCGTGTATGTGTGTGTGTGTGTGTGGGGGGGGGGGGGGTTAGCGAGCATGCCTGTGTGTGTTTTAGTTTGATATATGATAATAATGAAGTAGTTTAAGACCACAAAAAGGTAGTAATTGGAAATTGTGGAACATAACAACCCTAGCAATGCAAGTAACAATCAAAAGATCGATATTTAGGTAACTAAAAAAATGGTAAATGCAAAAACTTTAACGTCATTAATCACAAAATGAAACTGAACTGCAAGCAACAGGATTTAAAAGAGGGAGGGAGAGGTTGTGTCCTAATTCGTAACAATTAAAAACCACAATAATTTAAAAAAAGAAATAAACAAAGATAATAAAACTCATGAACAATTAGATAAATTTAAAAAAAAACACAGGCACACAGCTAACTGCAGCAGAGATGCAATAGCGCACCCTTTCAAGGCAAAACCAATTTCACATAACAGTCTACAATTGATGAAAACTTTGTCCAAAGAGTTGTCCTGGATAGCAGATAAATATTGTTTCAACACCTAACATTCACAAAAAATATGAATGTTTGACATTGTTCCGCCACATACACAATATATCTATTTTCCACAAAGTTTGTCCAGAATGCATTTAGCTTAAGTCTATTGAAAAGACAAATAATTGGCCAGTGTAGAGATTTATCAAATCCCACGAAGAAAGAATATGATGAACCTCATTCAGGGTGAACGAACTACTTATATAATATCCAGCATCTTCCTTTTTTTCTAACACTTTTCCAACATGCACTTTCCATCATGCTGTATCTTTCATGTACTGAAAAAACTCAAAGGCCGTGTAAATGGCATTAAAGTCATGGCATAGTAAAATAAGGAATGATATTGCATTTGAGATAAAATTCCTGATACATTCTATTGCAAGCAGAGGCATCAGCATAACTTTTTGCTGGATCCCCTCTCATTGTGGAATTTATTCGAATGAGCTGGTTGATTCTTTGGCAAAACAAGGCGCCTCTGAATACAATACTAAAGTGTTTGCTTCTAATCTTGCATTGTCGTCTTATGAAATTCATTCTAAGTTAATGAAATGCATACATTCAAAGATTATAAAACATCATTATCAGCAGTTTCCTTGCCCACGAAAATTTGAAATTCTAATACATAAACTGAGATTAAATGCATGGAATACTAAATATTCAAAAAAATGTAACATGTTGTTGTTCTATTCCCCTTTCAATCCACCGTTTGTTGTTTGATTGCCCAATTCTTTTTGACATGTATAAAAGAAGAGGTTTAGATATCCATAAGAAATATGCCTCTAGTCAAGAAGTTTTATATGACTCTCAGCAATTCATAATGTCAGTTGCTGAAGTCATATATTCTTCACCTGTAAGACCATTACTGTAATTATATATATATATATTTATAATATATATTATATATATATATATTATATATAATATATATATATATATTATATATATGTATGTATATATATATATATATATATGTATATATATATATATATATATTATATATTATATATATATATTCATATGTGTGTGTGTGAGTGCGTGTAAGGGAGAGAAAGAGAGAGAGAGAGAGAGAGAGAGAGGAGAGAGAGAGAGAGAGAGAGAGAGGAGAGAGAGAGAGAGAGAGAGAGAGAGATGGGGTGTGTAATAATAGGTACTTTGGTATGGATGCGGGTGTGTCTAAATCACCATGAAGTGAATAGACATTAAACAAAACAAAAAACAAAACTAATGATCTTCTCTATAATTGCAATAAAAACTACGTCCACCATAAAACATTGAATTGGACACGAAAAAAGGCATGAGAGAGAGAGAGAGAGAGAGAGAGAGAGAGAGAGAGAGAGAGAGAGAGAGAGAGAGAGAGAGATGTCACAATATCTAGCTAGCATGTCTACCATTTTGTCTTCTTCTTTCCCTGTTGTTTTAAAAGTTGTAGATTACCCACGAGCTTATATAGATTACTCTTACTTGTTTGCTTAATAAGAGTGCCTCTTTCCCGCCTCCCCCTCCCTCCACACACATTCAGCCTGTGACTGTGTAAAATTTCCAGTCACAGTAAAACATATTTGAAAATTATTTAAGAAATACAGTAGGTGCTGAAAAAGTTAAGTATGGTTGATTTTTTTTGTAAGTCAGCGCCTAGGCAGTTGTGCATTATATGGCTCTTTAGCTGTGTCTTGAACTGAGTTTTGATTTGGATACATTTTAAGAAAGATAATTTCTTGGTCTGGGAAATGTTAGTAGATGATTATGTCTGTGCTCATTAACTTTGGAGCTATTGGTGATCTTTGGAGGGACATGTCCATTGACAACATTTTGTACAAATAGAGCTTCATTTAGATAAAGTGTGTTTTTGAAGGTTAGAATATTTGTTTGCTTATAATTGTTGATGGTAAGAGACTTGATTTTAATAGAGCAAGTGTCACTACTCTTTTATATCATCAATAAATCAATTTTAAATTTGTTTCACTGCAGCTGTCCCAAAGAGATGAAGCATAGTCAACTTTAGGCAAAATATGGCTGCAAAAAGAGTTTGCAAGAGTGGTTATTAAAACAAGTTTTGTTGTTGATAACTGAAGTAGCTTGTAAGTGAGACGTTTTCCTAGTGCCATTGCCTGGTCATTCCAAGCATGATTTTTGTCAATAATTACAGCCACAATTATGTGTGAGTCAACTTCTTCAACTACTATTTTACCTATCATTAGAGGTTGGAATTTATCTTTCATCTTTTGTCTCTTTTGTCTTGCTAGTACGCACATACACTTAGTTGCTTTTGTATTTAGGGACATATGGTTTAGCTGAGTCCAAGTAACCAATCTGTCAATACTGTTTTGAAGTTTGAATGTAGGTCTGTGGGGGTCAAAATCACTACAATAGAGGGATGTGTCAGCAAACATTTCACAGCTACATTCTAGAAATTGGGGTTAGTCATTTACATAGATTGAAAATAGAAGTGGACGCAATATTGACCCTTGTTGTACTCCATGTTTAATAGGTACTAATTCTAATGTTTGATTATTTGAAGTTAATAGCTGCTGTGTATTTGACAAGCAGCTTTTCAAATGATTAATCATGCCATATGTTGGTTTATACAAGTAAAATTTACGCAATAACAGGGAATAATTGATTACATCAAATGCTTTTTCAATGTCAACAAAAAGAAGAACATGTGTGTATGTGTGTGTGTGTGTGTTTGTGTGTGTGTATGCGTGTGTGTGCTTGTGTGTGCGCGCGTATGTGCACATATTCGCAAGCTCATGCAAATAAGTATTTTATGTCTTATCTAAGGCTTATGAACATCTCTCTCTCTCTAATTATATATATATATATATATATATATATATATATATATATATATATATATATATATATATATATATATATATATATATATATATGTGGTGTGTGTGTGTGTGTGTGTGTGTGTTGTGTGTGTGTGTGTGTGTGTGATTTTGTTTTTACTTAAATTCATCTGGGAATATTGAAACAAATATGGGGTGTAGTGTTCTTTGCCTTTTTCAGATTATGATTCCAACCAATTATGTGCCTGTAACTGTTGTAGTTGCCCTTCATGAAATTTTTTACTTGACTTTCACTTGTCTTGGAAGCGAAATGTTCATGTTTTGTGAAATACTACACCGAAATATTTGAACTAGTCAGGAGTTAGGTTTATATGATTACGTACTTTGAAATGAAAAGATATCTTTAGGGCTGTGTGGGTAAATATTAAAATTTGAGTGTTTTTTTCTGTATTGATGTTTAGTCCCTAGTTTTCACAATACCCATAAGGTTATTCAGTTTCTTTTGTAATCCTACTTTTGTAGTATATTTGATTGCAGTGTCGTCATGTTGCAACAGACATAGAATAACACTGATTTTATTATTATCTATGGACCGAGATGGATGGAGGAGGCTTACCACGACATCGTCTTTCGTGTCTCCCCCACGACCGCCAAGGTCACGGGTCTGATGATGATGATGATGATGATGATGATGATGATGATGATGATGATGATGATGATGATGATGATGCATGATGAGCCCTTAATGCATGTGTAACTTAAGAGGATCATTTACAAACATGTTAAAGAAAGAAGGACGAAGTACGTTTCCTAGCAGTAAACCTTTTTTAGCAAATATTACAGAAGAAATCCACATTGAGTGCTGATATACGCTGTGGAATTATTGTATGTATTTTGGACCATTCTTTAACACTTTTTCTGTATACTTAAACAGTATATTTTCAACAGGAGACCCTCATAGCAGACTGAGTCAAAACTTTCTGAAAGTCACCAAAGTAAGAATGCAGACGATTGCTTCCAGATTTCAAAATACCATCTATTATGTTCTTTGGTAGGAATTTGTAATCTGATGTTCTATCTAATTTTTCATAAGCCTGCTTATTCATGTAACATTAATCTGTTGTTTTCAGTAAAGTTTTATATGTGGCTGTTTAATATCAGGAAAAAACGATTGCTAAGTGAACACTATAGTATGGTAGCTCGACAGTTTCCAGGGTCCATTGGATTTCCAGATTTGAAAATGGGTAAACGTACTCATTTTTCATGTGTCTGGGTAAATGCCTAGACTGAGGATTAGCTAAAATAATTTGTTTGAAAACTTATATCATATCTTCTAGGCTAGCATTTTAAAAAATTACATTGTCAATGTCATCTTTTTCAGGTGTCTTGTTGTTGCGCATATTTGTAACGCATGCAATATTATTTTTGTTGTTATTGAAATAAAGAAACCAAGGTAAAAGTATGAAACGTTTGCATTTATTATTTTTTGTTCAGTGTGTATTTTTATTTTTATGTTTTGAATAAGCATTAGAACTTCTACCCCAAAGGTCTTCCACATATTTTAACGATTTAGAGTTTGATGGAAGAGTGACTATGGTTTCAAAGGATTTTCTTTTTCTTGGAGTACACTTAAGGTCTTCCATACTTGTGTGCGTGTGTTGTGTGGTGTGTGTGTGTGGTGTGTGTGTGTGTGTGTGTGTGTGTGTGTGTGTGTGTGTGTGTGTGTGTGTGTGTGTGTGTGTGTGTTGTGTGTGGTGCATAATGCATACAGTTTGTTGTCAAGTACAAGTCTATATCGTGCTTTGGTCTCTGTCTGTCCTTGCTGATTTGCTGGACGCAGCTTCTTTCTCAAGTCATCAGTGCTCATGCATTTCCTCCTTGGCCTCTGTTTTCTTCCTTATTTGCTTCATACGAACAAACACATATCATACACTTGCGCATGCACACACACACATCATATGCACATATACAACACGCACACTAGCAGGTATACATTTCTTCTTTTGTTTGTATTGAACATTAGACTTTTGCCTTTTAAACGCGGAACAGATTTTGAGCAATAACATCAAAGACCTGTGATAAAAAAGTATAGGTTTTAATTGTGGTAAGAAAATGGATAGAATGTGCTCCTTTAGAAAAGCTGACATCAGGTCCTGCACTATACTAGTTTGGGTGTTAACATTAGTTTCTTGTGTTGAACAACAGAATAAATATCTAGCCATGGCAATCAAGTATGTAACAGAGCTGCAAAGCAAAGTGCACTGAACACTTAAGAATCTATTACTGCACAAAATTCAAGATAATCAGAGCTAAAAATGCGTTCATTATTTAAGAAATCTTTCTAACTCAGATATTTTAAGAAATGATATTCTTACATGTAATTGGAATATAGTATCTGTAATCTATAAACACAGACCAAGGTCATGGAAACCAACATATTTGCAGAAACTTTTTTTTTTTTTTTTTTTTTGCTGCCTCATCTTCTGACGACCCCCGTCCTACTGTTCCCACGCCACTCATTCCAATCTCCCCGCCACAACCACGCCCTGATTTGTTATGTCTCATCCTCAGGGTCGGAAGTCCACAGGGAGCCCATCACTATCAGGCCGCCGCGGGGCCACCAGCCAGAGGGGCCCTGCACTGCTGCTGGGTCACTTTGGTGGTGTTCAGTGGTGCCTGTTCTGAGCTAACATACGCAGGACACCACCTACTAAGCCCCCTACTAACGACAGTATTAGCTCAGTCGCGGAGCCAGACTGAGTGAGTTGCCCACCCCAGGTGGCAACCACCACAACGTCCCACCAACGACCGTCCCCCGCGAACCTCCAACCCCAAAGACTTTGACACAAACTCATCACAGGCACAGAAGTGTATGGGCAAACCAAATCTGAGTCACCATGAGACCAGAGAAACCGGGACCACCGAATCAGAGGCATTTTTTTTTTAATGCATGATGATCAATGACAATGAGGATGACGTAATGATGCTGCTGTGGAAGTGCATATGCTTTGAGACTACTTGACAGGGTTGTACTCTACGCTTACTATCATAATATATCCCGGCGTCAACCGGGCCCGAGAGATACAGACACCTGCAGTGTTGGTCAGGTAATTTGAGCAACAATCTCAAATTCGCATCCGTTAAGTGGATGAAGCTCGACTGTGTGGTCCCAGTCTTCCCACTGAGCCCACAGCACACTCACTCTGGGTAGGAGCCGGCCAGAGTCCGAAAAATCCCTATGACTCTTATGGGAATCGAACCCGCGACCTTCCAGTCCGTAACCCAAGGCGCTAACCACTGCGCCATGACGGCTGGTTATTTGCAGAAACTTTGTTTATGCAGCAATGTAATTTCTATCTGACATTTGGTTTTTGTGTGTCCTATATTACATGTTATGTAAGGGGGGGGGGGGGGGGGGGCAAGTTGTTGATTTCATCAAACCATTCAATTATGCTAAGAACATTTTGAGTAGCAAAGATGCTTATTTTGTTGATGTCATGAAAATAAGAGCATTACTGGTTGGTAGACTTTGGTAGTTACATGCTTAAGTTGTGATTTACAGTTGCTTCCACTCTAAGTTTTGTAATCTATCCCATCTATAATCGCCTTTTGTATATAAACACGTTAAATACAAGATCAATTCATAAAGCCAGTTGTTCTCTTTATAAGCTCCCATGGATTATGCACAAAAAGGTATCCCCAGAGCTAATCGAAACACTTGACAATCAGATCACTTTATTCTCTGTAATAAATACTTTGGGAACACTTTACAATCCATCATTTCATTCTCTGTAATAAATACTTTGGGACACTGAAAATTGCTTCCTGGCCATAATTCAATATGTGTGGAACACACTAGAGATAATGCAAGATATTTCAAAATAGCAAAACCATGAGCCCCCTCACCTGTTTACTCATACGTTCCAGGCAGATAAAACTCTTAACAGCTTTAGTATTTAAATCTTCTATGTGAAAATGCCGTGTTAATGCCAAAGTGAATATATCCCCCTAAAAGATTTACCAGAGTTTCCTATTCCAAACTTTTAAAACGATGACAGAGGCGGCTAAAAGGTGCTCCAGTTACAGCTGGTCAAGGACCAACATGTACATAAGGCTGACATTTCCAGGTTAAAAATAGATATCTTTGTGCTATAGGGGTGAAGGCGTGGCTCTTAAAAGGGAGCAGGTCTTCAGCCACCCAAATCCTAATGTGACACGTTCAACTCTGGATTCAGACAGAGAAAAAGGCAGCAGCAAGCTGAAATCTGGAAGCCATGATGTGAACGTAGTCCAGCAACCCCCACCCCCTCTCTCTTTTTGAAGTGTAGCGCGTCATGGCTCATCCTCTGACTGGGCCCACAAGTTGACCAATCGGGCTTCCATATCACGACAAAACTCCATGATGGTAAAGTCATGGATGGGGTGTTTGAGTGTTTGGTAGAAATATTTCCTGCCGTTGATGTAAAGCTGAAACACATTGACAAAAATACAGGAACATGTAACCATCGTGCTTAAAAGGTAATGGCTGCAGTGATCAAACATGGTGGTGACACAAAAAACTGACAGTTCTAGTGATGGAACACTACTAACTTTTGCCTAGTACCCGTCGAAGGCACCAGAGAAAAACACCCATACCCTGCTTCTCTGCAATTACATCAGACTTAACGGTATTAGAACCAGCAGTATGAGGCAGTACCCACACGAACATCAACACAATACATAGCCCATCACAAGTTGGTAAACTACTGATATAGGCTGTTAATGTCACATGTATTGACTAGAACTGAGGGATGCTGGCAAAGTGCAGAAGCAGGTTGTTGCAGCCTGAGGCACATTGTCATAACTCTGAAACAAACTGGCAAGGAAGCAGAGTGCTTCGGCAAGTTGATAGAGTGTTGACACAAGTTGACCTAGCCTGAGGGATGTTGGAATAATCTTGAAACAAGCTGTCATGGGACAGAAGCAAGTCAGCAGTTCTGAAACAAGCTGTTGCAGTACTGAGGCACGTTAGCATTACCCTCAAAAGAAATGTCACACTGCAAGGGCACCTTGGCATAATTCTGAAACAAGCTATCATACTACAAGGACACCTTGGCATAATTCTGAAACAAGCTGTCATACTACAAGGACACCTTGGCATAATTCTGAAACAAGCTGTCATAGTACAAGGACACCTTGGCATAATTCTGAAAGAAATTGTCATACTTCAAGGGCACCTTAGCATAATTCTGAAACAAACTGTCATCATGCTGAAGCACAATGGCATAATTCTAAAACAAGCTGCCAAAATGCTGAGGTGAGGCATAATGGCACAATTCTAAAACAAGCTGTCATGCTGCTGAGGCATGCCAACATAACTCTAAAACAGTCTGTCATATTTCCAAAAGTCGTTAGCATAATTCTAGAACAATATGTTATATTGCCGACACTTATTGGCATAATTCTGAAACAATTTGTCATAATTATTGAAGAAACTCATTAACGTAAATCTAGAACAATTTGTCATATTGCCCAAAGTCGTAGGCATAATTCTAGAACAATCTGTCATATTGCCGAAAATTGGTTGGCATGATTCTAGTACACTCTGCCATGCTGCTTAAACTTATTGGCATGATTCTAGAACAATCTGTCATATTGCTGAAACTCATTGGCGTAATTCTAGAACAATCTGTCATAACCTATGAGGCATATTGGATCGGTGGTCTAGAGGTAACGCGCCTGTCTAGAAAGCAAAAAGTCCGGGTCTAAAGTGTGCGGCGGTTCGTACCCCGTTTGGACCCGAAACTTTTCCCCCATCCATTAGACCATGAGTGGTGGTCTGGGCGCTAGTCTTTCGGATGAGACGATAAACCGAGGTCCCGTGTGTTACACGTAATTATTTAGCGCACGTAAAAGAACCCACGGCAACAAGAGAGTTGTCCCTGGCAAAATTCTTAGAAAAAAGCCACTCTGATAGGGAAACAAATACAGTTGCAGACAGGAAAAAGAAAAAAAAAATGGGTGGCGCTGCTCTTGTGGTGACGCGCTCTCCCGGGAGAGCAGCCCGAATTTCACGCAGAGAAATCTGCCGTGACTTAAAGTGGTATGAAATGAAATCTGAGCGCTTTGATTTGTTGCTTTACAAGATTCAGCGCTATATAAATTCCATACATTATTATTATTATTATTATCATTATTATTATTATTATTATTTTGAAACAAGCTGTCATACTGCTTGTGCAAGTTGAAAAAATCCATTTAGTAGTTAATACCTTGGGTTCCGGACTGGACGTTCGTGTGTTCGAATCCAATAAGGTCATAGGCATTTTTCGGACTCCGGCGGGCTCCTACCCAGAGTCAGTGTGCTGTGGGATCAGTGGAAAGACTGGGACCGCACAGTCAAGCTTCTTCTACTGTACGGATGCGAGTGTGAGAGCGTTGCTTAAACTACCTGACCAACACTGTAGGTCTCTGTATCTCTCAGGCTCGGTTGACTCTAGGATATAATTATTATGATAGTAAGCGTAGAGTACAGCATAATGCACTTCCATAGCAGTATCATTACATTGTCATCATTATCATTGATCATCATGCAATAAAAAAGGAAAATGTTCTTTGATTCTGTGACCCCAGTTACTCTGGTCTCATGGTGATCTCAGAATCAGTTTCCCCATCCACTTTTGTGCCTAAGGTGAGTTTGTGTCAAAGACTATGGGGCTAGAGGTTCACAGGGGATGGTCATTGGAGGGACATTGTGGTGGTTGTCACCTCGGGTGGGCGACTCACTCAGTCTGGTACGCGACTGAGATAATACTGTCGTTAGTAAGGGGCTTAGTAGGTGGTGTCCTGGGTATGTTAGCTCAGAACAGGCACCACTGAACACCACCAAAGTGACCCAGCAACAGTGCAGGGCTACATGGCAGCCTGATATTGATAGGCTCCCTGTGGACTTCCAGCCCTGAGGATGCAACGAATCTGGGTATAGCTACGGTAGTGTGGGAGCAGGGATCGAAGGGATCCAAGCCAGAAGTAGTATGCAGGACTGCACAGACAATAACAGCTTTGTCAAAACTAAACACCATCTGGAGAGATAAGAATATCTCACTTATCTCCAAGATCAGACTAATGCGCTCCCTTGTCATATCCATATTTCTGTATGCCTGTGAATCATGGACCCTGACTGCAGATTTGGAGAGAAGAGTACAGGCAGTGGAGATGAGATGCTTTCGGAGACTTCTTGGCATCTCCTACAAAGACCACATAAGCAACGAAAGCGTGCATAACAGAATCCAGCAAACCATTGGACCCTATGAGAACCTTCTAACGATCGTGAAAAAGCGTAAACTTAAGTGGTATGAGCATGTCACAAGATCCCAAGGAATTACAAAGACAGTTTTGCAAGGCACTGTCCAAGGAGGAAGAAGAAGAGGCAGACCAAGGAAGAGCTGGGAAGATAACATCAGTGAATGGACAGGCCTAGAACTCAACAAAACCCTGAGAAAGGCAGAACAGAGAGACGAATGGAGGGAACTGGTTGCTGAGTCTTTGAGGGTACCCCCACGGTCGTCAGACTACGGGACAGATAGATAGATAGATAGTGTGGGAGCAGTAGTTCTGAAAAATGTAGTCATACTATGAAGGCACGTTGGCATAGTTCTAAATCAAGGTGTTATTGTGTAAAGGCACGTTGGCATAATTCTGAAACAAGCTGTTATACTGTGAAGGCATATTGGCATACTTCTGAAACACGCTGTCATACAATGAGTATTGCACATGGAACCCTTATTTTCTTATCCAAAAGACTAGGACCCAAACCATCACTCACGGTCTAGTGGATGAGGGGAAAGTTTCTGGCACAAAAGGGGATTGAACCACCACACACTTGAAACCCAGAGTTTTCGCTTTCTGGGTAGGTGCTTTACATCTAGACCAGGGTCCATTATGTAGTAGTGGTTCTTCAGTTTAACTCCTTCCACTAAATAGTGATATCAGAGGGGGAAAGTGTGTGTGTGTGTGTGTGTGTGTGTGTGTGTGTGTGTGTGTGTGTGTGTGTGTGTGTGTGTGAGTGAGTGAGTGAGTGTGTTGGAGGGAGGGGTATGCACATGACTAATCAATCGCAATAAACAACTATTATGAAGAAAAGCATAAACAAGACTTCTGCAAAGAAAAAAATGAACAGCTAAAATATTAACTTTGCAATTCATATAACCAGAAACTATTCTTACATTAAAGGGGGCTGAAAATAGGAGTATGATTTAATGACAATACAATTTGTTTCAATGGAATGTCTTTTAGAATTTGCTGTAAGCTACGGACTAGGAAGGTAGGTAAAACGTTTTTCAGATCTCTGCATCATAAAAGAATATGATCATTGGTAAGATTTTTGCCACAGATGTATGCTGATTTTTTTTTGGAAAATTTAGTTTTAAAAGCATTGAGCTTAAACCTGTAAATAAGAGATACAACATTTCTATATTCATGTAAATTACGACATTTTATCTTATCAAAAGATAACACATGGGTTACATCATCACTCCAGGAATAACTGGTACCTTGTAGTTTCTTTTTAAAGTGTTTCCAACATGCATTTTGTAACAAGCTATAGCCCTCATGGATGGATAGAGGAACACTTATGCTGCAAGACCCATCCATATGTTCAGCTCCACATTTTGTTATTCTGCCAACTTTTTCATTAAAGTAGATATCACAATGCGAAGATATCCAGCAAAAAGTAACACCAGTGGCTCGTAACATAAGAAAATGAATTAGATGACTAATTTCAATTATGAGATCTTGTCTCACTTTTGAACTGAAGTTTCCCAGAGCAAGTAAGACTGACCTGGAATCAACACAGAAAAGCGATTGAAATATGTGTTTAGGAAAATCTAAAAGATAATATAATGCCATCAAAATAGCAGATAATTCAGCTGTAAAAAGAAATCGATTTTTCCAAATCGATAATGATTTCTCTACTTTCAAAGATGGTATGACAAACGCTGCACGCGCCTCATTGTTGCTCAAAAGGGAACCATCTGTGCAGATTTTTTAATGATTTGGATGTGTAGTTTGTATATATTCTGTTACTGATACGCTAAGGATATTTCCATTACCATTTTTAGTTAAAGAGGAATGATTTATGTCAGAATTAGCTCTCTCAAGTTCCCATGGGGGATAAAGCCAGGAGTGAATCTTTGATTTAGCTACTTTTGTGGGAAATATTTCTGCTTTATCAAATAATTGAGAAGTATAGGTTCTAGCTGTGGTGACTGAGCGAACAGAATGTGCTCGTTTAGGAAAGTTGACGTCGGATCTTATGCTAATTTTGTTGTCCACATTGGTTTCTTGTGTTGAACAATGTAAGAGGTATTTAGCCACAGCCCCTTGGCGATATTTGTCTAATGGTAAAATTCCTATCTCCTTGTAAAAGGTGCATGAAAAGGTACCCCCAGAGCTATTCGGAAAGCCCTGCAGTCTAGTCTTGTCATGTTCTGTAATAAATACTTTGGAGCACTGAAAAATGCTCTTGACCATAAATGAGCCTGGAAGGTACTAAGGAAAATGCCAGGTGTTTTAAAACAGCTACATCATGAGCCCACACTTGTTTACTAATAACCATCCGGAGGTTAAGACTTTTCCAAGCCTTAGTCCATTATATATATATATATATAGATAGATAGATAGATAGATAGATAGATAGATAGATAGATAGATAGATAGATAGATAGATAGATAGAGAGAGAGAGAGAGAGAGAGAGAGAGAGAGAGAGAGAGAGAGGAGAGAGAGAGAAGGAGAGATTAAATATTGAGAAGATTGTATATCTGACAGGAAAAATGTTTTTATGCGATAATCATGTTGCTGCATAACCTTCAGTGTGGGTTGAGGGTAGCAAAGATGGATTGCTGTGAAAAGTAGATAAGACCCTACTCTTACTTTCTTTACATGAAAACAATCCTACCTCTATAGTCGTTTCGTGAGAAAAAGATGATTATACCTGCACAAACGTTTGAGGACTGAATGTGGGTAGAAAGTACAAGTCTGCTGATTGTTGTTTTCTGTTTTCCATAGTTTAGTTTCCAATTTTATCCCCAGGGTAGTGTCAGAACAGGCAAAATAACCTGTACTTCTCTGCCCCAACACACCTGTAAGAAAAAGACCAAGCAAATGCTTGACCAGCCACATAGCTCACTATGGCACATGCTGAAAGATTGGGTGCATGCTGGGTACTGCGTCGTTTCAGCATCCGGCTTATCACTGTAATGATTTGAGGGATCCTTAACCTGACAAACTGATTTGTATGCGTGTTTTCAGATAAAAGAGCAGGATACTGACATGTTTTCACAGCACAGTAATAGCGGCAGCAGACAGTCAAGTCAGGACAATCTCACTCCCAAAGGACCCCAGACCTCAGGAAGATTCCAATCATCAGCCTGCTGTCTGTCTTTAGACCCATTAGAAACACCAATCAGCTACAGCACTTAGTGTGTTTTTGATCCTTGAAGTGTATTGAGTTTAATGAAATAAGAGGGGAAAATACGTTTTTACTCACCGCCACTAAATTGTCACGTTCAGCAACAAACTTAATGGTAAATTCTTTTCCAGTAGAGAAGGGGTAGGGCCTTGGGTAGTATTTATGTTCTAAATCATAATTCCAGAAAGATCCATCACTCTTGTTCCATCCTTCGTTAATAGTCACAGACTCCTTAAAATACGAATACTTCTTCCGAATGTCAAATGTGAGCCTGAGAGAACCGTTGTTGTTCCGAAGATCAATACTGGCCCTGTTTTAAACAGAACAGAAGCACAAAAGTTGAAGTGACTTTTAGAATATTTTCAGCAAGACCTTTAAAAAACCTGTCTACATTTCAAAATGCACTGATGATCAGTTGAACCAAAGCTTTCTGTGTTTTTATTCAGCATGTGGTCAAATTTGCGTTTTTGGTTTTAATTTTGTTTGTGTTATATACTTTTATGACTGATTATCACTTAATCTGTTACATGTAGTTTATGTTTCAACAAAAAATCTTTAACGACGAAACTTTAGTTTCAAACAAATATTCAGATGTATCGTTCTCCTTTTTCATCTAACGTTTAATTCTCATCAACAAAAGGTATGACTTTAAAAAAGTTATCATGCTTTGTTGCTGGATGTTCACCAGGTCTTCTCACACTGCTCCGTTCATGCAAAAGAGTTAATGTAAAAGGTTAGTGTATCCAATGCAGCACCTTCTTTATTGCGTTAACTTACAGATCATGAAAAGTGCTGTAATTCAAAATATAATATATTATATTATATATATATATATTATATATATTATATTTAATTATATATTATATATATATATATATATTTTAATTATATTAACAGCTTCAGTTTTCCACCAAGAGTTTCAGTCATTCCTCGACCATTACAGCCTCTCTCCCAAGAAACCTATTATATTTGGTAACTTTAACTTCCACTTCGACAACAAGTCTTCTCCTGATGTCAAGTGCCTTTCTCTTTCTCTGTCAAATCACTCTCTTTCCCAGCTGGTAAACGAACCAACACACAAATCAGGTCACACTTTAGACTGGCTTATCACCGATGTCTCACAAGGTTAGTCACATCTCAGTCCATATCTGTCAAGCTACAAAACTACTCTCCGACCATTCTGCCATTCTTTTCTTCCTCAACATTGCAAAGCCTATTAGAAAGAGAAAGGCATTACCGTGGCAAACTTAAAAGCCATAGATATTCAACTTTTTTCTTAAGCTGCTGAACGTCTATCACGAATCCCTGACCTTTACTGCCCTTTCCCTAAATACTACAATACCGTTCTCAGCAACTTCTTGATGAGCATGCACCTCCTACTTGACCATTGTCCTGCCTGACGGGGCCCTGTGCACCAAGGCACAACCACGACATTCGACATTCGCTAGAGCAGCGATGGCGAAAAAAACAAAACTGAGAAAACAAACAGCTTCTTCACAAACAAATCACAAAGTCAACTCAGCAAAAACAAAGTATTACTCTTCTACATTCTTGATGCCACGTCTATGAAATCTCTCTTTCCCTCATATCCACTCTTCTTGGATCTGCGAAGGCCATCCCTCTGCCTTCTATCTACGACCACTCTGAACTTCCTTCTATTTTTTGCATTCTTTTCTGAGAAGTCGCAACATTCGCTCTAGTTTGGATTCAGATCCTTTTCAGCCAGCAATTTTGAAACCAATTTTCTGACCACTCCTCTCTTTTCTTTCATCAACAAGCAAAAAGAAATCGCGACAATTCTGAAAGAAATGACAAAAAATCATGGTTGATCTTGGGTCCTATACCTGCTTTTCTTTTCACTCAGTGCCTTTCACAGCTTATACCCTCTATCACAAAATAGTAAGCTCATCACTTCTTTCAGGAATTTTCCATCAGCTCTTAAAACTGCAATAGTTACACCTCTAGTCAAGAAAAAACGACCTCGAACCTAACACTATGAAGAATTATAGACCTGTATCCAACCTACCATTAACTCTAAAATCCCTTTAAAAAGTTGTTGTGATACAACTCATCAGCCACCTTCATTCAAACAGTCTCCTTCCCCCTTTTCAGTCTGCCTATTACGCCAACCACAACACCGAAACCACACTAGTCCACACCTTAAACACGATTTTACATGCGTCTGATTAAGGAAAAATCTCCCTTCTCACTCTTCTCGACTTATCTGGTGGTCTAGAGGTAACGCGCCTGTCTAGAAAGCGAAAAGTCCGGGTCTGAAGTGTGCGGCGGTTCGTACCCCGTTTGGACCGGAAATTTTTCCCCCATCCATTAGACCATGAGTGGTGGTCTGGGCGCTTTTCTTCGATGAGCGATTTTTAAACCGAGTCCCGTGTTTACACTAATTATTTAAACGCACGGTTAAAAAACCCCACGGGAAACAGAGAGTTGTCCCTGGGAAAAATTCCCTTTGAAAAAGCCACTCTGATAGGAAACAAAAACAGCTGCAAAAAAAAAAAGGTGGGAAAGGTGCGCAGCGCTAAGTGGCGACGCGTTCTCCCGCTCTCCCAGGGAGAGCAGCCCGAATTTCACGGAGAGAAATCAGCCGTGACTTAAAGTGGTATGAAATAAAATCTGAGCGCTTTGATTTGTTGCTTTACAAGATTCAGCGCTATATAAATTCCATACATTATTATTATTATTATTATCTGTAGCCTTCGACAATACAGACCACTCAATTCTTCTCTCCCATCTCCAAAAGACTTTTGGTATTAAAGGCACAGCCTCACCTAGTTCACTTCATACCTTACAGATCGATTCCACACAGTTGCAGTAAACAAGATTCAATCAACAACTGCCAAACTGGAATGTGGAGTCCCACAGGGATCAGTTCTTGGCCCTGTTCTTTTTACACTCTACTCTGCTCCTCTTTCAAATATAATAAATCGTCATCAGATCAACCATCATTTCTATGCATACGACTCTCAGATTCTTAGCAGTGATACTCCTGAAAAACTGTCTTCTCTCTTGATTAATATGTCCTACTGCCTTCAAGATATCCAAAACTGGATGATACAGAACAAGTTACAGCTAAATGCAGATAAAACCGAAGCCATGCTCTTAGGGACCAAACACAAACTCTCTTCCATCACAACAGCTTCAATAGATATCGGCAATACGTCCGTTCCTCTATCTACTGCTGTGAAATATCTAGGGTTCATTATAGACAACATACTCTCCATGCAAAACTTCATCACCCAAACCTGCCAGTTGTGCTACTATCACTTGCGGCGCATCAGCGCAGTTCGAAAGTACTTGTCCACTGATGCAACATCCAAACTACTCAAGACTCTCATTCTCTCACGTCTGGACTATTGCAATTCTCTTCTGACTGGTCTGCCAGCATCATCTATCCACTCTCTTCAACGTATACACAACTCTGCAGCTCGACTACTCCTCAGAAAGAAAAATATCTGAGCACATTACTCCTCTCTTGCGATTTCCACTGGTTGCCTGTGCCACAGAGAGTAAACTATAAGATCAGTACCCTCTGTTACAAATGTCTCCATAAAACAGCACCTTCCTACCTCTGTGAATGTCACCTGTACACTCCTTCTCGTTCCCTCCGCTCTGCTGCAGATACCTTGTGCTTAAGAATACCTAGATTCAACCAGTCCACCATTGGCCGTCGCTCTTTCTCTGTTTCTGGTCCATCGATCTGGATTGACCTCCCTCTCCCCCTTCATCAAAAGCCTTCTTATGAAGCTTCTTAATCGGGCCTCAAGAAACAGTTATTTCAAACCTAAGATTCTCCCCTCTTGTCCTATTTCATTTTTTTTCCTGCCCTCATAATATATATACATCTCTCTCTCTATAATAGTAATAATAAATGGAACTTATATAGCGCTATATCTTGCAAAGACAAATCAAAGTGCATGCATTCAACCTAATCTTACACAGTCATACAACCAATTATAAATAATCAATAGTTCAAACAGATATTACAAACATGGTACGCTGCAGACAAAATCTATGAAATAAAATTGCAATAGTCAAATGTTTTTTCAATAAAAAAAGCACACACACACAAGTCATATACTTTAGCAGGGTGATAGAACATGTGTTAGTGAAGGTGGGATAGCTCTGATATGAAACAGGAGGAGGGAAATCTTAGGTTTGAAATAAATATGTCTTGAGGCTGGATTTAAAAGTGACATAACTAGGTTTCTGGCGAAGAGAGAGAGGGAGCTCATTCACGTTGATGGACCCGAAATAGAGAAAGAGCGGCGGCCAACAGTGGATTGGTTGAATCTAGGTGTTCGTAGGCACAAGGTATCTGCAGCAGAGCGGAGGAAACGTGAAGGAGTGTACAGGTTAAGACATTCACAAAGGTAGGTAATAAGTTTAAAACTATGTCTTTTGAGGTCAAAGTTTTTTTAAAGTGTATTCGAATTGGTGTTGTGAGTGATATGAGTAAGTGTGTGACGTGATGTGTGTGAGTGGGTGAGTGTGTGAGTGAGTAAGTGTGTATTGTGTGTGTGTGTTGTGGTTCATGTGTGTGTGTTGTGTGTTGTGTGTGTGTGTGTGTTTGTGTGTGTGTGTGTGTGAATGTGTGTGTGTGAGTGTGTGTGTGTGTGTAGTGTGTGTGGGTGTGTGTGTGGATGTGTGTGTGTGAGTGGTGTGTGTTGTTAGTGACAATTTTATTTGAAGTTATCTAGGAATGTTTTAATCATATGAATGTAGCTTTTTGGGTTCTTTTGAGATTATGATAGTATTTATTGATTGCCTGTCAGGATTGTACTAGCTCTTCATGGAAATGATAATGTTTTATGACTTGACTTTGCTGTCATCATGCACTCACCACCCTTCTTTATTCTCATGTAACTACCTTTGTTTTTAGTTAGAACCCCGACGAGATCGCCTCCCTAGCTGCTTTGAGTGTTCTTGGGCATGTGAAATATTTCTTTCCTTCCAAATCCTGCTCACTCACAGACACCGATAATCCCTATGAGGGATTAGGGCCCAGACAAAAAATGTATGCAATTGTTGTCCTTACGCTTGAAAGGAAGAATGATTTTTGACAATCATCAATCAACCAACCAATCGGTTGATAGATCGCTCAATCAATCAATCCAATAAATCAATCAATCTATATAAGAATCAATCAATCAATGACTCAAAACTGACTTGTATTGTTTTGTCATGTCTTGTTTTTGCAGATACAAATTACCTTTGCTTTTCATCCCTCTCCCTCTCCTCCTTTCTCTCAATGCCACAAAAAACAATTTCATAAATCCCAAATGTAGTGTTTCTGTGAGCGAGTCATAGTATCGTAGCGTTTCACTCTCCGAGGGATTGACTTCCCTTATTTTGAAAGAATATGTCCACCTGGGTCGTATCTAAAAAATATCACCAAAAACAAAGGGACATAGACAGTACTAAGGATTATAACAAGGTTTTCGAGGTTTTTTAAATTATCAGTGTTTTGTATACAGATGCTGTCTCCACGTGAGGAGAGGTAGCATGATAAGTAAAGTTGTAGAGAAGTTTAAAACCGCAAACATTTTCCCAACGGGACACACTTGCCACCAACTACCGTGCAGACAAATCCAGCACTGAATCAAGTTTTTCACCATGGTCAGACAAACAAAAACATGATGACAGCAAGTTGGTTTTCTTCATCAATGCCCTGTCAGTCCTCAAACTGTCTGAGACAAAGAAACAGAACACTACAGAAATCAGTCCTCCACAAATCAAACATGTAATACTGCAATGGATCCCTGCCCAGGTTATTTAGATATACTTATTAATAATAATACATGGAATTTATACAGGCTATTTTCTTGCAAGAAACAAATAAATCGTTTAATTATCCTAGTCTTTCACATGCATCAGTTTACAATTATCTTACTTCTTACTTAGGCATCACTCCCCCTGGAGCATAGGCCGCCGGACCACAGTCCACCAGTGTCATCTGTCCTGGCCATTTCTCCCGCTGTCTCCTGGTATAATCCATCTTTGGTTTCTGCCTCAGGTTCGCGTCGCAGTGTTTGCTTGGCCTTCCTCTTTTTCGTTTTCCCTGGGGTTCATGATTAGTGCTTGCCTTGTGATGTTGCTGGCTGGCTTTCTCAGGGACTATGTTTTTCTTGGTGCCAATCCATCCCCATCTCCTGCGCCGGATTTTCATTTTCGGCTGGCAGGGCTGGTTGGTACGTTGCCACAGGTCTGCATTGCTGAAGGTTCGGGCCAGTGGATCTGGAAGGAATTCGTCTCAGGCAGCTGTTGATGAAGGTCTGCACTTTCTTGATGGTGGTCTATGTTGTCCTCCATGTCTCCGCTCCATATAGTAGGACTGAACTTGACGTTGGAGTTGAACAGCCTGATCTTTGTGCGGGTCGACCACAACCTTGGAGCTCCGGATGTTCTTCGATGCAAGTACGTGCCCTCGCTTGCCCATTCTTGCTCAGACGTCTGCGTCAGTGCCGCTGATGTTAATGTGTACCCAGGTAGTGAATGTCTCATTCTTCAGCTCCTTTCCATTTAGTGTGGACTGGGTCTCGCTATGCGTTGATCTTGAGAATCTTGGTTTTGCCTTCATGGATCTTGAGACAACTAGTAATGAGGTGGTGTCGTTCTGTAGTCTTGTCTGCATCTGTTGGCGGCTGTGGGAAGGGCCGGGCCAGGTCGTCTGCAACGTCGAAGATCATCCAGTGGTCACAGTTGTCCACTGGATTCCATTTTTCTGTAGCCGTTGTAGTTTTCATGGTCCATCGTCGCAGGAGGAATAGGAGAAGTGACAGGAGCAGCCTTGTCTGACTCGGTCTTTCACCTCAAAGTCTGTTAGTTGGATGTCCCATGGATCCACCCGAGGGAGGTCATTTTTCATAGGGTTTTGATAAGTTGACCAGTTTGTTGGCATCCATGGGGGGCGACGCAATTTCCAGAGGGTGTTGCGGTCACCACTGTCAAAGGCTTTTCATAATCACACAAAGTTGATGTATAACGATGAGTTCACTCTAAAAGATTGCTGCTCAAAACGATGGATGGCAATGTGGCAATTGATTTATGCATGATCTGTTCTGGCGGAAGCGGCTGTTGGTCTGGAGGGAGGGGTCTGGATGCATTTTTCATTCTCTCGAGGAGGGATCTGTCTAAAGACTTTTCTGGCACGAACAGAAGCATTTTCCTCTATCATTGGCCAGTTACTGAGGTCTCTTTCTTGGGTTAGCTTGAGAGGTAGCCCTCTTCCAGTCTGAGGTTTACTTCTCCTTTCCAATTCTTCCCAAAGAGAGGGTTACAGCATCTTACCCGTGGTTTCCAGGTCTGCCTTGTGTGTTCTGCTGGGATGTTGTCACGGTCTGTGCCTTGCATTTCTGCATTTTGATGCTTTCCTGATCGCCTCCCTGTTGGTGGTCAAGTGAATGTCTAGGTTCTTTATCAGCAGCGGTCGATGTCCGGCGGGGTTTGAAGGACGGGTCTGTTCAGGAGTCTCAAAGTGTTTGCCCTATCTGTTCAGTTGCCCCTTGTTCCCAGGATGGTGTTCCTTTCTGTCTTTGACTGGTCGCTCAGGCTGCGGTACTTCCCTGAGAGTTTCTTAAGTGGTGTCCTCCGCAGCTTCATGTTGTTATGGCTGCTGCTTCCTCGGCTTCCTCTGCCAGGCAGTCGATGTATTGCGCTTGTTGTTCTTGGCGCTCCTCTTGACTTTCTCTGTGGTTCTGTGAAGTTGCTTGTGCCTTGGCTTTTGCTGCTCTTGTCCGGCTGTTGTTTACTACTGCTTTCTTCTGCTTTCTCATTTCAATTTGCCCCATTGTGGGACTGTCCGATATCCATTCTTTGTTGTGTTCTCTTAGGGCCTTCTACTTCCTGACAAGTTGATTTCAGTGTCTCTTTCCCTTTCTCCACTGGCTTCGATGTCAGTTATTCTTCAAGCAGTTTCTGTTAGTATTGGTTACTTGTTGGTGAGGGACAGCTATAAATCTTTCATTTTTCTTAGAGTCTTTCAGCAGGCTTAGTGTTTGTACTTTGCCTCTTTGTTGTTAACTTTCATCCAGTTCGCTTCAGCTTTAGCTTCAGCAGGGCTACCAAAAGGTGGTGCGCAAATGCAACGTTGCTCCTCTTTTCACCCTTACACTCTGTAGTGATCTCTGACTTTTCTTGGCCATGCAGATTCTGACGTTATTGGTTTCCAGTCACCATGATTTGGTGATACCCAGGGGGTTAAGTACTCATCTGTGGGGGAAAATGCTGCATCCGATTACAGATTGTGGATAGCACAGAGTCTGCAAATCTTTGCATTCTCATTATTTCCTAATCCGTGTCTTCCATCATCTCGCGTCGTAGTTGTCTTGTCGATCTTGGCAATTGAAATCACCTATGTGGATGTTTATATCTTTTTATGGGTACTTGGCAATGAGTTCTGCGTTTCTGTGTAGAATAGATCTTGGCTTCTTTCATCGGCGTCATTAGTTGGCGCATAACACTGAGATCTGTTCATTTGATCTTCTTCTTCTGAGTCCTGAAGGTGCGCAAGATTACTTGATCGGTGTTGCTTCCATCCTATCAGGGCTTGTGCCAGTCTTGAAATGAGCGCTACGCCTTCTGTGTGTGGAGCGTTGTCTTCTTCATGGCCAGAATAAAGTGCATTCTCCAGTGGAGCAGGTCTCCTTTGTCTGATGTGTCCAATGGGGCTACTGATGCCATGCAATGTGAGGTTGTGTAGCTTTTCATCTCTGCTGCTACTTGTGGTTCTTTTTCCCGTCACGTACATGGTCATCGCATTCCCATGTTCGAACGGTTGATGGTCCTGGTCGTTAAAAAGGGGGTAGCCTTGTGGCTCCGCTAGGACTCACGCTTTCACGCCACATGGCGTTCTTTCCATCCTTTGGCGTGGACCTTCTCTACAGGGCAGTAGTTCTTGGTACTGTTGTGGCGTTTTTGTAGCAAACTTTGTTTATATGGGGTGGGGGTGCTAGCCCACGCCCAAACCTCATCCTTTCTCATCGGGCTTGGGATGGCAATGGCGCTGTTAGTTAACAATTAATAGATTAAAAAAAATTCAATATATGAAAAACACACACAGCACACAATTAATAGTTTTTACAATTCAATGTAAAGACACACGCGCACGCCGTGCGCGCGCGCGCACACCAAAACAACACAACCCCACACACACACACAAATGTTTGTACACTCGGCCAGCGGTGATGGAAGGGGGTGGGAGTTGGAAGTTAGGGAGGGACAGAAATGAGATGAAACAAGGGGGAAGGAATTTAGGTTTGAACATAGAGGAGGGTCTTTAGGCTGATTTATAAAGCACTCCATAGTAGGCTTTTGACGAAGGGAGAGAGGAGGTAAATCCAGATCACTGGACCAGAAACAGAGAAAGAGCGACGGCCAACAGTGGACTGGTTGAATCTAGGTATTCTTAAGCACAAGGTATCTGCAGCAGAGCGGAGGGTACGAGAAGGAGTGCACAATTGAAGACATTCACAGAGGTAGGCAGGTGCTGTTTTGTGGAGACATTTGTAACAGAGGGTACAGATCTTATATTTTACTCTCTGTGGCACAAGCAGCCAGTGGAGAGATCGCAAGAGAGGAGTAATGTGCTAAGATTTTTTCTTTCTGAGGACTAGTCGAGCTGCAGAGTTGTGTATACATTGAAGGGAGTGGTAGATGATGCTGGCAGATCAGCCAGAAGAGAATTGCAATAGTCCAGACGTGAGAGAATGAGAGATGTGACTAGTTTGTATGTTGCATCAGTGGACAGATACTTTTGAACTGCACTAATGCTCGGTAATTGATAGTAGCATGACTGGTAGGTTTAGGTGATGAATTTTTGCATGGAGAGTGTGTTATCAATAACTACCCTAGATATTTCACTACAGTGGACAGAGGGACAGACGTATTGCCAAATTCTATTGAAGCTGTTGTGATGGAAGAGACTTTGTGTTTGGTCCCTTTACGCATGGCTTCGGTTTTATCTGCATTCAGCTGTAACTTGTTCTCTATCATCGAATTTTAGATATCTTGAAGGCAGTAGGACGTATTTGTCAAGAGAGAAGGCAGATTTTCGGGAGTTTCACTGCTCAGAATCTGAGAGTCGTCTGCATAAAAATGATAGCTGATTTGATGACGGTTTATTATATGTGAAAGTGGGGCAGAATAGAGAGTGAAAAGAACAGGGCCGAGGACTGACCCCGTTGGATTCCACATTCCAGTTTGGTAGGTGTCGATTGAATCTTGTTTACTGTAACTGTGGAATCGGTCTGTAAGGTATGAACTGAACCAGGTTAGGGCTGTGTCTTTAATGCCAAACGTGTTTTGGAGGTGGTAGAGAAAAATTGAGTGGTCTGTAGTGTCGAAGGCCGCAGATAAGTCAAGGCTAGTTAGAAGGGAGACTTTTCCCGAGTCAGAAGCGTGCAAAAGTGTGTTCAAGGTGTGGAATAGGGTGGTCTCGGTGCTGTGGTTGGCACGATAGGCAGACTGAAAAAGGGAAAGGAGATTGCTGGAATGAAAATGGCTTTTGAGTTGTTTCAGAACAACTTTTTCAAGGACTTTAGAGGTAAAAGGTAGGTTAGAAACAGGCCTGCAATTCTTCAGAATGTTAGGGTCGAGGTCATGCTGTTTTAGTAGAGGTGTAGCTATAGCAGTTTTGGGAGCTGATGGAAAAATTCCTGAGAGAAGAGATGAGTTTAATATTTTCGTGATAGTGGGTATGAGCTGTGGAATGCACTGAGTGAGAAGAGTAGCAGGTATAGGATCGTGATCACATGATTTTATTGTCATTTCTTTCAGAATTGTCTTGATTTCATTCTCACTTGTTAGATGAAAGAAAAGGAGAGGAATGCCAGTGAATTGGGGATCAGGAGGTACAGGTTGGAAAGAAGTCTGATCCAGTCTGGAGCGAATGTTGCGGACTTTGTCAGAGAAAAATGAAGAAAACATAGCAGGAAGTTCGGAAGGGCTGTGAACGGTGGGTAGAGGGCTTGCCTTTGCGGATCCCAGAAGAGTTGAGGTGAGGGAAAAGGTAGATTTCAAGGACGTAGCATTAAGAACTTGAGCAAAGTAATACTTTGTCTTTGCTGAATGAATTAAGGTTTTGACTTTGTTGTTTTGTTTTCGAAAGAGCTGTTTATTTCAGTTTTTGTTTTTTGCCATTGTCGCTCGAGTTGTCGCCGTTTGCGTTTTGTGACCAGGATATCATGGGTGTACCATTGGGTGCATGGCCTATCAGTTGCAGTAAACAAGATTCAACCAATACCTGCCAAACTGAAATACGGAGTCCCACAGGGATCAGTCTAGGCCCTGTTCTGTTCACTCTTTACACTGCCCCACTGTCACATATAATAAAACGTCATCAAATCAACCATCATTTTTATGCAGATGACTCTCAGATTCAAAGCAGTGTTACTCCTGAAAATCTGCCTTCTCCTGTCAGATATGGCCCACTGCTTTGAAGATATTCAAAATTGGATGACACAGAACAAATTACAGCTAAATGCAGATAAAACCGAAGCCATGCTTGTAGGAACCAAACACAAACTCTCTTCCATTACAACAGCTTCAATAGAACTTGGCAATGCATCAGTTCCTCTATCCACTGCTGTGAAGTACCTAGGTGTTGTTATCGACAACACACTCTCTATGCAAAAATTCATCACCCAGACCTGAAAGTCGTGCTACTATCAGTTACGGCGTATTAGTGCAATTCGAAAGTACCTGTCCACAGAAGCAACAGCAAAACTTGTCACTTCTCTCATTCTTTCACGTCTGGACTATTGCAATTCTCTTTTGTCTGGTCTGCCAGCATCATCTATCCACTCCCTTCAACGTATACAAAACTCGGCAGCTCGACTAGTTCTCAGAAAGAAAAAATCGGAGCACATTACCCCCTCTTGCGATCTCTCCACTGGCTGCCTGTGCCACAGAGAGTAGAATAAAAGATCTGTACCCTCTGTTACAAATGTCTCCACAAAACTGCACCCTCCTACCTCTGTGAATGTCTTAACCTGTACACTCCTTCACGTTCCCTCTGCTCTGCTGCAGATACCTTGTGCCTACGAATACCTAGATTCAACCAATCTACTGTTGGCCGCCGCTCTTTCTCTATTTCGGGTCCATCGACCTGGAATGAGCTCCCTCTCTCTCTTCGCCAGAAGCCTAGCTATGACACTTTTAAATCAAGCCTCAAGACATATTTATTTCAAACCTAAGATTTCCCCCCTCCTGTCTCATATCAGAACTATCCCACCCTTCACTAACCCATGTCCTATCACCCTGCTAAAGTATATGTCCTGGTGTGTGTGTGTGTGTGTGTGTGTGTGTGTGTGTGTGTGTGTGTGTGTGTGTGTGTGTGTGTGTGTGTGTGTGTGTGTGTGTGTGTGTGTGTGTGTGTGTGTGTGTGTGTGTGTGTGTGTGTGTGTGTGTGTTGTGTGTGTGTGTGTGTGTGTGTGTGTGTGTGTGTGTGTGTGTGTGTGTGTGTTTGTGTGTGTGTGTGTGTGTGTGTGTGTGTTGTGTGTGTGTGTGTGTGTGTTGTGTGCTTTTGAAAAACATTTGACTATTGCAATTTTATTTCGAAGATTTGGTCTGCAGTACCATGTTTGTAATATCTGTTTGAATTATTGATTATTTGTCATTGGTTGTATGACTGTGTAAGATTAGGTCGAATGCATGCGCTTTGATTTGTCTTTGCAAGATATAGCGCTATATAAGTTCCATTTATTATTATTATTATTATTATTATTATTATTATTATTATTATTATCATCAGGAAGAATGAGGTTGGTTGGAGGCATGTGCTCATCGAGAAGTTGGCCAAGAACAGTGTTGTAGTGTTTAGACGGGTCAATGTGGTCAGGGATTTTTGATAGGCGTTAAGCAGCTTGAGTAGAGAAAGTTTGGATATCTATGGCCTTGAGATTGCAATGGTGATGCACTTTTTCTGTTTAATAGGCCTTGCAATGTTAAGAAAGAACAGAATGGCAGAATAATCAGAAAGCAGTTCATTAGTGACGGATACAGACGTGATGAAATCTAGTGAAACATCAGTGATGAGCCAATCTACAGTATGACCCGATCTGTGTGTGGCTTTATTTACCAACTGGGACAGAGAGTGCTTAGACAAATACAGAGAAAGACGCTTGACATCAGGAGAAGGCTGGTTGTCGAAGTGGAAGTTAAAGTCGCCAAGAATTATAATTTTCTGGTATATACCTGGTAAAGAACACGCAGACCAACTTGCAAATCAGGGGGCATAAAAAGAACAGTTTGAAAGCAGCTCACCTTCAATGAAAAGAAGACAATCATAAAAATCAATGCCCCAACCCACAGTAGAAAAGGACGACTACCACCATCTCAAAAGAGAAGAACAAGTCATAATTCTAACACTCCCTACTGGGCACATCAGGCTTAATCACCACATGTACACAAAGCTTAAACTCATTCTTCTCCCCTGTGTGCTTGTATTAAAGAAAACCAGACTGGCGAGCACATCCTTCAGATGGACATGTTATACAGTGACCTGATGAAAATTGTTTGATCAACGGAGATAACCCTGCAAACCAAGTTGTACATCCCAAGAGAGGAGCTGGAAAGGACATGCCGATATTTCTCCCAGACACATCTGATAGTGTAAAGCAAACAAGAGAAGAAAATTTTTAATATTCCTACACTGGTGACCCCAAATCCAAACAACGCTAACACGGCACAAGAATCAGCTGAAGCACGTATTCTGGCGAACTTTATAAAGCACATACAGGTTCTTTCTGGTCAACCTGATAATGAAGTCAATGCCATGCCTGTCAAACCTACAGAATTCTGGATTAATCTCATCAGAAGTGTGGTTCACAAGGACTGAAGCCAAGTTCAGCTTCAGAGGTATTACACAAGACCAAACAAAATATGACCATGGTGTCAGTGCACTCGCCTTAAACATTGCAGATGGAGTGCAAACCATTATCAACAATCCCCCAGCTATGAATAGATAATGAAATCTTAAACCCTGCTCTTGTCAAGACCTTTGAAAAATTATAGGCCCCCCAAAATTCAAAATGACTCAATGGTAATGGACTTGGTGACAAAAACCCTACTGCACTCATGTCAAGATAAATGCACTCAATGATGATTCACAGACACTTAAATTTGCATTGTTCCAATCCAACCTTCCTGCAGACATTCGAAGCATCCTCACAGGACAACATTGTTGACACAAAAGAACTTTCCAAAGATGCAGACTGTTCCAATAATAATGCCACTCACTTCAACAAGGCAATTCAAGTCCAGTTTCATCATCATGGCACCATCCATTGTGTGTTTCTACTTAGATTTGGACCGGATGCCCACTGATGCCAGCCTGGCTGCAAATGGCAAGCCGTCTGCTAAATGTGGTAGTGGCTGGCATTTCAAACCCCACCACAGTCTTTGTTCTAGACCCCCAAACTGGCCAGTCCTTGATCAACACTGGTGCTGACGTTTCAGTGTATCCTGCTTCTGCACAGGATCACAAAACTAACCCACCCTCTGCATCCCTTTCTGCTGCCAATGGAACTGCCATTAAAACCTGGGGTAAACACAGCATCACTCTGGAAATCAGTCAAATACAACTTTATATACATGAATTCTACTTTGCTGATGTCCCATGCCAGTTATTGGTGCTGATCTCTACATTCCCAGCTCACAGATCATCAATCATAAAGGAAAGCATCTCCTCGTCCTTGAAAATGCTTAATTTTTCAAAATAAAAGATAAACTTTTTTTTTCCATAGTTTCCTTCCTTTTCCACACAACCCATATCTGATCTTTTTTAGCATTTAAAAAGGGTCACTCACACCAAATTTTCTGTTTTCAACCCATAAACAGACATATTTGTTAAAGCATCACATATTCACATGGCCAACCAGTTCTTTCCCCGCCCCGGAAAAACCCCAAAAAACCCAGTTAAAATCCCAGCTCCAAAAAAAAATAAAAAAAAATTTAAAAAAAAAGAAAAAAAAAAAAATGGGAATAATCCATGGCCCAAATCACCTTGGGCTTAAAACCCTTAGCTCCCTAGCCCAAAGGGGCCAGATGTGACCCCTGCAATAACTACGACACCTAAATTGCGGGTTTCCCAAATAGTAATCGATAGTTTTTGGCATAAACAATCGGGTTTTTTATTAATTTTTCATCTCGCATGTACCCCATGTTCTCCAATGATTGTTTTGGTCAAAAAAACTGTCTTTTAGATTGGATTTCTCGTCATTTTATCTAAAAATGTATTTTTTTTGTTTTTAGGAAAATGAAAAAATCGGGTGTTTTTTTTACACCAAGCCCCCGTCTGTAGCGGGTTTGAAAAAGGTTTTTAAACCTTTTCCCCACCGGCCCCACCAGGGCCCTTGGGACTTAGGGTCCTTCATTCCCTGGGGCACATAGGACCGGCCCCAACACCCTCTAATCGGAACTTGGGTTTTTGGGGAAGATCTTCTTTCAGCTTGGGCAAATGTAAATTTTCCCGGCTCCCTTTGTCTCGGCGTCAATGTCCCCTGTGCCGGGTCTTGTTTGGTTGACCACTTTCCGCTTCCCTAAAGTTTTCCATCAAGGGCTTTCCCTTTGGTAACTTTTAAAAGGGCAGGCTTGTCTTTGGCATGGCCCAACCCATCCCCATTTTTTTTGGGTTTGATCAAGGACTTAAATGGGGTGTTTTTTTGGCCCGCCCCACAGTTTTTTTTGGGAGATGATTTTGGGGCTACCTAAATTTTGAGGATTTTACTGAATTAGGAAAATTTTCCAGAGTTTTTGTGGGTTTTTTGGGTTTTTTTGTTACCTCCAAAATTTTGGGAGCTGTAAAAAAAACAAGGGCCTACTCCCTAAAAAGTGGACATTTTTAAAAAACCTGTCCCAAAAATTGTTCTACATGTGTTAAAGCCCTCATTTTAAAGGCTTTTGGGAAGCGTGGAATTAGCACTAATTTTTCCCGCAGAAAAAAAATTTCCTTTGTAACAAATTAAACCCGGGGGTAAAGGAGATCACGAATGAAACACTCAAACCACCCAGGTTTTTCCCATCCCCAATAAATTAAATTGACAAGACCATGGGTCCACCCTTTGGGCCTTTGGGGGGTTTTCCCTTTGCATGCCTTTTAGTTTTTGGGGGTTTTCTTGCATGCCTTTTGGGTTTAAAATGTAGCCTAGTCTTTTCAACATCTCATGAATGGAATTTTAGAGGGCATTTCTTTACCTTTGTCTATATTAATTCCTTGTTTTCCCTTTATTTACCTGAAGCACATAAAATTTAAAGTGCACCGCAAAAACTTAGCCAACTCTGTTTAAAAACAATGGGGCTGGTATTAACAAAAGGGAAGTGTAAACCCTTTTGGGCCAAATGATTTTAATTTCCTTTTTTCATCATGTTTCCCCGTTCAATGAAAACGTCCACCCCTAGAAAAGGGAGATTTCTCTTCAGACTGTTTTGCCCCATGTTGCAGCAGCCTTTAAAAAATTTTTGGGGGGATGATAAAACACTATCACCCGCTTCATTTCTAAATTTTCTTTCCTTTATATTATTTGTTTTTTTGGGTTTTTTTTAATAACAAAAAGGGGGTTCTCATACCCGGGGGCCTTCCCCCAAAGAAGTAAAAAGTTTTTTGCCCACCAAATTTTTTTCCAAACAAAAAGGGCCTTTTTTAAAATTTTTAAGGGGAAAAAAACTCCCCTTTTCCTTTCAATTTTCGTTTTGGTTTCCCTTTTTAAAAAATTTTAAAACCAGGGGGCCCGGTTTTTTCAGATTGGTATCCCCAAAACTTAAGGGTTTGGAAAAAAGAGGGAAGGGAAAAAAAGAAAAAGCTTTTTCTTTCCAAAAAGGGCGACCTTTAGACCCCCGACCAAAAACGGCAGAATCCGGCGAAAAAGAGGGTTTTTTGGGGCAAAAAGAAAGAGAGGACAAAGAGAAAAAGAAAAAAAATGCAAAAAAGAAAAATAAAGGGAAGATTTCAAGGAATTTTTCAAATTTTTTAATTTTTTGTTTTGGGGTTAAAAAGGCCCTACAGGCACATTGTTTTTTGGGAAAAAATGGAAAATTTTGGGGGGTGGCCCAAAATTTTAAAAAAAAAAAAATGAACAACTTGGGGGGAAAAATTAAAAAAAAAAAAAAAAACAAAAAAAAAAAAATTTTTTTCCCAAATCAAGAAAATAACCAAAAAAAAAAATAAACCCAAACCGAAATTTAAAAATTTTACCCCAAAAGGGATTTTTAAAAGGGGTAAATTTACACTTTAATGGGCATGAAACCAAGGGGCCCTTTTTAAATTCAATTCTAAAACCTTCCTAAGAAAAAAAGAAAAAAATAAATTTAAAAAAAATAAACCTTAATTTAAAAAAAAAATTTTACTAAACCCGAAACCCTTAAAAAAAAATTAACATTCGGAAAAAAAAAAGAAAAAAGGGCCGGAAATGGGGGTTGGGGGTGTTTTAACCCGAAATGACCCAACTTTCAAGGATACCTGTCCCTTTTCTAATAAAATAAACACATAGTTACGGACCAAAGGGGACAGACACTTCGGGTCTTTCCATTAGCAGTCTTGACAAAGGGAAAAAAAAGTCAAAAATTTTAAAAAAAATTTTCCCACCTGTCAATTTTATAAAAAAACAAGTAATAAGAAAAGCTGTTTGTTTTCCTTTTTAAAAAAACCCCCCACATTGCTTATCCATGGGGTTTTTACTGCCTATCACATTGCAGTTTTTGGGGAAAAAAACCAAGTTTACATGTAAAAAACCGACTCTAAAAAAAAAAAAAATCAATGATGAAAGATATCATTCTTTGCCAAAGACATCTTTTAAACCCTTTAACCTTTCAAACTACTTCCCCTCCCCTAAAGGGGGATGCCATTTCCGCATGAAAAAATCTACTAATCTCTGTTTGGGAACCCCCTTTAAAAAAATTCGGTTTATTACTGGTACCCTTGGGTTTATCTATACAAAACTGAAAAACCTGTGCTACTAACATTTTCCCTTTATATCTGTCCCCCCAGCATTTTTTTCCTGATTATTTCCCAAAGGGCAAAAGCATCTGATACATTTTTTTGGAAGTCTTTTGCTTCCCTCTGTGGGAAAAAGAGCCCAAAACTTTCAAAAGATTGACATTTGTTATAAAAAAAGTTTTAATTATCTGAACCACTGTTCACTAATTTGTTTGGCGTTTTCAAAGGTACCCCTAGATATCGTTTGCAAGCTAAAAGGGGTACTTTTTCAAGGTTTAAATTTAGTCTATTAGCTCCCCAAATTCAAAAGGGGGGTTAAACAAAATCGGGCGCACTTTGCATCAAAAAATCTTTAAAAAAATTTTTTGTGTATTTCTTTTCATTTTTAAAAACTCACTTAAAATATACAACGCTCTTTTTTTCCTTTTTTTAAAAAAAAGGGACATTTCCCAAATTTTCAACTTAGTTTTGTTGTAAAAGTAAAACCAAAGGTACGTGTAACTGTTTACCATTTTCACAAGATCACCACATAAAACCATTTTTCATTTTTGATAGGTGTCCACCTTTTCTAAAAACCATAACCTTTAGTCTTTCTTTATTAACTCTATTTTGTAAATTATCACAACAGTTTTTAGATAATTCAGTTGAGTCTGCAATCCTCTGGGGTGGTTGACAACAATACCACATCGTCAGCGAATAAGAAAATTTAAACAATTCAGTCACAGTGGATAAGCTGAATACAATGAACACCAAATATGATGAGCTAATTTATTTATAAACAGTGAAAAAACGGGTCGGGCTAAGAACACAACCTTGGCGATCTCCTGTAGGACAATGGAAAAAATCTGTATAGTCGTTATTAATTCTTACACAGGATAGGAGTGAGCTATACATAGCTTTGAGAGAGCAAAAAAACCTTTCCCCTCACTCCAGCATCAAGAACAGCTTCAATTTAGTTTTTGGTGATTTTACAGAGTCAAAGGCTTTCTGATATCAATAAATGCTACTTTACAGCTTTCTTTTCCCACTATTTCGACATTTTGGATAACAGAATAAAATGTAAAGATTATGATCGACTGAGGAATAATTTCCCCTGAAACCTGCCTGGTTTTCAACAATGCTGTGCGTTGTCTTCCAACAACAGTGCATTCGTGGTTAAAAATTTGTGTATGACATTTACATAATATACTGATTAACGAAACTCCTCTATAACTTGTCGGGTTGCCCGCATCGCCCTTTTTGAAGATGGGAAAACTACTATTGTTTTTGCCCATTCTTAAGGATAAATGCCTTGACTAAATATTTGATTAAAAAATTTTTCCCCAAACTTTATCACAACTCCATTACCTGCTTTTAGCATCTCTGCTGTAACACCTCTATTTCTAGGGATTTGCCATATTTTAGATTGTTTATTGCACGTTTAATTTCTTCTTTTAGTATGGGCATATTTAAGATATTATCTTTGTCTTCTTCCAAACTCCTATCTGAATGAGTGTTATCTTTGAGCTGTATTTTCCCAGTATTATACACATTCTTGAAATGTTCATACCATTCTTCCAGTTTTATTTTATCACTGATGCCAGTACTTTCGCTCCCTTCAATCCTTTTTAGTCCTTTCCAAAATAATGCAGAATCGTTGCTTTTCTTTGTCAACAACCCAGCAAGATCTTTTCTGAACCATCTCTTTTTTTGTTTTAACAAAAATCTATACTGCTTTTTCCCTTCTAGATATGTTTTTCCTATCAAAATCCTTCCTCGTTCTTCTAAATGTTCTTAACTGATTCTTTGTCATTTCTTTTGCTCTGTGACACTCAGCATCAAACCAAGGAGATCGCCTGTGCTTTTTCCCCACACTACATTGTTTAACCATGCACTTACTTGCCGTTAGGAGGCAGTCAACAAATAACTCGAGGGCCTTATTCACATTACTGTTGGTGAATGAAATAGCCTCTTCCAGTTTAACTCTGATACTACTTTCGTTAATTGTCTTTTTGAAATATTCCTCTTTTTCTTTCTCCCAAATTATTTTTTCCCTCAAACATGCTTTTCTCCCTTCCTTGTCAGTAGTATCAATATTGTCCTTACTATTGTGTTGTATGTAGAGTTTAACACGTGGTTCAACTGGTAAGTGGTCTGAGTCTATTGCATCCAGCACTCTCAGGTTTTCTATCTTTAAACAGGTTAACAAATAACATGATACAATGAAATAATCCAGGACACTTGCACCTGAGCTACTAATATAGGTGCAGCTGCCATCGTGTCCTGTTTTCTCACAATGCCTTCCACAACTTGTACCTATTATCACTAAAATAGTAAACTCATCTCTTGTGTCAGGAAATTTTCCATCAGCTCTTAAAACAGCAATAGTCACACCTCTACTGAAAAAGCACGACCTCGATCCCAACATTCTGAAGAATTATAGGCCTGTCTCAAACTTACCCTTTGTCTCTAAAGTACTAGAAAAAGTCGTTCTCAAACAGCTTAACAGTCACCTTCATTCCAATGATCTCCTTCCCCCTTTTCAATCTGCCTATCGCCCCAACCACAGCACCGAAACCACCCTAGTCCACACTTTAGATACACTTCTACTTGCTTCTGATGCAGGAAAAATCTCCCTCCTCACTCTTCTTGACTTATCTGCAGCCTTGATACCATAGATCACTCAATTCTTCTTTCTCGCCTCCAAAATACGTTTGGTATTAACGGCACAGCCCTCACCTGGTTTACTTCATACCTCACAGACAGGTTCCAGAAAGTTATTGTAAACAAAATTCAATCATAAACCTGTCAAAATGGAATGTGGAGTCCCGCAGGGATCAGTCCTGGGCCCTGTTCTCTTTACTCTCTACACTGTTCCAATCTCACATATAATAAACAACCAACATATTGATCATCATTTCTATGCCGATGATACTCAGCTTCAGTGCAGTGATACTGTTGAAAACTTGCCTTCCCTCCTGACAAATATGTCCTACTGCCTTCAAGACATTCAAAACTGGATGACTCAGAACAAGTTACAACTTAATGCCGATAAAACCGAAGCCATGCTCATAGGGACCCAACATAAACTTTCCTCTATCGCAAAAACTTCAGTAGAATTCGGCAATACGTCAGTTCCTTTGTCCAATTCTGTGAAGTATTTAGGAGTAGTTCTTGACAACACACTCTCTATGAAAAAATTCATCACCCAGACCTGCCAGTCTTGCTACTATCAATTACGGTGCATAAGCGCGATTCGCAAGTATCTGTCCACTGATGCAACTTCCAAGCTTGTCACATCTCTCATTCTTTCACGTTTAGACTACTGTAATTCTCTTTTGGCTGGCCTACCAGCATCATCTATCCACTTTCTTCAACGCATACAAAACTCTGCGGCTCGACTGGTCCTAAGAAACAAAAAATCTGAACACATCACTCCTCTTCTGCGATCTCTTCACTGGCTGCCTGTCTCACAAAGACTGGAGTATAAAATCAATACCCTCTGTTTCAAATGTCTCCACAAATCTGCACCCTCTTATCTCTGTAACTGTCTTCATCTGTACACTCTATCCCGTTCCCTTCGTTCAGCCGCAGATACTTTGTGCTTTCGAACACCCAGATTCAAACAAACCACTGTTGGCCGTTGCTCCTTCTCTGTTTCTGGTCCACCCACCTGGAATGACCTCCCTCTTTCACTTCGCCAAAAGCCTTTACTTGATACCTTCAAATCCAGCCCTAAAACACACTTATTCCTACCTGAGACTTTCCCCCCAAATATCTGTCCCTAATTTTCAACAGCATCTTTCACCTTCTAAGTGTTGTTCCGAGTGTGTGTTTTGTGGTGTGTGTGTGGTGTGTGTGTGTTGTGTGTGTGTGTGTGTGTGTGTGTGTGTGTGTGTGTTGTGTGTGTGTGTGTGGTGTGTGTATGTGCGTGTGTGTGCGTGCATGCGTGCATGCGTGCATACGTGCGCGCGCATGGTTTTTGAAATCTGTTGTTCATTATGTTTAAGGAGAGTTGCATGCCTGTAAATGATTGAGTGCAAGCGCTTTGATTTGTTGGTTTTTTTTTACAAGATTCAGCGCATTATAAATTCCATATATTATTATTATTATTATACCGTTCAAAATTACACATTCAGTTACATTAAAAAAACTCCAAAAGTTGCTTACCAAACAAATTAACATCTTTGTCTTCCAAAATTCTAGAAAGAAATAATCATTTGTGTTATGTACATCAAAAGGTCAAAAATCATCAGAACTCAAGTCGTCACAGTTTTTGGAAGCAGTTCGTGCATTAAAATCACCACAAAGCATCAAAAAGAAATCATCATGTGTTTTGTAAAGGTCTATAACACATTTTTCTAATAATTCTAATATAGCCATTGTCAGTTTTGCTCCAAAATGGTGAGTCATGTGGTGGAGTGCACATAGATATATGAATAACATCTTTCTTTGTGTTCAACAGCTCTTTACTAATTTTCAGTATAACAACATTTTCAGTTTCTGTGTGAATTCTTTTAACATACTCAGAGTAGCACTTCTTCACGAGAACCACTACACCTCCAGAGTGCCTGCCGTGCTTAGTAAGCTTTCTTGCTTTTGAAATATAACGGTTAAACTGTGCAAATGATGCTGTCTCTAGATTATCAGAAAGAAACGTTTCTGTTTAGGAAACAAAATCATACTGTGTGACAAAATTAATAAAATCTGGGTTTTCTAACTTAGGAATCAATCCACACACATTGTAACACAAAAATATCATATCACCACATTTACTTTCCTGTATATCTGATGCATGTATTAGCTTGTCATGGTTCAACAACCTATTTCTGTCATGCTGTGCCTTACTAGGGTATGATGCCCGGCCAAACCCCTATTCATTCTCCCTCCCAGGTGAAGGGCTCCTAGAGTCATTTCCCTGATTCTCACGGATATTTCACTGTCGTGCTTCCGTTCTTGGCACCGCCTAAAGTCAGTGATGCTGTTTTGGCCAGGTTCTTTTCTGGTTGTTGTCGAGCGAAGTGCCCTTTGGGGTTTGGTGTGTTTCCCCTTTTCTTGCCTGCATTTTTCCCCCTGCCCTGCGCGCAGAAGGGACCTGCAGGGGGGGAATTTTGACCCCAAAGCCATGCCCCTTTTGACTGCCCCGGGAACATTCACCTCCCGCTCCTGTTTTTCCCGCTGTGGAAGGCTGTTGAAGTGGTTCCCCATCCCTTTTTCAATCGTTTTGGCCATGCCTCGTCAGCTTTTTGGTTCGAGACAAGTTGAAGTTTTTATTACAACAGAAATCATCCCCAAAAGTCTTTATTCTGTTCAGCAATGTTCTCCATATCTTTACTGTGCGTTATTTCTGTCATTTTGCTGAATGGTGTAGTTTCTCTTTGTCTATCGTTTGTCTTTGTCTCCCCAAATCTACCATTTTCGTATCCCCGTATCACCGTCCACGTCCTGGTTTGCCACACATCAGAGCATGTGTGACTGTGGCGCAGCAGGTCACTGGCGGTCCTGTGGGGTTTTGCGCCGTGACTGTTCCCCCCCTGCCCTTTTGTTTTCCCGTTCTGCGGGGTTTCTGCTGTGCTCCCCAATCTGGAAATCTGCCAGCTGTTGGTTTGGGTGTCAAGCGAACCCCCTGGGTGTAAGTTGGTGCCCCGGAACCCGGGGAGTCTGTTGACAGCGTGCTGGTGGCCCCGTTGTGGAGCTTCTTGTGTGGGTTCTCTTCTCTGGAAGGGTCATTTTAGCTTTCACTATAGATAAAAAGCCCTTTTTGGGGCTCTTTGGGTCCAAATTCCCTTTCCCCGATGTTCTCTGTAAATTTTTATGCTGTTTCTTCTCAGTCATATCTTCTGGTAATATGTCATATGGGAGTTGAGTAGTTTGCGGTGCACTGGTCTGGTAATGCTGGTAGTTCCTGATTCTCCAGGGTTGTGCTATCTCAAGATGATCTTCATTGTGATCAGTTGCGTGTTCTCTCCTGAAGTTGTGTTTTGGAACATAGTTTTTCATCCCTTCCCTCTGGCTTTGCTGATTAGCGTGATTTCTGTCGTATCTACGATTTCTGTATGGTACTTTCTGTGTCGTCCTGAGGTAATAGTTTTCATTCTGTGAGGTTCGCAGCCCAGAGAAATCATTCTCATCATAGCTGTCTTCTGGATTCCGCCCATCTGGAAATCGTGTTGAGACTGGTATCGTCCTTATTGATCAACTCTAATCTGTCGTGTCTGTAAAAAGCAGCTATACCCTGTCGCTTGTAGAAGTCCAACAGTTGTCTCTGCCCTGTTGTTAAATCAGAAGTGACTCTGATATTCTTACTTCCCAGTGAGTCTCGTAGCTCTCTGTCTGTCAGTATTTCCATTTTGTCTCCCCACCTCTGAAATTGTACAATCAGTGGGCGAGCTTCTTCATCACTCTGTCTTCTTCCTCCGACATGGAATGTCCTTCTTATATCCCAGTGAGTCCACCTATGTCTGGAATAGACAGTCAGAATGTCTAGGATTTGATCCTCGCATGTCGTTCCGTATCTCCCTGATGGTTCACGCTTTCCAAAGAATTTCAGGTTGAAGGATTTTTTTCTGTCTCTGTCTGTTCTGCCGCCTGTTCCAGTGTGTCCAGTCTCTGCGGTATTTAACTGTAGTCTTCTTGCAGATTTCTGATATGCTCAGCCCCCGGACTTGCAAACTCTTTCAGTCTATTAACATCATAGACCATCTGGCGGAGTGTGTTGTCTAGATGATCAAACTTGCTGTTCAGAGTACCGTTGATAGAGGCTGTGTGGGATTGCAAGCAATGTAGCATCTGCCATAAACACCAGTCCATGACTTGGAAAACAGTATTGTACTGTGCATCAGGACCAGCTCAGTGATGTGGGCTTGTGGCCCAGTGGTCTATCAGTGACTGCGGGAAGGGGACAGGAGGGCGTGACGGCTGCTTCATTAAGGACTTGCACCCTTTACTTTACCGCAAGCTACCTTGTGACTGCATTTTGTGGGATTGAACGACTTTGATGTGTAATCTCTGCCACAAGCGCTAGCCAAATACAAACTGGGATAAAGAAAGAGAGAGAGAGAGAGAGAGAGAGAAGAGAGAAGAGAGATAGAAGAGAGAGAGAGAGAGAAAGAGAAGAGAGAGAGAAACAGAGACATAGAGAGTCAGTCTTCATAATTCAGATGGTTCATTTACATAAGGCCACATACCCACATGAAAGTAGGCAGAAAACAAAAATGCAATAAATATGCATGTACAAAACATCACAATAATCTAAATCAAACACAAGTGAACCTGGGACATAAGTTTCTCTTGTAACTGAAAAGCCTTATCTATAAAAATTGAGGCAGATTGTAAACAGTTTTATCATGGACTGATGCCATCAGCATACTTAATCAGAACAAACAAGGTCGGGTATAGAACTTCTGTGGAATTAATTTTACATGCAAAGTAGTGAGAAAAGGACACTTAAAAAGAAAAAAAAGTTATTTGTCTTCAGCTGATTCTTTACATAGTAGACATAGCATATTTGTAACACAGACCCGTCTATAGCAGAGAGGATGTGCATTAATGTCCGATAGGCCGAATCAAAATTTAGTTAGAATGAATCTCAAGTGTATATCCAAGTTTACTGAGAGGTATTTCTTTACTACATTTGCTAAGCCATAGACCCTGAATAGAATCGAATCAATTGCTAGCGTTGATATGGTTTTCCGACTTTTGCCATCAACAGTCAACCATTCTTTGAGGAAGAGTTAAAATAAATACATTTTCTTGTCCTAACCCCTGATATATCCATACATATCCAAGCCCCAGTTCAGATAAACATAATCGTATATTAGATACCCAATTATCTTTACCCGTTGTCTCTTAATTAAACATGTTACATGCTTTTCGTGGTAACCTTTCGTTATTCATTTTTAATCATTTAAACCACAACTACATAACATAAAGTTGGAATTAATGAAAATAGGGTTTCTGTTTGTTTCACCATACACCAAATCGTTTGTGTTTCACTTTTAATCCCTAAAAACGTTTTCAGTGCAAACAAATGAACAGATTCACAGAGCTCAACAGGTTTAACATGGAAGCACCACAATTCAGAGCCATCCTGCATTATAGGCTGTACTTGCATATCAAATATCTTTAGAAAAAAAAACAGTTGTAGAGAGTTATTGTTTAACACAAACAGTTTCCTCATTTTCTGAAACAGCACATTCTTTTCTTTT
>CM054161.1:25472791-25546838 GCA_028751875.1 Rapana venosa | reverse complement strand
CCCAATTTTTGTTCACTTTTAGGGGAAAGTTCGAAAAAAAAATATTAAAGGGCCCTTTGATAAAAAAACCCCTCCGAAAAATTTCTTTTTTTGTGGTGGTTTTTCCCCCCCTTTTTCCAACTTTCCCCTATCCACTGACCGTGATTGTGGTTTGGGTTCCTGGGCTTTTGGATAAGAAAATAAGGGTTCCATGTGCAAAATCATATGTAATGAAAAGGCTGTTTCAGAAGTATGCCAATATGCCTTCAAGATAACAGCTTGTTTCAATTTATGCCAACGTGCCTTTCACAATACACTTGATTTAGAACTATCCCAACGTTTTCATGTATGACTACATTTTTAGAACTACTGCTCCCACCCCTATCTATCAATCTATCTGTCCCTTGTCTGACGACGTGGGGTACCTCAAAAGAACTCAGCAACCAGTTCCCTCCATTCGTCTCTCTGTTCTGCCTTTTCAGGGTTTTGTTATTTCTAGCCTGTCCATTCACTGATGTTATCTTCCCAGCTCTTCCTTGGTCTGCTCTTTTTTCTTCCTCCTTGGACAGGGCTTTGCAAAATGTTTTGTAATTCATTGGATCTTTTTCATGCATACACTTAGTTTACGCTTTTTAAACGATCGTTAAAAGGGTTTCTCATAGGGCCAATGTTTGCTGGATTCTGTTATGCAACGTTTTCTTGTTATTGGTCTTTGTAGGAGATGCCAAGAAGTTCGAAAGCATTCTTTCTCCCTCCCTGTAACTCTTCTCTCCAAATCTGCAGTCGGGTCCTTTGTTTCACAGGATACAGAAATATGGATATGACAAGGAGCGCATTGTTGATCTGGAGATAAGTGGGGATATTCTTATCTCCCCAGATGGTGTTTAGTTTTGACAAAGTGTTATTGTCTGTGCGTCCTGAAACCTATTCGGCTTGGATCCTTCGATCCCTGCTCCCACCTACCGTAGCTATACCCAGTTCGTTGCATCCTCAGGGGGAAAAGTCCACAGGGAGCCTACAATATCAGGCTGCCATGTACCCCCGACTGTTGCTGGGTCACTTTGGTGGTGTTCAGTGGTGCTGTTCTGAGCTAACATACCCAGGACACCCCCTACTAAGCCCTTACTTTAAAGACAGTATTATCTCAGTCGCGTACCAGACTGAGTGAGTAGCCCACCGAGGGGGGACAACCCCACAATGCCCTCCAATGACCTTCCCCTGTGAACCTCTAGCCCCATTTGTCTTTGACACAAAACTCACCCTTTGGCACAAAAGTGGATGGGGAAATGATTCTGAGATCACCATGAGACCAGAGTAACTGGGGTCACAGAATCAAAGAATTTTCCTTTTTTATTTTCATGATGATCAATGATAATGATGACAATGTAATGATAATGCTATGGAAGTGCATTATGCTGTACTCTACGCTTTACTATCATAATAATTATAATCCTAGAGTCAACCGAGCCTGAGAGATACAGAGACCACAGTGTTGGTTTAGGTAGTTTAAGCAACGCTCTCACACTCGCATCCGTACAGTAGAAGAAGCTTGCTGTGCGGTCCCAGTCTTTCCACTGATCCCACAGCACACTGACTCTGGGTAGGAGCCCGCCGGATCCGAAAAATGCCTTTTGACCCTTATTGGATTCGAACACACGAACGTCCAGTCCGGAACCCAAGGTATTAACTACTAAATGGATTTTTTCAATTGCACAAGCAGTATGACAGTTGTTTCAAAATAATAATAAATTAAAAAATGATAATAATAAATAAATAATGTATGAATTTATATAGCGCTGAATCTTGTAAAGCAAACAATCAAAGCGCTCAGATTTTTATTTCATACCACTTTAAGTCACGGGAGATTTCTCTGCGTGAAATTCGGGCTGCTCTCCGGGAGAGCGTCGTACACAAGAGCAGCGCCCCCATTTTTTTTTCTTTTTCCATCTGCAACTGTATTTGTTTCCCTTCAGAGTGGCCTTTTTTTCTAAGAATTTTGCCAGGGACAACTCTCTTGTTGCGTGGGTTCTTTTACGTGCGCTAAATAATTACGTGTAACACACGGGACCTCGGTTTATCGTCTCATCCGAAAGACTAGCGCCAGACCACCACTCATGGTCTAATGGATGGGGAAAAGTTTCGGGTCCAAACGGGGTACGAACCGCCGCACACTTTAGACCCGGACTTTTTGCTTTCTAGACAGGCGCGTTACCTCTAGACCCCCGATCCAAATGCCTCATAGGTTATGACAGATTGTTCTAGAATTACGCCAATGAGTTTCAGCAATATGACAGATTGTTCTAGAATCATGCCAATAAGTTAAGAAGCAGCATGGCAGAGTGTACTAGAATCATGCCAACCAATTTTCGGCAATATGACAGATTGTTCTTAGATTATGCCTACACTTTGGGCAATATGACAAATTGTTCTAGATTTGTTAATGAGTTTCTTCATATTATGACAAATTGTTTCAGAATTATCTACCAATAAGTGTCGGCAATAATAACATATTGTTCTAGAATTATGCTAACGACTTTTGGAAATATGACAGACTGTTTTAGAGTTGTGTTGGCATGCCTCAGCAGCATGACAGCTTGTTTTAGAATTGTGCCATTATGCCTCACCTCAGCATTTTGGCAGCTTGTTTTAGAATTTGCCATTGTGCTTCAGCATGATGACAGTTTGTTTCAGAATTATGCTAAGGTGCCCTTGAAGTATGACAATTTCTTTCAGAATTATGCCAAGGTGTCCTTGTAGTATGACAGCTTGTTTCAGAATTATGCCAAGGTGTCCTTGTAGTATGACAGCTTGTTTCAGAATTATGCCAAGGTGTCCTTGTAGTATGACAGCTTGTTTCAGAATTATACCAAGGTACCCTTGCAGTGTGACAGTTCTTTTGAGGATAATGCTATCATGCCTCAGTACTGCAACAGCTTGTTTCAGAACTGCTGACTTGCTTCTGGCCCATGACAGCTTGTTTCAAGATTATTCCAACATCCCTCAGGCTAGGTCAACTTGTGTGAACACTCTATCAACTTGCCGAAGCACTCTGCTTCCTTGCCGGTTTGTTTCAGAGTTATGACAATGTGCCTCAGGCTGCAAAAACCTGCTTCTGCATTTCCCCGCATCCCCAGTTCTGTCAATAATGTGCTTTAAAGCCTAATCGTATTTTACCAATTTGTGATGGGCTTGTTTGTGTTGATTTCGTGTGGGTACGCCTAAATACTGTTGGTTCTAATACCTTTAAAAGTCTGTTAAATTGAGAAAAGGAGGGTAGGGGTTTTTTTTCCCCTTGGTGCCTTGACGGGTACTGGGGAAAAAGTTGTGTGTTCCACCCTAAACTTCAGTTTTTTGTGTCCCCCCCTTTTTTGATCCTGAGCCTTTACCTTTTAAGCACGATTTTTACATTTTTCCTGTATTTTGTAAATGTGTTTCAGTTTTACATCAACGGCGGAAATTTTCACCAAAAACTCAAACCCCCCACCCATGACTTTACCTCATGGGGTTGGGGTGATTGGAACCCCGATTGGTAACTTGGGGGCCCCAAAAGAGGGGATGAGCCTGAACGCTACATTTCAAAAAGAGAGAGGGGGGGGGGGGTTGCTGGACAAGTTAATCATGGCTTTAATTTCAGCTTGCTGTGCCTTTTTCTCTGCAAAACCCAGATTTGAACGTGTCACATCAGATTTGTATGGTAAGCCTGTTTCCCTTTTAAAGGCCACCCCTTCCCCCCATATAGACAAAGATATCATTTTTTAGCCGGGGAAATGTCACCCCTTATCTTCATGTTGGTCCTGACCAGCTGAAACTGGACACCTTTCCGCCGCCTTGTCATCGTTTTAAAAGTTTGATAGAAACTCTGGTAAAACTTCTAGGGGGGGTAAATTAATTTCGACATTAAAAACGGCATTTTCACATTGAAAATTTAAATACTAAAAGGGGTTTGAGTTTTTTCTGCCCAAACGTATGAGTAAAAAGGTGAGGGGGGTCATGGTTTTGCTATTTTTAATTCTGGATTTTCTCTAGTGTGTTCCCCCTATTGAAATTTTGGCCAGGAACAATTTTCAGTGTCCCCAAAATATTATTACGGAAAGAAATGATGGGTTTTAAAAATGTTCCAAAATTTATTAAGAGATAAAATGATTTATTGTCAAGTGTTTTGATTAGCCTGGGGGTCCCCTTTTTTTGATAATCCTGGGAGCTTTAAAGAGAACAAATGGGTTTATGAATTGATTTGTATTTAACGTATTTATATACAAAAAAGGGGATTATAGATGGGAAGATTTCAAACTTAGAGTGGAAGCAACTGTAAACACAACTTAAGCATGTAACTACCAAATTACCAACCAGTAAGCTTTTTTTCATGACAACAACAAAAAGCATCTTTGCTATCAAAAAGTTTTTAGATAATTGAAGGTTTTATGAAATCAAAAACTTGCCCCCCCCCCCCCCCCCCTTAAAAATAACATGCAATTAGGGCACACAAAAACCAAAAGTCAGAAGAAATTACATTGCGCATAAAAAAAAGTTTTTGCAAAAATGTTGGTTTTCCTGACCTGGGTCTTTTTATAGATTGCAGTATATATTCCAATTACATGTAAGAATATCTTTTTAAAAATGTGAGTTAGAAAGATTTCTTAAAAAATGAACCTTTTTAGCTCTGATTTCTTTATTTTTGTGCAGTATAGATTTTTAAAATGTTTAGTGCACTTTTGCTTTGCAGTCTGTTACATACTTGATTCCAGGCTAGATATTTTTTTCTGTTGTTCAAAAACAAAAAACTAAGTTTAAACCCAAAGTAGTATAGTGCAGGACCGATGTAGGTTCTAAAGGAGCAATTCTATCCATTTTCTTTCCACAATTAAAACCTTACTTTTTTATCACAGTCTTTGATGTTATTGCTCAAAATCTGTTCCGCGTTTAAAAGCAAAAAGTCTAATGTCAATACAAACAAAAAGAAAAATGTATCCCACCCTAGTGTGCGTGTTGTAATGTTTAAAGATGTGTTTTTTTGTGGCATGCGCAGTGTAATGATAGTTTTTTGTTCGTATAAGCAAATAAGGAAGAAAACAGAGCCAAGGGGAAATGCATGACATGTACTTGAAAAGAAGCTGCGTCCAGCAAATCAGAAAGACAGACAGAGACCAAAGCACGATATAGACTTGTACTGGACAACAAACTGATTCATTATGCATACACAAACCACAAAAACACACCCAACACACACCACACACACACACACACACACAACACACACACACACCACACACACACACACACACACACACACCACCACGCACACAATTATGGGAAAAACCTTAAGGACTCCCAAGAAAAAGAAAACCTTGAAACCATAGTCCCTCTTCCATCAAACCTAAATCGTTAAAAAATGTGGAAGACCTTTGGTAGAAGTTCTAATATTTAAATTCAAAACATAAAAAAAAAATACACACGACAAAAAGTAATAAATGCAAACGTTTCCATACTCTTAAACCTTGGTTTCTTTATTTAATAAAAACAAAATAAATGCTGCGTTACAAATATGCCAACACAAGACACCCGGAAAAGCCTTTCTAATGTCGAAAGTTATTAAGGAATAGATATCCACTTCATTGCACACATTCACAAAAAGTCCGCCCCCCTTCATTTCCCCTCGTTCTAATGAAACTTTGATGAACAAAACCTAAAACCGAAGCAGCAGTAGCGGAAACCAACAGCAGCAGCAGAAAGACAGCAACAAACAACAAACAACAACAACACAACATAGTCCCTTAAGCAATATTAACAGTTGACATTGAAGGAAACAAAAACAAGAAAATGGTTATTACAATGCAGACACATATTTCTCTACGCTGAGACGGGAAACACATACCAACACCTACCCCTCATCTGCTAAAAACACCCATATCCACCCACTTACCAGACATAAAACTCACAAGAGCACCACACCCATGCGTTTTTTTATGCTTACATCTAATGGTGCAACACCCCAAGTTTACTTGTATATTGACGCACCCCGTGACAATAACAATAAGGCAACATTTAAGAAAATTTGTAAAACTGGGGTATTCGGTGTTATTGTAAATAAATAATATGAGAAAACTCTGTTTGTTTTGGTTAGGTACTGATAACGGCCTTCTGAAGGCACCAAATGAAGTTCTAAAAAAACATAGCATGGGAAGGTATCAGGGGTTCACATAATTCAACACATAATCCTGTGCATAACTTCCTGCTATTATATATGGGGTGTATGCATGCTAGTGTCTTTCTGTGTGCACATACGAATTGTTCCCCTATGTGATTAAGTCCAGCTTGGTTGCATGCACTTTCCCCCTTTCTCTGCAATCTTGTGGAGTTCCTGGTCGTGGTGAGGGTTTGGATGGTCAGCTGAGAAAGCAGTAGCTTTAGTTTAGGGGGATGACTCGCCATGATTTAGGAGGAGAGTCAGCTTTGGATGAAGAGGTTTATAGTTGCCATTCCAAGACCCTAGACTTGTGCTACCGTCCCTTTAGCAGGTGCCTAAAAGATCGTTGCTTTTGCCTCCCGGGGATCATCTGACCACAACTGTGTTCTTCTTGCACCCATATACCAGCTAGTGTTTCAGCGCCTTCACCCCATAGTCAGGACCACAAAAGTTTAGACCCAAAAGATAGACTATGATAGTATAGCTAGTCTGCAAGGCTGTTTTTATTGCACTGACTGGACACAGGTTGCGTCCTCTCACCACTTCTGTACATTCTATACACAGATAATTGCAAAAGAAAGCTATGGAAATTCCTTTCGGGTTTAAAGTTCGCAGAAGGCAGTGCTCTGTTATCTTTTTAAATCCGGATCAGTCTTAGACCATGGTCCAGCCCTAAACCGAGTTCGTACACTGGTGTGACGGGGCCCTATCTCGAGCTAAATGTTTCTAAAACTAAAGACCTGCCTATCGACTTCGGGAAGATCGGGGTATACTCCTAAGAATATTATTATCCATAATCAAGAAGTTAAAAAACGTTTCAAACTATAAGTGTCTAGGAATGTTTTTGACCACAAGTTAAACTGGGACTTTTAACACTGACGCTATTGTAAAAAACGGACAACAACGTGTGTATTTTTCTGAGGAAACTGAACTCATTTTTTTGTAGACAAAAGGATTCTTTCCTTGTTTTACAAGTCTTACATAGAAAGTGTTCAAGTTTTGCTTTCATTTGTTAGTAAAATTTAACCTTAGTGTTAAAATAAAAAAATGGCCCTGCAGAGACGTGTAAGAATCTGCTCCGAAAATAATTAAAAAAAAACCCCAAAGAAATCTATGTCGTTCTGCAATCGCAAAGCCACTGCCATTTTGACCAAACCCTCCCATGCTTTGTATCCAGCATTTCAGTTTTTTCCCATTAAGATCGCCGTTTTTAGTGTCCATCAGCTAAACAAACAGAAAAAAATCTGTTGTGCCAGAAAAGCTTTCGGATTCTGAATTCACAGTGATGTTGACTACCTAGTTTTTTTTTCTCTCGAATTACTTGCCTGATTTCATTGTTTTTGAGTGTAGTCATACTTTAATTATGTGGTGTGTGTGTGTGTGGTGTGTGTGTGTGTTTTGTGTGTGTCTGGTGTGTGTGGTGTGTGTGTGGTGTGCGTGCGGTGTGTGTGTGTGTGTATTGTGTGGTGGGGTGGGTGGAAGGGGGGGGGGGTGTTGTGTGAAATAAGTCTGTTTTCTTGTCAATGGTCTTAAAAACAATGAATTCATTTTATTGGTGGTATGGTTTATTGGGTGGTGTTCCCTCAACACATGCACGTGGTGTGTGTACGTGTTGCGTATTGTGGCGTGCGTAAATAATAAGTTTTTATGTCTTCTGGTCAATGTTTTTTTGGTTTTTTTTGTTTTTGTGTTTTTTTAAACATTGTGTTCACAATTGATGTGGTGTTCGTGTGTAATGTGTGTTTGCGCACGCGGCACGTGTGTGTTTGTGTGTGTGTGTTCGTTTAACATTTTTTCATTTGAAGTCATTTTGAATGTTTTAACCAATATGAAATATAGCTTTTTTTTGTGTCTTTTTGTATATTTTTGTGCGAAAATCAATCTGTCTGTCAGTTTGTAATTGCCCTTAAGGAGATTAAAATTGTTTTTGACTGAATTAACTTGACTTGATTTCCAAACATCAGCTGTTGGGTGCCGTTGGTGTTGTGTCCTCCTTGGAAAGCAGGGAAGTATCATCTTGAAGTAGTTTCCAGGCTCCTGAGAATCCCGTGTCTATTTTCTTCATTTGTGCATGCCCTGTGGATTGTCACATCTCCATGGGGTGCAGGGTTCGTCCTTGTTCCTTTCCCAACACCAGTGGGTGTTCCATAGATGTATGATTTCCATGGGTTCTTGGCTTTTGAGGTGGTTTGACAGTGTCTTGTGTAAGACAGTGATTGAGGGAGTTTTTGTTAATGAGTGTAATTTTTTGTTTGATTTTTCCTCTTTCTTACGATTTTTTTCCCCCTTAGTGACTTAAAATTATCTTTAGCGAACGAAGGATGTTTTCTTTATATATATTTTAAAGCTTATGTTTTATTAGAATTTATTTGTATTTGAAAGATCGTATTTCTTAATTTAAATTGTTTGGAGGTGTAGTGATTTGGATTTAGGTGCATTTTGATATTAAGAAGTTGTGCGTGGATATTATTATATTATTTTCCTAAGAACAATTCTCTTTTGTGGAGGAATTTTTTAAGGTATTTTAAAACTAAATGATTTGAACATAAAAATTAAGGAATAGATTTTTCAATCGTCATTATTTTCAAAAGTAGGATAGTTCCTTGGGTATACATGTGGAGTCTTTGGGGTAAATAGACAATTGTCACCTAAAGGAAAAAGGAAATATTCCTGTTTGCCTTAGCGCTAGCTATTTGCATTTGCTGAGGAACGGCAAGTATTGCCTGTTCTAGGTTCCTGTGGGTACCTCCAGTAGTGGAGTTGTGTCTGGAGAGGGTCTTGCCTGGTGTTCCCTGAACACGGGCAACGTGGAGAGGGTCTTGCCTGGTGTTCCCTGAAGTCACCAGTGGCTTGTTCTTTACCCTCCAGAATTCCCACCCCCCTTCATCCCCTGAACTCACTTCTTTTCCCCTTGACCCATTTCCCTTCTCCCCACTGCTAGTCCACCTTTAGCTTTCCTTGAGGTTCTCTGTCACCTTGGAGCTTCGCAACGTTGCCCGTGTGCTGGAAGTGCTGAGATTGTGCTGGAGGTGGATGGGGGCATTCTAAATCTGGTTTTGGGAAAACTGTAGTGAAGAGTTGGGGGAAATATTAAAAATTTAAAACTTGGAGTATAGTTGGAAGTTGTCGTGTGTGTGAAAGGGGATTTAAATATTTGTCTGATGTGATTGTTTTGAATTGTGAGCAGTACAGTCTGGAACTTTTCTTCTGTGTTCTGCATTTGTTGTTGTCAGAAAAGATAGTGTGGGAACGGGGGGGGTATACCCCACCTCCTTAAGGATCGTGACAGAAAGACAGTCAAGATGGCAGTTGTTTTTGGGTAAACTAGCTGCTGATTGCAAAACTCTCTCTTTGCAAGACTTTTAAGATAATGAAAGAATCTTTTAAATCACAAATTATGAATTAAATACACCCGTGATTTTCCTATCTGACAATAATATCAGTGTTAGCATCCCAGTTTAATTTCGATCAAAAACAGTTCCCAGATAAATATAGTTTGAAAAACGTTTTCAACTCCATGATCATGGATAATAACAATATTCTCAGAAATCTACCAAAAATCTTCAGAAATCTATAGGAAGATCTTTAGTTTTAAAAACTTTATTTCCAGATGTGCCTCATACACACCAGTTGATGAGCTTAGTGAAGTCTTAACCTGGTCTAAGACTGATCCAGATAAAAAAGACAAAAGAGCAATACCCCTCCACAATGTCAAAACAAAGAGCTATGCATAGCTGTTTCTGCAAATTACAAAGTGGCAAGAAAATGCAACCCGCTGTGAACCAGTGCAGATCAATCTGACTGGTGAAAATATTTATAAGAAAAAAACACACTGTGTCTGTTGGTTAAGAACAGTCCCTATGGAAAAGGGCACAGGTGAAGTTTGATGCTGATCTGTCAGCCTGAGCTGAAGCCTTTCTTCCTATTCTCTTTGCATCATGCGCCGAGCAAGTGTCTCTTCAAACTTGGAAAGCCCTGTCCCCAAAGTCTGTTTTTGGGGCTGATCATTCTAGGCTTGTTGCTCCCGGCTGTTCTGGTCAATGTTTAGGGCTTTAAGACCCCCTTGCAAAACATCTTTGAATCTCAGCTGTGGTCTGCCTGGTTTGGGGCATTTTTCCGCACCCAAGTTCTTGGGAGATGAGGTCTTTTTGGGCTCTTTCCATTGTCCATGTGCATGACATGGCCAAGGCAGTGCATTTATCTGTTTCAGCAGCTCGTGCATCCAGATCTTTCCAGGACAGTGTTGTTTGGAACCTTGTCCTGCCAGGTAATGGTCAGGATGCATCCGAGGAAATGTGTGTGAAATGCTTTGAGCTTTTGCTCCTGTGGGAATGCAAAATCCAGGGCTCAATGCCATACAGGAGGGTGTTCACGACGCAGGCCATCAAAGATACCTACTCTACAGCTAAATTATGTGTCAGTGGTGGGGATGAGTGTCCTGAATTTTTCAAACCTCAACTTGGGTTTTCAGGATGAAAACTTGTCACCGTTACTCTTTGCTTTATATTTGAATGACATGCAGTCCTACATTATAGAAAAAATTAAATGGTTTCACCAACAATGGCAGAGAAAGCCAGGAAACTAAGGGGGGGGGGGGGGGGAGAGAGAAAGGAGAATATTTTCTGGGAAAGTTTTGGTATTGAGCAGATGAGCAGCAATTGTGCGAATCAAAGAAGACTTGCAGAAAGCTATACATGCAAGTATGCAAAGGGGTAATTATTGCTGAATGGAAATTCAATAGGAATGTAGTAACACAAAGTTTTGGGGGGGGTTTAAGAGGTAAAAACAAGGAAATGCTGTTTTACATGTGGTGGTAAAGAATTAAGTGGTTTATTCATCAAGTATCTGGCTAACTAATATAAAAAAAAATTTTACTTGGCAAAAAACACTTATGACAAGATGCATAGCATGATCTCTCTGCTAAACAAAATGCAGTAGACTTTTTCTTTCCCATTAATATTCAGATTGATTTATTTTTAACAGAGTAGTAGTTCCATGTTTTGCTTTACAATGTTAAATCTGAACACCATCAATGTGAGAATTAGCCTCGAAATCACAACTTAATTTCTTCAAAAAAATTCTTTAAACTGGGAAAATCTGCTCCAAGTAAAATGGTTTACAGGAAACTGGAACAGTTTCCAGTGGAAATAACAGCTTAAGTAAAAATGCTTTGCTGATGGTTTAAGCTTGTTGATATAGTAAGTGAGCCAAGTTTTCAAAATATTGTTTTAAGCTGTTACATGATATGTTATTCCCCTAATGCCACAAATCTCATTAGTTAGCTACTGTAGAACATATATTTAAATGAAATTGGGTAAAGTGGCATTTGGTAGAAATCCCTTTGATCTCCATGTTGCACCTGAATGGTTTACAGCCAAAGTTAGGTAGTTTTCAAGATAAGTATTTGCAAACAATGTTTTTCCTCATGTAGATAAGGATAACATTTTTCTTAATTAAGACCATTTTAAAAGTGTTTTTGCTTTGGGAAAATTATCTGTCAATTCTTCCTCGTACTTTGTATTAACTTTTATTCTTTTTTGAAAGTTAAATCACAGACTCCCCATCCAAATAGGCAGAATAAGAAATGTTCCCAGAGCAGAGAGAGTCTGTAATAAATGTGGTGGGAAAACGATCTAGGTGATGAGTTCCATTATTTGTTCAAAATGTAATTTCTTTGTGCATTTAATAAACAAATTTATTCCAAAATATTATCTTAAAACCCAAAATGTTATCAAATTACATAAATTGTTTAGTTTCACAAAGAAATTCCCTTTCTTTTCAAAGTTATACAAAATATCAAGGAAAATAATGAAAACGTATTGTGTTGATACATCTCTATAGGTGAACTAGTGCATTTTGTTACATGCTATAGATAATTTAATTTCATTTGTTGGTATAGATTGGTTGGGGAGTCATTGTGTTTTAGCATGCACCAATGCACATATGTGCATGCGCGCGCGCGTGTGTGTTTTGTGTGGGGGTGTCCATGCATTTGTATGGGTGTGCCACCCAAAAAAAATATTATTTCTGGGCATCCGTGCTTTTGCAGCAGGAAGTGCCAACTCACTTGTTTTAACTGCCCCATGAGAGCTTTTGTATTTTCTTCAGAATTTTATTTGCCTAGTGTATTATTTTTTAAAAATTTCCATGCATTCTTGAGTGTACATGTGGGCGTGTGAGTGTGTGTGTGTGTGTGTGTGGGGTGTGTCTGTGTGTGTCTGTGTGTGTGTTTGTGAGGGACACAGGGGCGTGCAACCTTCTCTGCGAGTTTATGGTTGATCAGTGCTTGTTGTATGGTGCGTTTAGATGCCATTGCTCACATGTGATATGCGAGACAGAGAGAGAGAGCGCGAGAAAGTATGCAATTGATAGTTGATGTATCCCAAACATCATGTTGATTTATCATACCTTTCCTGTTTTAAGAAATGTTCTTCCCTTTTTCATGGCCATGGGTTTGTGCTCTTCTTTTGGGAAAGAGTTTTGTGTTGAGTATTTTTCATGTGCCCATACTATGTTGTGGTTTTGTTAAATTTCATGTTGCCCTTTGGTTTTTTGAAATAAGATCTTGAATCTTGAGTCTTGTAGATGCTTTCTTGTCACTTTGGTTATGGTAGTGACTGCTTTTCTGTTGAGCTTGTTGAGCTCTGCATCAAGGGAGAGGGTGTCTAAGATAGTTGAGCCTGGGTACATGAAGTCATGGATGACATCCAGTTCATGGTCATTGATGTATTGGTGGGGAGAGTCAACATGCCTGTCCCCCAAGTGTATTCCTCAAGCTGATAGTATTACCAAAGTCCTTAGCAGGCATCATTGAAGCCAAGTCATGGCTGCAGTAGGTCCCCAGATGAGTGGTCAGTCACTGCTGCATTGTGTGTAAAAAGGAAGTCACGCAAGCCACCTCAGCTGGACTTTTTGTCTTGACTTTTATTCTGGAGAAGTTTTAAGAGCTTTCTCTCTGACCTGGTTTGGAGGTAGATACTTCAGCTGCAGGATCAAATGCGGGTTTCAGTATGAGAGCAAAGGAGATTCTAAACAGGATGGGGGCCAGGCTGCCCAAACCCCGGGTTTCAGTCGGCTCTGTATGTTGAATGCAGCTGATGTTAAGCCATTAAAGACGTTGTAATATTAAGGCTTGTCATTGCTAAAGGCAATGTCAACACATGTTATGATAAAAATACATTTTATGAAGGCCTGGCACTTAGCTTACATCAGTAATGGACAAAGCTTTTGGCCTCGGGGCAAGATTTCTGTCAAACACCAGCCGACATGGCACAGTGGTTAGCGCCTTGGATTTTGGATCATAGGGTTTTTTTTCGGGGCTCCAAACTGGGTTTCCAACCCCCAGTGCGTGTGCTGTGGGCTCAGTGGGAAGAGTAAGAACACACAGTCGAGCTTCGTCCACTTTACAGATGCGAGTTTGAGAGTGTTTCTCTCAAAATTTCCTGACCAACACTGCACGTGTCTGTATCTCTTGGCCCGGTTTGACGCCGGGATATATTAGTAGAAAGCATAGAGTACAATCCTTTCAAGTAGTCTCAAAGCACATGCACCTCCACAGAAGCACCCTTATGTCATCCTCATTGTCATTGATCATCATGCATTAACAAAAATTTCCTCTGTCCCTGGTCCCAGTTACACTGTTCTCGTGGTGATCTGGATTCGGTTTCTCCATACCCTTCTGTGTTGTGGTGAGTTTGTGTCAAAGCTCTTTGGGGGTTTTGGGGGAAAGGGGGGGTGGTCGTTGGAGGGACGTTGTGGTGGTTGCCACCTCAGATGGCAACTCACTCAGTCTAGCTCCGCGACTGAGCTAATACTGTCGTTAGGGGGGGGTCAGCTGATGGTGTCCTGCATATGTTAGCTCAGAACAGGGACCCCTTAAAAAGTACCAAAGTGACCGGCAGCAGTGCAGGGCCCCCCTGGCTGATGGCACCACAGTTGCCTGATATTGATAGGCCCCCTGTGGACCTCCGACCCTGGGGATGAAACATAAGGAATCTGGGTATGGCTGTAATGGGGAGATTGAAATCAACGGTGCACGACAGGGACGTCCCCGGAAAATGAGGCCCGCCAAACTTTTTTTTTATCAAACTGATGAGACTCCAAGACTTTCCCCTCATTCTAGAATCTTTTTCATTTCCTTACCATAATCCAAATGATCGTTTAAACTGCTTAAAAGGTTGAATAGTTTTTTAAACCCCCTTTCAGTTAGGATTACAACTTAATCAAGATTCCACTACGTCACGTAGCGTAGGTTTTAATCCTTTGACATAATGATCTTTTAAAGTCTGATAGGCCTCTGCTGATAAACCCTCATAGTTACAATCTTTTAACGCATGTTTGAAAAAGTTGGCAACCAGTAATTGGTAACCATCAGATTGATCAGTGCGCTGAAGGAGAGCAGCGTAAATTTTTCGGGAGATTTTCAGATTTGTGAGTATTGGAAGGCCAAAGTTTTCCTGCTTCTTCCTCTGTATGCTACCTGTTGAATTATTGAGAAAGAAATGCAGTCTTTAAACTGCTTGCTTTTCTTTCTTTAAACCAAGGATGGAAATTCGACAATGTACCCCTTTAACTGTACTATCTTTCATGGATCTGACAGAACCAGTTTTCAAAATCACAAATGATTTAATGTTGCTTCTTCTCTTGGAAATTGTTGAAACATTTATTCCTATAGGTTACTTTGATAATCATTTCTACCTACTTTTATTATTATTTTTAAGTTTTTATGCATGGCTGAAGGGGCCCGACTAACCAAGTGGCTAGAGCACTGAAACTTGCAATCTGAGGGGTTGGGGGTTTAGCCACCACAGAGACAAAACCCGACTTTTAGATTTCTTCCCCCAAGAATTAACGAATTTCACTCCCCTGAAAGTCCTCTGGGTAAGACTATTAAACCAAGGCCTCGGTACAAATGCATGCAGAACGTCTTGGGCACATTATAAAAAACCCTTTCACGTTTTTGGGGAAGACTGGGGCCCTAGTCTGCCAGTAGAAAGACATCATAAATTTGTTTAAAAAATATGCAAAACAGATATTGTATTTAAACATCACAAAGTTGGAATACAGTTACCTTAATGGGCAAGAGCAGTTGCATTTACAAAACTCATTAATGTCAAACCTGGAATACCTTTCATAGGATGGCAAAAAAAAAGAAATGATATTTCTTTCAGGCACTCCTGTTCCTCTCTCAGGGTTTGCACAGTTCAGATGTTCATAAATTTTTGTCAGGTAAATAATATTGATGGTCCCTTGCTACATGTTTTGGGTCTCACAGTTCAGATGTTCATAATTTGTCATGTAAACAATATCAGTGTTTTTTTTATCTACACGTTGTGGGTCTCGCACCAAACACTCATTCTAAAGAAGGAAAATGTTAAACACTCTGTGAGTTTCACAGAATCTAAATTTTAGAGACATTTCAAGTTAGGTACCCCCAAAAAGATGGACTCTGCCTAGCAGGAGTAGCAAGTTTACACTTCAATTGAAGTTGCCCTTCTCAAACGATTGTGTATGGAACATGGATTTAACATATTCACTGCATAGTGTAGGCATGTGTAGAACAAAATTAAGAAAGGGGGTGACACCTTCATTCAAAACTAACTTGATGTTTGGTCTATCTTTAAAATGTTATTTTAAAAATTGAGTTTAATTTACATGAAAGCAAACAGATTCACCACAGGAATTTCCATGTGCTCAAAATTTTTGATTTAATTGCTGATAATTAATGACTATGTCAAAACAAAAAACTATTTTATTACAAAATAAACTTGGATATCTTAACTTAGTAACTTCTGTTTTGTATTTACGTTTCTTTGTACGATTATAGACCCAGGTCAGAGCGTTGAGAGTATATTACTTATTTTGTACCAAGTACAAAGCGCAGTATGAATCCCCCTCCCCCACCAATTGATAATCTTCGTTATCTCCCTTGCAGTTATGGCGGCACGTGTAGTAGCAACACATGTTACAGTAACTCTACCACAATGATAAGATATTGTGTCTTTTAGTATGGCTATAAATTATTCAAATGCGTCAGTCTTGTAAACAGCGTTCAAATAACAGCATACACCTAACTAGAAGAATATGCAATTATTTTTCAGAACTTAAACAACTGTTGAATAGTCTACTCACTAAAATACAGTTTCCGATCCTTATTTTTCAAAACATATGAAGTAGTTGACCAAATGCTGACAGTTTCATAGTTTCTGAACATATCAATTCTAGAAACATCCCACATGCAATATATTAAAGACTTTTTAAAGCATTATTTGCTCTCCCCTCTCTCTCTCTCCCTTTTCTCTCTCCTCTCTCTCTCCTCCCCTCTCTCTCTCTCTTCTCTCCTCCTTCTCTTCCTCTTCTCTCTCTTCTCTCCCCCCCACCCTTTACGTTTTGCCTATCCATAGCCTACTTACCCGTTGTGGTTTACTAAAGATTTCCCGCCTGCTTTTTGCATCCCCAGTGGTTCCTGCCTCCCCCTGGTATAGCATTCCCTCTCGGGCCAAAACCACTCTTGATGTTTCCCCTTCCATGTTTCTCTCGTTCTGCCTCTTCATCTCCCCTTTACTGTTCCCTGCAGAACAGTCTATGGTCCATCCCCCCATTTTCGTGTTGAGTGCTGTACCACTTCATTAATCATTTTTTCTCTGAAGTCCCGGAGGTACTCTGCGGGTTCTTTTTCAGACAGCAGAAGATCGTTAAAGCAAATCATCCCATTTATCTGCTGTTTTGTTCCTTTTTAAATGCTGCGGCAGATTTATGACATGTCAAGGGAAGGCATCAGTCTAGATGTAAACCCATGGTGATGCATGTTGGTCCACTGACTTTAAAAAAATTTTGCCTTGCGCTGTTTCTCTTGACTATCTTGAGAGAACCAGGAAACACAGAGCAAATTCCCTTGGTTGCAATTGTGCACACAAACGACACACACAACAGACACACACACCACAACATACCCCAAACACTACACCACACACACACAACAAACCAAAACCACACACACCACACACACACACACACAACACCACACTGGGGTAGTGTAATAATTTTATATAATTATAATTTTATTTACATACAGAGGTTAAAATAGGTTATAATTTTTATTATATATTTTTTATATATATTATATATATATATTTAAAATATAATATAAAATTATTTTTTTTTTTGTGTGTGGTTGTGTGTTTTTGTTGGTGTGGGGGGTTTTGTGTGTGTGTCTGTTGCATTGTATTGTATATTACTTTAAGTCACAGCAGATTTCTCTGCATGACATTTGGGCTGCTTTCCCAGAGGAGAGGGCATTGCCATAAGAACAGCGCCACCCATTTGTATGTGCACTAATGTGTGTGTTTGTTTTTCTCAAGGATAATGGAATAGGCATTCATGTGCTTTTTGACATCCAGAGTCTGTGTGTCTATAGTTTTGTAAATGTTTATCATGTGTTCCCAATGGCACATAATAGTCTACCCTTCCGAAAAGAGGAACGGGTTTTGACGTGTGATCAAGATGTTCTGAGTGCGTTCGCACACGGGACCTCACTTTATAGAGTCATCGGAAGGACTTTTGGGGGACGTGAAGTCGGCACTGTTAATTCCAGAGGACAAAAAAATCCTCTTGAAAAAGATTCCAATAGGGGTAAGCAAATCAAAAACACAATGCACATCACTCTAAATACCAGACAATCATGTCCCGTGGGTGTGTTGGCACAGGATGTGTATGTGTATACATTTCTTGTTTAAATTCAAGGATTTATTTCAATTGTATCTCACATAATCAAGTGGCATTTTTTTATTTCTCTTATAAAAAGTTTTTGACAGTAAGGATTTGGGACTGTCATAAACATGAAGTCTTGGTTGGGAACCTATGTCTTCATCACGTGCCTTTGGAGCTTCTTCTACACTAGCCAAGGTAAGTGAAAAAAACCCTTTCGGGCCTAAAAGCAAAAAATTATGGTCACCCTTGGGTCCTAGCAATGGTCAAGGTAGCAATTTTGAAAAAGGGGGGGATGGAGGCTGACACGGGCCCAAATCTTTACCTCGGGTTTCCCCTTTAGCAATGTCCCAACCTTTTAGGCTGGAAAACCTCCCCCCCCCCCCCCCAACCCCCCCCCCTTTTTTTAAAATTCCCCGCGGATTAATGCACGGGGGCCCAAATTTGAAGTAAGCCGGGGGTCAGGGAAAGAAGGATTGACTGTTTTCAGTTAAAAAAACGGGTTTTTGGCCCTATGTTATAAAGTGAAAATTAAACGGTAATAAATAAATACAGGAGAAATTTTTTAAAAAAAAAGTATTTACAAAAATTTTTTGACCCATGGAAAAGCAAAGGCCTTACAATGTAACCCAAAATAATAAACCCAAGCTTTAAAAAATTTTGTTATGCTTTGGTATGTTATGGTGAAAATTGTTTAAACCAGGGAAAAAACGCTGGCTTTAAAACCTGCACTGTCCATAAAAAGAAAAGAAAAATTTTTCTAAAATAAGATTTTAGCGGGGCCTTTTGGGTTTGGGTATTTGAAAACAGTATTCAGGAAAACTTTTTCATGCGCCTGTACTGACACCCCTTGGGCAGTGCTTCTCCGGAGGAAGTCTGTCCAGTCTAAAAATGCGCCCCCCCATGTTTCTCGGGTCTTGCTCCATTTCCCTCTTTGTTTTGTCCCTTTTGCATGACTATTTTGGGTAAGGGGTTTTTTAAAAGAGAGAACACCCCTTTCCCTTTTCTTTTTTCAGTTTTCATCTTTTAAAGGTGGCCCGGCTTAAAATTTTCCCTGACAGTTGTTTTTTTCTTCTTTTTTTCCATCCGAAATATGATCTTTGAAAGGAAAATGCGGGGGAAATTTACGATAGAAACCACCCCCCAAGGCCCTGCGGGTTTTAAGGGTTTTAAGACTCCCAATTTTTCGGGAATTTTGGGGATTAAAAAGGAAACACCCATTTTCCCGGACTTTCAATAGAGTGTGATGTTTTTTTGCCCCACAAAAATTTAATTTATCTTCCCTTTTTGGGTCCGTGCTTTGGGTCTGTATAACCCGGAAGGGTTTTCCAGATTTCCAACGTTTTTATTTTAAAAAAATTCTCCAGCTTTTTGAAGTTGGGTTTCCATTTTTCTTCCCATTAATTGTGATGTCACTCCCAGTGCCTTTGATAGTGTTGGCTATCTTTTTCTTTTCGAACATTGATTTCCTGTTTTATGCAGCAAATACCCTTGTTTGGGCATTCCAAATCCTTCCCACTTCCTTTTTTTTTCCTGCATGGTCCTTCATAAACTTTGGGAAATTACAGGCCCCTGATGATTACTTCCCATTGATGTTTGCCCAATTCTCCCATGACTTTCTTGCATCAGAAATAAATTTTGGGTAGAAAGGGAGGGGGAAAGGAGGGGGAGGAGGAGAGAGAGAGAGAGAGGAGAGAGAGGGGGGAAAAGGAGAGAGAGGGGGATGAGGGGGGGGAAAGCCTTGCTGAACCCCATTGTTGTCTTGACCTTTCCCAAAGCATTTTTAAGTAAACAGCATGTGGCCTTGATCGGGTTGGGGGTTTGATGTAAGTCGTATTTGCATCAATGCTTTTATGGGAAACCCCCTGTCACATCCTGTTCAGGCAAAGAGAAGCAAAGCTATCCCGTCTGTAACCCTTTGCGGCATCAGCGTGTAATTTTTTTTGGATCAGACAAAAAATTCGCAGCCCCAAGGGGAAATAGAAATTAAAAAACACAAAGGGATAAGATTTGGGCCCTTTAAATAAATTCTGTAAAAAAACCCCCTCATAGTGAAACATAAAACCGGGAGACAGGAACGGAATCGTAAAGTTTCCCCTAGGGGAAAACACACTCTCCGGGAAAGAGGAGCAGCTCAAATGCCCAAGCAGAAAAAATCGGGCTTTAACAGAAAGTGGTGTGAATTTATAGCATACAAAGATTTCAGGGAAATAAAGTTTTTCTAAATTTTAACAACACTTTTTTGGGAGATTTTTTAAATCAAAGGGGTTGTTTTGCATCAAAAATAATCAAAAAGCATGGGCTTTTAAAAAATAAAGACATTTTCAATTTTTTTTTGTGTCTTGTTTTTTTACTTCTATTTACTTTATTTTTTTTTCTTTAATTTGTTTGTGTATTTTTTGTTTTTTTTTCAGTTAGATAGCCCCTTTCTTTTCTCTTTCGGGGTTTTTTTTTGTTTTTTTGAAATATTTTTTTGGGAAAACAAAAAATTTAAATTTTGGGTTTTTTGATCCCGTTGCTACTTGGGTTTTGTGTTAGGGTGTTGGGGGTCCCGGTTTTTTAAAGGGGGGAAATGGATGTTTTTCTTACATTTGAGTGCGCGCGCACAAAACACACCCAACACCACAACACACAACACACCCCTCACAAACACCACACACAACACACACAAACACCCCACACAACACACACCCTCATCCCCCCAACACAAAACACAACCACACATTTCACGCACCCACACACACTTTTAAATACGCAACATAAATGAAACCCCCAAACAAAAATATATTTAAATATGCCCGCCCCTTTTCCTGGTACGTTTTTGTCTCCCCACATAATGAAAAGAAGAAACCAAAGCCCTTTAAAAGCAAAAATGGGAAAAATTACAAAAAAACAAACCCTGCCCGCTTTCATGTGTTAAAGATTTTTCCAGAGGTTTTTTGCTTGCCCTTTGTGATCTGTATAAACTTTATACCCCAAGGGGGCCCCCACTTTTTACTGCAAAAAGGCAGCTTTTAAGGGGCAAGTGAAACCCCGCTATTCGGAAAAGGGGGGTCTATTTTAGCTGGTGTTTTGCCAGGGGTTTATTTGGGGAGGTGTTTCAACATTCTGCCACACATTGCCAAATTTTTACAACAATTGCCCAGGATGTCAAAGAAAATATAAAACAAAATAAAATTTTGCAAATTGTGAAAATGCCCTTTTTTTTGAAAAAATAGCTTGAACTTGTTTTTCCTTCTGCCCCCATTTCCCTCAGGCCAAAGTGTGTGGCTGAAAAATTTTTGTTTCCCCCCAAAAAAAAAAATTAATTTTTTCAGATTTGAGGGCGGGAAAATCGATAAACAAAATCCAGGGAAGCGCTTTCTGTCTAATGGTTTGTGACCGGGAAATGTCAGTCACTGTCACCCCATTTCTAGTTTTTTACTCCCCAATGTGTGTGGTGTTTTGGGGTTTGGGGCAATTTTGTGTTAAAAGTTTCCCCTCCACCCTTCCATTTTAGAGTTGTCGTTTTCCCCCTTCTCTGTCCTTTCCCTTCTTGGTCTGCTAGGTTTTTTTTCTTTCCTCTGTCTATTTTTTTGTCTTCTTAAACTGCATACATCTCTCCCCCTCTCTTTTCTCCTCTCTCTCTCTCTCTTCTCTCTCTCTCTCTCTCCCCTCTCTCTTGCGGGGGGGGGGGAACATACAACAGGGCTTTGAGTGGCAGTGCCTGTGAAGTTTGGTGTTGAATTGGTTCCCCAAACAAGTCTCAGGGGGGGGGAATTCTTCAGACTGTTACTTGGGCTGAAATTTTATAACACCCTGGGTGATAAAAACGACCTCAAAATGGTGGACAGGGTGATTTTGAGGGCCCCAATTGGGTTGTTTGTTCCCAAAAGTCAACGTGTTAGGGCTAAAAAAAAACCTTTTTCCCCTGACGTGCACGGTGAGAAAAACCGGGGGAAATCCCAACGCAAAAGGGTGCGCCCATGATTTTATACTTTTAATGCAAACATCAAAAAACCTTTTTTCAGAACAAACTATTTGTCATCGGGAGATTAGTAAAAATAAAGCTTTAACTTCAAGAAGTAAAACAACAGTGTGAAAAAATTTAAAATAGAGAGGGGACAGACTGGAGGGGGTTCAATAGGGGTTGACGGGGAAAAAGTCACAGCATCACTAAGCACCCACCAGCTTTTTTGAAGAAAAAAACCCCGAAGAAGAGAAGATGTACAAAAACTGTCCCAAATCCCATCAGTGAGATAAAAACAGAAATTGAACGTTGAAAGCAGACAGGGAACAGGGGGGGAAATTTTCTCAAGAAGAGAAAACTTGGGCTGTTAGGTATCCCTCGAAAACGACAAGGATCCAATAAAAACCGGGTGCCCCGGGTGTCATCGACATGAAAAATAGTTTTAGATCCCAGAATTCGGGACAGGGGACGACATAACATGGGCAACAGAACAGGACGGGGGCATGAAAGGGAACCCCAGGCCTAGATCGCCAAGTTCAGCAGGTGGCGCGACAAAATGAACATTTTTGGCCAGAAAGGGACCTGGGGGCAGAAGCGGGGGGCCCCCAGGGGTTTTCCGGGTGGCCAACGCCCTGACCGGGCCCAGGGGGCAGATGGTGGCTGCAGAAACCCCGGGAGGCCCCGGAGACCCACTTCCACAGAGGGCAGAGGGTTTAAAGGGCCCCAGGCTCCCAGACCCCTGACCCTAAAACAGGGGTGGTGGAGAGGGGGGGTTTCCAGCACCCTCCCCCCTGCCCTCCCCCCCTCACGTCTGTCACAAGGGTTTTTCCCCTTTCCCTAAAGGGCAGACGGGGGGTGACGTCATGGGGGGCCCCCACCCCTGGCACCGCCCGAAGAACGGGGAACCCCAAAGCGGGTTCCCCTTTTCCCTTCCTCCTCTCCCCTGGGGGCACGGCAACAGGGAAACCCAGCCGGGGGTTGACATCCCCAAGGGCAGGGGCAGGCGGCGTTACCGTGGCAACCACGGGCGGCTTCCCCGCCCGGGGCTAAAGCGTTTGGTTGGGGGTTTTCCCCCGCGGTGACGTGGCGTGCCCTTTTTCCCGGGTTTGGGGGGCCGTGCAGCACGTGATGGGCTTCTTCATCCCAGAGACAGGATGGGGATTTTGCCTAACCCGCCAGGGGCAAAGCGCCAGTGCCCGAAAAGCCAGTTGCAGGAGTCGGGCACCCTTGAAACTTAAAAAAAGAGTAGGACCCCCCGGGCCACCCAAGTGAATGGAAATTTTTTAAAAATTATTCTTTTAGAAAACTTGTCCCAAAAATTTAAAAGTTTCCCCCCTTTATAAACTATGTAAAAAATTTCTTTTTTGGGGGGGCCCCCACTGAAATTTTTTGACCTATTTTTGTTTTACAGTGGGGGTTTTTCTAGATTTTATTAAGTTTAAATGCCCCATCAGGGAAGGTTTTCCCGGGAGGTTGCTTCTATTAGTAAAAAGCCCTTTCAAAAAAAAACTTTAAAAGAAATTAAAAATATAGGTGACAACATGATTCCCCTTGAATAAACAAAGTTTTTTTCAAATTAGAAAAAGATGTTATTTTGTGGTCAAAAGGGGTGCCAGAAGTGGGTCCTTTTTCCCAATAAAAAAATTTAATTAAAGATGGTTTTGTTTTTTTAAAGGGGGAAAACCTTTTGCAATTTTTTTAAAAATTTGTTAACTTTCTTTTCATGATTGAAAGGAAATTAAATGCCGGGGATGGTCAAGAACAACCACTTTAAAAGGGATGTCAAATTTTTTGGGATGATGGGGGTTTATGTAATTAAAAGTGAACTTTGTTTTCATGCCCAAAGGATGAAAAGGGAACCCAATTTTGGGGGTTTCCTTTGCAGATTTTTGTTTTTTTTGAATGGGGAAATTCTGAAGGGTTTTGTCGTAAAGGGGGATAGGGGGGGGGGATTATACCTTTTTTCCCCCTCCTAATGGATGCAGCGTTATTGATTTTTTCTTTTTCCCTAGTCAATTGTGTCGCCAAAAACCCTTACCCCCACAAGAATCAAGAAGAAAAACGGGGATCACCAAATGGAAAAAACACATTTCCCCAAATTTACCCACAAACTTGGGCCCCCCAAAAGATTTAAGTTTGAGCAAAACAAGCCCCACAAGAACTTTCCCTGGGGCTGATATTTTGGGAAGGACCAAGACATGGTAAATCTACCCTACAAACAAGCTGAAGACCCAAAAAACCCCGAAGAGAAATTTCCCCCTTTGCGGTTTTAAACCCGGAAAAACTGAAGGGCCCCCAATTTTTCGCAAAAACTTTAAAAGTGAGGGTAGGGGGCAGATTTGCCCCATTTAAATTTTCCCCAAAATGACATCAACAAACCCCATGGACCTTTAGCAAGACCTTCAGGAGACAGGCTGGAAAATCCCTTGGGGAAAAAGGGGGAAAAAAAACCAAACCCCTGGGGTTTCAACGATATCCCGGGCCCGTTTCGGGCCAACGTTGGAGCAAAACCGAAAAAAAAACCAAAACCCAAAAAAAACGGCCGGGGAATGGGATAGAACAGCCAACGGTCAATCAAGAAGAAGATGACTTTAGGAATGGGGGAAATGGATGTCAGAACAAAAGCTCCAAGGGGTTTGGGAAAGGGAAAGGCGAAAAAAAAAACAGCAAAAAGGGGTACCGACCTTTTAAGGTTTTAACCCCAAATCCCCGCAGCCAAAAACCCCGTTTTTTGAAGGGCAAAGGGGCAGTTCCCCACAGAGAGGGCCCCTTTCATGAAGGGGGACCCAAAAATTGCAGGAAACCCGTACAACCCACAAGGGTGAAGGGGGACCGAACAAAATTCCCGAGCAGATCCCAGCCCTCAGATCCTGATAGCACACAGGGGCGGGGGGGAAAAGGTGAAGAAACAGTAAAACCCTGAAAGGAGGCAAGTCACCAGGGGTTGACAAAAAACCCGGGGTGCTCATCAAAAACGGAGGCCAAGGATGATCAAGGCATTAAAAAATCATCCCGCCCCATCTGTACCCGCAAAGAGTTTGGCCCCTGAAAGTGGACCCAAAACCTCATAGTTCCACTTTTCCAAAAAAGGGGGGACCTAAGAATTTCCCCAAATTTCAAAAACAAACTTTTTATAAGCCATCCAAGCAAATTTTGTTCCCCATTGCCCTTTAAACCCCTGAAACCCCAAGCAGAAGAAATCCTATCAGAAAAACAGGAGGATTCAGACCCGGGCAAGCACTGTTGAGCAGATTTTTCAACACAAATGCTCATAAAAGAAGCATCTCCAACATCAGCTACCGCTCTACAACAAATTCATTACCTTTAAAAAGGGCCCTTTGACCGAGTTTTGGCAAGAAGCTCCCTTTGGGAAATCATAAGACTATAGTTCGACGAGGGCCCGATTTTTAAATCATCCCCGGCGCTTTATAACGCTCCCACAATGCAGTCCCCCCGGGTTTGGGGAAAAACGGGGAAATTCTTCCCGGGCTTCAGTTTGGGGTTTGACAAGGCTGCCCATCCCCCGTTTCTTTCAACGGGTTTTCCGGAAAACATGCGGGAGGGCCCCCCCCTTGACTTTAACCACCCAAACACAATAGGAGGAAGGCCAGTCTCAATCTTTGATTCGCACGATTTGATTCCTGGCCCATGGAAAAAGAAATCCAGGAACTCACCAAACCCGACTGGAAAAAACAGCCAATGCCCCCGGGAAGGGACACACGGAAAAAGCCCAAAATCCTATGAAAAAAATTTCCAAAAACCCACCCCCTCCCACCACATCAAGATGGGGTGGGGAGACAAGAGGGGTTTGGGAAAATTTCAAGTACCTTGGAACATCATCACCAAAGAAGGCACGGCACACAAAGGTGAAGATCGACTTGCGTGGCACTCTCCTCCATAACTAAGCGGGAAAAAGGGGGAAAAAACACAAAAATATAACCCAACACAAGGGCAGACTCTACAAGGCACTCGCAAAATCCTTTCCTTTACAAACTGTGAAGCATGGACATTTTCTGCCGATTTTTGAACGTCGCATTCAAGCCTTTTGGGGAAGTGCCCCAGGCGGGTCCGAACCCTCACCTACAGAGGGCCGTAAAAACAAAGATAAATCCCTTTTTGGGAGCAGATCGAGGGGACTGGCTGAAAAAAAACCATTGCTAAAAAACCGCAAAAGGAAAAGGAAAAAAATGGTTTGGCCACAAAAAACAAGGCATAACAGCCGTCAAAGACAAATCCTGCAGGGAAAAGGTGGGAAAGGGGCAAGGAGGCGGGGACCAAGCAAAAACTTGGGATATCCAACCAAGGGTGGGCCCGGCCCCCGTACCCAACCTCCTGAAAGCAGCCCAGGCCCGAACCTTTTTGGGGGTCCACTTTCGGTCGTGGGGGTTTCCCCAACGGTCGTTTCCCGACCAAAAGGGGTAAATGATGATTTAAATTGAGAAAAAATTTCAAAGAAGTTAACATTTTTGGCCCCGGAGCTTTTTAAAATTCCCCCCTAATCCCCAAATTTGGGGATGCAGTTTGCAATTTTTTTAATCTTTTGAAAAGCAAAAATGACTTTTATCTTTAGAAATTGGGAAAATCCATGAAGTCAGTTTTCATTAAAGAAGATACAGGGGCTAAAACCACCCAATTTAACCTTTATTAAAAAAACCCCCCGAAATGGAAAAAGCCATTTGTCAAAGGAAATATTTTTTTTAAATGCCCCCCTTAAAAAAAATGGTCCGAGGCCCCGAAAAACGTTTTTGGGGTTTTCCCCACTTGGTTTTCTTTAAGTGGGGGCGGATAGCCTAGTGGTTTGCTTTTCCCGCTCGCAATTGAAGACCCAGGTTCGATTCCCTTTTAAAGGGGGTATTTTTTTCCCGGAGTTAACATTAGTGCAGAAATTCACTTCTCCAAAGTTCTTTGGAAACTAAAAACCCGGGGGGCCCGGGGCGATCAAGGGGAGAAAAATTTTTGGGGCACAAAAACCCTTAAAAACTGTTTCCCTTTTTGTAAGATAGGCCATTGTGTGCAGGGGGGGGAACATTTACAATTTCAAAACCGCCCCAACCAAAGGGGCTGGATTAAAAAACCCCCTAAGTGGGTTTTTTCCCTTATCCCCGAATAAAAAGAAAAAACTTAAAATAAAAAATAAAATACCCAAAACAATTTTTTTTAAAATAGTTTATTTTTACATTTTTTTTTGAAACACTACATTTTTGTATTTTTTTCCTTTCTCTAAAAATAACCCTTTTTTACCTGCTTTAGTCCCCGAAACCAAATCTTCTTTAAAAAACCCCAATCTTTTTTGGGTATCAAAAAACACCCAATGAAACCCAACCCTTGCGGGTGTCTATTTTGATAAATTTTAATTTTCTTCTTTGGGATGTGAATTCCCCGATAGCATCTTCAATAGCTCTATAGATCCTAACATTCACATCCCAAACATTTTTATTGCAGATTTTAATCTATCTTTTTGATTAACATGTAAACCCTTTTCATAAAAAAAAGTTTTAATACGCTCTTTAATCCCAAATAAACTTATCGTGATTTTTACGGCCAGGTTTTCCCGGCTTTTATAAAAAATTCCCCCTGTTGGAACTACATTATAAAAATTTCATCGGAAAAATAAAACTGATTCAATTCTTTAGCTTAAAGCATTTTTCACAAACAGAAACGTTTCATAAAGTCATTTGACATGATGACATAATCCTTTTACACCGCATCTACCTCATAAGTATGTGCACAACCTTTGGGCGCTGTTTAAAAAAAACCATTTAAAAACTCAATCCAAAACAAGGGACAAAATTTAAAACCCAAAAAAATTTCATAAAGTTAATTTGGGGGAAACCTGAAACAACAGCTAGAAAAAAACTATATAACCTTGAGGGTTTGAATGTCCGGGACTGAATGAGATTGGGGAAAATACTTCAAAATTTAAAAGGGTTTTAATTGCACAAAGGATTAAATAAACATTTAAACAAAATAACAAAAAACAAATTTACATAAACTTTTTCAAGTACACCCAAAAAATTCCCTGATCGTAATCAAAAGGGAGGGAAAAAAGGAAACCCCCCAGGGGTTTTTAAAAATAAAAACACACATCACAATGTCCTTTTTTCAAAGTTTAAAACTCTCACAAAAAAATCTTTTGTTTTTCATTGTTTCTAAAACGTAGCAATTTACACAAGATAGTTTTTTTCCCCATGAATTATTTCCCTTGGTTTTTAAACGCCCAAACCCTTTTCCCAAAGATCATTCCTCCCCGAAGGGAAAAGGGGGGAGGATTTGGTTTTCTTGGGGCCTTACAAGTTGATGTTTCCCCCTTAAGATATTTGGGTTTCCTTTTTTAAACTAACCTACCTTAAAAATTTTTTAAAAGGGGGGAAGGGTTTTTGAGGGAATTTTTCTAAATTTTTTGTTTGAAGTTTTAAATTTTGGAAAATTTTGAATAATTTTTTGAAAAAGAAAGCAATGGGAAATTTTAACTTTCATTGTCTTTTGGGGTACTATTTTGATTTTGGGCAGAATATTTTCAGGGGAAAAAAAGTGCTGAAGAAATAAAAAAAAGGCTTATCACTGTGAAAAATATATGTGTGTAAAGGCCCATTGGGTTTTGGAAATTTATTGTTATTATTAAAAATGCAAACTTCTATTTTTGTGAGGAAAAGAAATGGCAATCTTTTAAAAAAAGGGGCAATGACTTTGGAAAAGTCCCTTGGGGGTTTAAACGTATTAAATTTTAAAAGGAATTAATGTTTTTCACAGTTTTTATAGGGAAAACCATCAGGGCCTCCCAAATAAATAAACAAGGGTAAGACTAGGGTTTTTTGTATGTGGGGGTTTTGGGGGGATTTGTTTTGATTTGTTGTGAAATAATTATTTTTCATAAGTTTTGGGAAAAAGGGAAGGGGGGTAATTTTGGGAAAATTTTTTTCACTGTGGGAAACTTTATAAGTGTTTCAGTTTTTTCTGTATGGGTATTCATATTAGGTTTGCCATTAATAAGGTTTTTCCCGAAAGTTGGGTCTTTTATGGGTTATATCCTTGATCCCTTTATAAGGGAAAGTATTTCATGAAGAATCAAATGGGGTTTTTTGAAGTTCCTTTTTATTTTAGGCCATCGGAAAGCGGTTCATCCCTTTAATCCCCTTTATGGTTACATCATATTCAACGTTTTTTTTTTTTTGACCCGTTGTCAAACTTTTGATTGTCCCCAGACATTTCCCTGATTTGGGTTTGGGATGAGGACTTTACAAAATTAAATTAAAAAGAATAGTTTGTGTTTTTAAAAATACCCGTATACTTTTGGGGTTTGTGTGATTGTAAATTTTGTACAGTAGTAGTAGAATAAATTTTGAAAACCCCTCTTTGCTTTGGGCCCGAAGAATTAAATTGAATGAAAGTTGTTCGTCACATTCATGTGTTTTTTGTGTGATTGTGAGTGATTGAAGGGGATAATATTTTCCCCTACTCTTACTTCCCCCTTTTATATTCTTTTTTTTTTTTCTTCTATCCTCTTCCCATCCCCCCCCTTTCCCCCCCCCCCCCCCTTTTTGGGGCCCCCCCTTTTTCCCCCCTCCCTCCCCCCCCCCTCCACCCCCCCCAAAAAAATTTTTCCCCTTTTTTTCCCCCCCCCCCCCACCCCCCCCCCCTTTAAAACCCCCAAATTCCCAAACCCCCCCCCCAAAAAAACCCCCTTTTCCCCTCCCAAAAATTTCCCCCTCCCCCCTTTTTCCCCCCCCCTTTTCCCCCCCCCCCCCCCCTCCCCCCCCCCCCCAAAACCCCCCCCCACCCCCCAAAACCCCCAAATTTCCCCCCACAAAAACCCCCCCCCCCCCCTTAGGGATTAAAACCCCACCCCCCTTTTTTTGGGGGAAAAAATTCCCAAAAAACCCCAAAGGGTCTTCTTAGGCCCCCGGAAAGGCCCCCCTCCCTCCCCCCCCCATTTTTCCCCCCCAAACCCCCCCCCAATTTTCCCCCCAATTTAAATTGGGGAAAAGCCCTTGGGGGACCCCCAAATTTTTAAGGGAAAAAAGGCCTGTTTTAAACCTTTTGGGCCTTGTTGGGTGGGGCCCAAAAATTTGTTTGGATTTTTCTACCCGTTAAAAATTCTTTAAAAATTTAAAACAACTTTTCTTTCTTAAATTCTAATTACGGGCTAATATAAACCCCCTTTAAAAAACTACCTTTTTTTCCCTTTTTAAAAATTTTTAAAAATTTAAAACTAATTTTAAATAAAAATAAATTAATCAGCCTTTTTTAATTTGTAAGCGCTTTTAAGAAAAAAGAACCAAAAAATTAAAAAATTTTCAAAAAATTGCTAAATTTTTTTTAAAAGAACCTTTATAACCCCAAAAAAAGGGAATTAAAAAAAAACCATTTTTTTAAAAAAATCTTTCCCCGGGGGAAAATTCATTTGGTTTAAATTTTGGCAAGGGGAAAAGCACACAAGGCCCCCCCTTTCCCAAAAAAAACAATTTAATGTGGCAAAGCCCCCGTTTTTATTTCTTTGCACAAAAAAAGGGCCCCCGGGTTTACTAAAACTCTGAAAGGATTAAACCTTTCGAATTTAAGAAAATTTCCCTAGAACATGGTTTTCCTTTTTTTTTTTTGATTTCAAGGAAACTAAAAATTTTAAAAAAATTTGGAAACCCAAGAGGTGTTTTTTCTGTGTTTTGGGGGGAAGGCCCAATTTGTTGGGGGTTTTCAAATTTTTTTTTTAAAAAAAACCCCCAAAATTCTTTTTTTTTCTTTTCCTTTCTATAATTTAAAAACAATTAATTTAAAAATTCCCTTTTAGTAAAATTTAAAATAAAGCATGGTTTTTTCGTGAATTTTTTGAAAAAATCAAAGGGCCCAAGCCAATAAGAAACCCCCGGAAAAGGTAAACAAGCTTTTTTTTAAAATTGGGCATTTTTTAAAATTTCCATCTTTTTTCCCCCAAAAACCAAGCCCTTTTTTAAAAAAAGGGAAAAAGGAAAGGGAAAGAGGAGGTTTTGGAAAGGGGAGGGGAAAATGAAGGGGGAAGGGGTAAGCGAAAAAAAAGAAAGGTTTTTCCTTTTTTTTTTCCCCCCTTTTTAAACCAATTTATTGTCCCCTTGGCCCCCAAAAAAGGCTTTTGAATGGGTTTGGGACCACAAATTGGGGTTTTTTTAAACAATTAAAAAAATTTTTTTGGTTTTTTTGTGTCCAAAAAGGTTGGAAAAAGAAGGGGTCCATTACGAAAAGCCCAAAATGAAAAAGGTTTTTTCAATTTGGGGAAAAAAAAAAGAGGGAAAACCTGATCAAACAATTTAAAATTTAAAAAGGGGATTTTTTCCCCTTAAGGTAAGAAATAAAAGGCGTAACCCTTTTAAAAAAAAGGCAAAAAAGAAAACAAAGGGGGGAAACTTCAATACCTTGGAGCATCATCACCAAAGAAGGCACGAGCACACAAAGGTGAAGATCAGACTTGCTGTGGCACTCTCCTCCATGACTAAGCGGCGAAAGTGTGGAGAAACACAACAAACCCACACTAAGGTCAGACTCTACAAGGCACTCGTCAATCCATTGCCTTGTACAGCTGTGAAGCATGGACACTTACTGCCGATTTAGAACGTCGCATTCAAGCCTTTGAGATGAAGTGCCTCAGGCGGATCCTGAACATCACCTACAGAGACCGTAAAACCAATGACTACGTCTGGCAGCAGATCGAGGCACTGGCTGCAAACAAGAACCATTGCTAGATACAGTCAACGGAGAAACTGAAATGGTTTGGCCACACAACAAGGCATAACAGCCTGTCAAAGACAGTCCTGCAGGGAATGGTGGAAGGAGCAAGGAGGCAGGGACGACCACGCAAAAGCTGGATATCCAACATCAAGGAGTGGACCGGCCTCACTGTACCAAACCTCCTGAAAGCAGCCCAGGACAGAACCATTTGGCGGTCCACTTGCAGCGTCCGTGCGGGTACCCCAACGGTCGTCCCGACCAAGGGATGAGTGAGTGAGGTGAGTTGAGAAACTTTACAAAGAAGTTAACTATTTGTTGGCAAGGAGCTTTTAAAAGTTCCCCAATAATCCCATCTGGGCATGCAGCTTTGCAATTTTTCAATCTTTGAAGAGCAAACATGACTTCATCTTGAGAAATTGGACATCCATGAAGTCATGTTCTCATTAAAGAAGATCACAGGCGCTAATACCACCCAATGAACCTTTATCTAATAACCCCTTGAAATGGTAAAGCCATTAGTCTATGGAAATATTTTTCTAAATGCCCTCCTTAAAAGAAATGGTCATGAGGGCCCAGAAATCGTTCTGGTTATTTCTACTAGGTTACTTCTAAGGGGGGACGAGATAGCCTAGTGGTTAGAACATTGCACGCTCGCAATCTGACGACCCAGGTTCGATTCCGTTCAAGGGGATATTTTCTCCTGGAGTTAACATTAGTGCAGACTTCACTCTCCCCAAAGTTCTTTGGATGAGACTATAAACCGAGGCCCCGTGTGCGATCACAGGCAGAACATCTTGCGCACACCTTAAAATCCTGTTCTGCTTTTTGTAAGAGTAGGCCATTGTGTGCAGGTGGGAACATATGACAATTTACAAAACCGCCTAACACACGGGGACTGGATGTAAAAAACCACATAAGTGTTTATTCCATTATCCCCGAGATAAATGAATAAACTAAAAATAAAATAAAAAATAAAATACCAGATACAATTTTTTCCAACATAGCTTCATTATACATCTTTTTCTTGTAATCACTACATTTTTGTATTCTTTTCTAGCTCTAACATAATCTTTACCTGCTTTAGTCCCTGAATGCCTAAATCTTCTTAAAAAACCACAACTCTCTTTCTGCTATCAAAACACACCTCAATGAACCAACCTTGCTGATGTCTATTTTGATAAATTCTAATTCTCTTCTTCATGCATGATGACATTCTCTGATAGCATCATTCAATAGCTCTATAGCATCCTAAGCATTCACATCAATCATTTCTATTGCAGAGTTGAATCTATCTTGGATGATTACTACATGTAACTTATCATAAAAATAGTGACTACGCTCTTCAATCCAACTAAACTTATCAGTGATTTGTACGGCACAGGTTTCCTGGCTTTTATAAACATTCTCTGTTGGAAATACATTATGAAATTTCATCGGAAAGTAATCTGATTCAATTCGATCAGCTACATGCATTTTACACAAATCAGAAACAGTTTCATAAAGCTCATTTGACATGATGACATAATCATTGACACCGCATCTACTCTCACTAATGCATGTGCAGCAACCTGTCTGGTCTCTGTTACACAAACCATTTAAAACACTCAAATCCAAAGCAGTGCACATATTTAACAAACATTTACAGTAAGAGTTAATTTGGGAATCCTGAGAACAACAGCTAGAACTTACTATATAACTCTTGAATGATGTTGAATGTCCTGTACTGAATGAGATGGAGATATACTACAAATTTAACTTGTTTAAGTTGCACAAAGGATTAAATAAACATCATCAAGTAACAACAACAAATCACATAAGCAGTCTTCAAGTAGCACAATTCCATGATCGTAATCAAAATGTATGTAGAAAGGAGAACCCTCAGGTTTGAACATAAATGCACACATACACAATGTCTTTTGCACATGTAACACCTCTCACAAAATAGTGCTTTTGTGTTCATTGTTACTAAGCGTAGCAATTTACCACAAGAGTAATTTTCTCCCGATGAATTATTTCCCTTGGTTTTAAACTGCCCACCTTTTCCAACGATCATTCCTCCCAGAAGGTAGAGGGGAGAACATGGTTGCTCGAGACTCTTACAAGTCTGATGTTCCCCATTAAGGTATGGTTGCTCTTTTTAAGCTAACCTAACTTAATTTTTAAAAGGGCTGGAAGGGTTTATGAGGTATTTGTCTAATTTTGTGTTTGAAGGTTTCAAGCTTGTGAATTTAGAAGTAATTATTTTGAACAAGAAAGCAAGTGGCAAATTTGAACTTAGTCATTGTCTTTGGGTGTACTAGGTTCGATTTTGGGCAGAATATTGTTCAGCAACAAAGTGCTGAAGAAATCAAAATAAGGCTTATCACTGTGTATAATATATGTGTGTAAAGGCCTAGTGTGGTTTTGAATTGATTGTTATTATTAAAAATGCAAACTTCTATTTTTGTGAGGAATGAAATGGCAATCTTTAAACAGGTGCAATGACTTTGGAATGTCATTGGGGATTAATCGTATTAAATTAATAAGAATTAATGTTTACACAGTTTCATAGGATAGACCATCAGCTGTCCTCAAGTAAATGAAACATGTGTAAGACTAGTGGTTATTGTATGTGGTGGTTTTGGTGGATATGTTAGATTTGTTGTGAGGATAATTATTCTCATAAGAGTTGGGAAATAGGTAAGCTGAGAGTACATTTTGAAGATTTTTTTCACTGTGGCAAACTCTAGTAAGTGTTTCAATTTTTTCTGTGTGGGTATTCATATTAAGTTGCCATTAATATGTTTTACCTGAAAGTGTGGGTCTTGTGATGATTCGTATCCTTGATCCTGTGATAAGAATATGATTTCATGAAGAGATCAAATGGTTTATTGATTGTTCCTTTTTATTTCAGGAACATCGGTAACATGGGTTCATCCCTTTAATCCCCTTTATGGCTACATCATATTCAACGTTTATCTTTTTTGATCAGTTGTCAATCTTTTGATCTGTGACCTGAGACATCCATGATTGGTTGGTAGTGAGGACTGGACAAAATAATTAACAGAATAGTTTGTGTTTTAAATTGTACCTGTAGTACAATTGGTGATGTGTGTGATTGTAATTTAGTAGCAGTAGTAGTAGAATAAATTTGTGAACCCAACTTGCTTGGCCTGAAGAATTACATTGAATGAATGTTGTTCGTCACATTCATAGTGTTTCAGTGTGATTGCTGAGTGAGTTGAGGTGATAATATTTTCACTACTACTTACTGTCCCCCTTTTATAGTTCTTTTCTATTTTTCTTCTATCCTCTTCCTATCCCCCCTATATCACTCCCAGCCCATAAGTAGGCGAGCCCTAATCCTCTTTAGGGATACTAAAGACAATAGGATAAGTTTAGAATCCCATTTCTGGTGCCAGATTAGATGATGCTGGGAATCAGGGTGGCTACCTAAAGAATTCCTGATTAGGACTCTCTACACACAGTTTAATATGTGCTTATCATTTAGAAACACACATATATTTTCTTACTTAACTTCTAATTCACGGACATGGGAATATAACTCCTGTTTGAATAAACACAAAATACCAGTTTATTTTCTCCCTGTTTAGTCAATTTGACAGTAGGTGTTAAATCTATTTTAAATCCAGAAAATAAATTGATATTGACAGCTTTTTCAAAAGTCTCTGTAAGACACATAAAATTGAATGAAAACATATATTTTACAAAATCATCAAAAAAGTATTTCAAAAGCAATCCAGCTAATTTTCCATGAAAAAAAGGAAAGGTTCTACAGTTATCTACCACAAGACAGACATCTAAAACACAAGAATTATCAGAAAGCAAATCTTGCCCCAAAAGTACACATTCATTTGATCCCTTAAACTTTTGACAGAGGAGGGAGAAGCACACAGGCACACCTAAACCATCACTGACAAACACACCATTAGGTGTGTGTACAAATGGCTCCTACTGTAATATTTCATGTGCAATATGTGAATTCAAACCAAAAAGGGAACCCTCACATGTATGCACTGGCAAATTGCTCTGAGGCAGGTAAATTGTTGGTCCTCACATCAGAATTACCACCACTATTCTTCCCTGAGCAATGGAACTAGTCTGGTTTCCTCATTTGATTTACTTAATTGCACGGAATCTGGGCAAGAAGTCTTTGCCATCATAAAGAGATGTTAAGGACCAAGCAGAGCTGCTTTCCTCATCTTTGGCTTGTGAGGTGGAAGCCCAACTTATGTAGTGATATTCTCTAACTCTTTGATATAATAATATAATAATGTAATAATGACAGACTATACTACTAATACTATTCTACTACTGACTCTTGTACTCTACGTTATTATGCACTCAATGATAAAGATATATGAGGTGACATAGCGCTTTAATAATACTTTATACCTTGGTTCCAAAGATGTATTATTTAATGCTCATGCCATTGCTGCTAGCGTTGTCGTCTTGTAGAAGCAACCCACACTTAAGTGCTCAGATTGAAATGTCAATTCTCATCTTTGTAGATGATCTTTATATCATGGCATATGGATAGCACTTAGTGCTTTTTTTACATCCACGATTATCCGTGTGAGCATTTTGTCCAATTTTGTCATCTTGTTCCCACCAGTCCTCATGCTACTCTTCTTCAACAAGCGAAACCAGGATTTATGTTGCTACAATGCTGTGTCCTGATGGTTTAGCCAGTCACGAGGTCTCGGATTTAAATAGTCTCGACAAGTGACTACCTTTCTAGGAAAATTTCCCTCATAGAACATTTTCTCCCTTTTAGTTGCATCACTGTTCCAATCTAACCCTTAATTGTCAAGAACCCTCTGGCAAAAGATGTCTGCTTCTAAAAAATTAAGGTCCAGCAGCGTCCCATTGCGCTGGGTGGAGGTTTGTTAAGGTTCTTCCTTTATTAATAAACAACCCACACATTCTTATGTTTTTTTCCTATTCTTGTGCCATGAAGGTGTGAGAAGATTTTTTTACTTTCGGTATGGTCCATGGTTTAGTTATCTCCACCCCATAACAGTTTGGAATTTTTTCATCTGTTCGAAAAACCGGCACAAAGCCTAACTCTTCACAAAAACGAGCACAGCTTTAAAAATGGCACTTGATTTCCATCTTGCAAGGGTCAGGAAGTACTCAACGAAGCTTAACCTTGGTAAAAAAAAAGGCCCCTTAGAGATCAAAGAAGAAGTGAAAAACCACTGGAAAAGAGGGTCGAGAAGAAGTGACAGCCATGAAGTGGGAGGTTGAAGGGTGCTTTAAACCCCCTTTAACATTTTTGTTTGTCTTCCTGGCTTTGAAAGGGTGAGACACAAGTATTGTTGGTCAATCAGTATAGCAAAATAGAATATTGATCAGGTAAACAATAAGTTGGCCCAAAAAGAAGACCAGCCAACGCATAGCAACTTTTAATAATGAATAACTTGTTATATACAATTACCATGTAAATAAAGAAGTGAAATACGTGATCAGTACAATTAAGTTTGGCAAAAAAAAAAGGATTCCATCCAACGTATAGAGAGCTAAGTGATAGAGAAACATTGGCGTATATACATTTACAAATCACCTAGCTTATACAAGAAAAGTCAAAAGGAAAATCAAACTAAAATGCAAAAAACAACATTCAGTAATCGACCATCCCTTTACAAATATAAATAATGTGAATATATCGTCAAGCTTATAACTTTAGCTTACTTGAGCAATACCATTTCTCAGATTAAGGTGACATATCGCTTAACTATGTTTATACTAGTTGTGCATGACGCGTGGCTTTGGTCTTAACATTTTGTGCTTACGCAATAAACTTAGCTACAGATTATAAATTACTGTTCCACTTTTCAGATTACAAAATAGAAACACTATCTGGACATTCTGTTGCTTAAAGACTTAGGGAAATGAATTTCTTTCGTTATAGTATCATAGGCTTTACATTGAAACAAAAAATGACATTTCATCGTCAACAGATATGGACCACACAACAGGACATGAGAAATATGCAGGATGACTCAGTCTGGAACCAACGCATTTTGTTTGCATTCTAAAAACTCAGTGTTCTTACCACTAAAATTGACATTCAGCTTAAGCCGAGCCATTTATCAGTAACTATAGATAGATTATTATTTCTCCTGTCAGTAATACCATTTGAACCGAAAGAAGCAGCAATATTTATTTTTACTTTCCAAATATGAAGTGCCAGTTTTGTAAAAATAAAATAGCAATTTGAGGGGGGCAATGGGGTCAGGGTGAGGGGGGGGGGGGGCGGGGCGCTAGTCGCAGCTTGGGGTAAATGTGGGGGGTGCGCGGGGGGGGGGGGGGGGGGGGGGGTGGGGTGGAAGTGAGGGTTTATAGTGGGGGGGAGGGGCGGGAGACAGGGGAGATGATACCTAGTATATCCTGAACATTCCAATCAATCACAAAGCCATGATCATGACAATACGCATTTTTAAATTGATATACACAGTCTATTTACACATTCCATCTGTAAATTAACATATGGTAAGACTGTCTACATAAACGTGGTTTGTGGAAGTTTTTAATAGTTTTAACCAATATCTAAATGCATTTCACAAAAGTTTATATATAAAGGCATATCTTTTCCTGTCTCTCTCCCAATAGTATAGCAGTACATTGAGACTGAAATTGTATTTTCACATTTAAAAAAACGTTTCATGCAATGTGTGCAACTTCGTTTCGCGATGTGCAATATTACATATAATGCTGCACCCATATTTCTGAGTGTAGTAAGCATCAATCTATCTGTAGGAGGTCAAATAATTTTTAGAATAGGGAACGAGTCATCACGTTCAGCTTTTCACGTAATGTTTTTATTTAGGATTTCTATTACACCTACTTTTAACCATTACACCTTTTTACCCCTTCCTACAAACTCTTACTGCCATGCAAAATTTAGACTTGAGCTTGCGGTGAAAACATCATCACTAAATATTTATACGTAAAACTATCTTATTACCTTCATAATTCCCTAAAACCAATATTTCACCAACTGATAATATGACCACCCATTCTAAAACAATAATGTTTCTGTTTTCTTTGTCCATGTCTTACTGACAAATGAAAATTATCTGCCTGCTTTTTAAGATAGTTTAACTGATGTTACCAAAACTGAGAAAGAGAAAACACTCTTTTCAGTACAGAAGGTGTATCTATAACTTCGAAACAGGAATAAGTAAGATTACAGCATAGTTTTAGCAATATTTCACATTTCGTTGCTCCAATTTATGTTTTATCGAGGACATCACGCAGCCACATTATTTCCGTGTTCATCTGTAGTACCACAGTACAAAAGAATACTACGTTAGCAAAAAGTAGTCAAGAACACTTATGTGTCTTCGATTTGCCAGAATTATTTCTGAATGTCGTGCGTTTTCTTTTCATTGTACATACAATCCTCTCAATAGGCTAGCCTCATTGCTTATAAAGACAAAACATCGCGTGCGCCTCAAAATACAACCCTGCTTTCACTCCGTTAGACGTGGAGGGTATATAACACAGAGAACGATTAGAGGTGGCACAGGAATGCAAAACACAACATTCACAAGAAATCTGAATAATCCATCTTCCTGCACACCGATCACCCTAGTAACTAGAACATATAAACTAATCGTACTCATCATAGGGCCATATATAATTACCATTTACACAGTTTTTCTCGTATAAATTCCACAATATCTTCACAGAATTGAACGGCCGTTGTGCCTAGACAATCAACAGAAGAAGCAAACAAAGTAATTTTTTAGTACTGGACAGCAAATGTTATTGACACGAGTGAGTAAGAGTAAATATGGTTATCTACAAGTGCTGCACCTTCGCTCTAAATCCTCGCTTGCTCTTCAATTAATTTTTCTTTGTTACTGCCGCACTGAGTATAATCTCTCTTTATCAAAATAAAGTATAAAGTTTACTTAATACAACTGGTGCGAGCTTACTCTCGCCATAGTCAATCAGCATTATGAGACATGCTTTATATGAGTAGACATTTATTACTGATTCAGTCCCAGCTGCAAAGAGAAATTCACACGTCTTCTCAAACAGATCTAGGTTCAAATAATGAACAGGAATAAGTAATTCACTAGTGAGTTTTGGCATATTTCTGGCATTCTGTGTCAATTAGTTTTATCAGGACCCACATTTTCCTGTTTTAGAAATTTTTTTTCATTTTTTTAATTCGCATCATAATCTCATTCATGAGTTATAGGTATTGTTAGAGAGTCAATGGTTCAAACATATTTTAACTATCTTCTTCGTCATTACTATCCACATTCTCTCGTGTACTGCACAATTAAAGTCCAGATTACAAAACACTCTTCAAGAAATTATCAATACTAATTGAGTAAATAAGTGATCTTATTATAAACTACAGATGACTTTCCACATACAGATCTGATCGACGGAACCAGAAACGTTTTCGAGTCCTTAGAAGGTCTTTATGTTTCTCTAATGCTCTTTTGGTCCAAGCTCAAATTTATTTTGTTTTCTCTGTAGACGCTGTATTATGCTATTTCTGCGGTAGTGTACATTTCGTAAAACTGGAGAAGGGCATTATTCTGGTTTATCACATTCGATTTTCACTCTTATGTGTTGACAATCAGTCTTTACCTCAGTCTCTTGTAAACTTTCTTGTTTGTCTTTCGAGTTCACTTCTATTCAGCAGTCCACACCGAGTACAGCGTAATTATATTTAATTACTAAGAGACCTTTTCCTAACTGTTCGAAGTGACAATAGGCAAGCAGCAATCCCCACATACGGCCTTCACAAGAGCAGGTCTACACGTGTATATGTCACACCATGGTTCAACTAAGCTGAGAAGAACCTGTTTCTTACTATGCTTTGCTATGAAATTCTGCACTAAACTAATATCATGGTTATATATCTGCTACAAAATTTCTGACAATATAACTTGTTCTACCAGCAATCTCTTATCTTTCATGCCCTACTTCTCTCGATACTAAACACAGTCCTCATTATACTTCAGTTATTTCATCAAGGAGGTACCACGAATAAACACAATCCCCAATTTCACATGATCAAAACATGAAACAATTGACTCACCTCACATCACCTCACTCATTTCCCTTGGTCGGGACGACCGTTGGTGGTTACAGTCCATCACGGAACTGTCTGCAAAGTGGATCCGCCAAATGGTTCTACCTCTTCCTGGGCGCATTCATAGGAGGTCTGTACAGTGACGGCCGGTCCACATATCCTGATGTTTGGATACCAGCTTTTGCGTCGGTCTACCCTGCCCAATCATCATTCCTTGCCCCTTCCACCATTCCCATGACAGGACTGTCTTTGACAGTGCTTTATGCCTTGTTGTGTGCCCAAACCATTTCATTACTATCTCCTCCTCCGATCTAGACTGTATCTAGCAATGGTACTTGTTGCCAGCCAGTGCCTTCGATCTGCACATGCCCAGACCGATAGTCATTGGTTTTAACGAACTCTGAAGGTGATGACGGAATCCGCCTGAGGCATCTTCAACTCAAAGGCTTTGAATGCGCACGTCTCTAAATTCGCAGTAAGTTCCATGCTTCTCACAACAGCTGTACAAGGCAATGGATGTGACGATGCCTTTGTAGAGTCTGACCCATTAAGAAGTGGGTTCTGATGTTGTGGTTTCTCCACACTTTCGCCACAGTCATGGAGGAGAGTGCACAGCATAAGTCTGACTTCACCACTTCGTGTGCTCGTGACCTTCTTTGGTGATGACTGCTTCCAAGGTAACAACTGAAAGTTTCCACCTCCCTAGTGTCTACACCACTCATCTTGAAGCTAGGTGGGAGTGGTCGGTGATGTTACTGTTCACTAAGGATCTTGCTCTTTTTCCTGTGCTGATCTCCCATACCGTGGGCATCTAGGCTGATATTTTGCCAGTCTCCTGGTGGTGAGATCCTGGAGTTCTTCTTCACATGCGGCCCATGAGATCAATATCGTCTCGAATCGAAGAATGCAGGAAGTGGCCTCCTCCTATTGTGAATTGAGTCTTGAAGAATACACGGGAGGGCCTCCTGAAGGAACGTTTACACATCAGGAAACACAGTTGAAAAAGAACGGGGGATAGCGGGCAGCCTTGCGACACTCCAACTGAAAGTCCGGAAGATCTCCCCGATTCTCTCCACACCATGGAGTGAACTTGCCTGTGGCGGAGCTGTTCACAACAGTCGCTGGGATGACTTGGAATCAGGTCCCGACACGTCGAAGCATGATAGTCTCATCAAAACCGACTTGCCACAGAGCTTCGATGCCGACACTCGTCGAAGGCCTTCATATCGCGAGTACATAGAAGTATGTGTAGACGCTGATACGCTAGATGTTAGGAGATGCGTTCTTTATGAAGCATTACAGATCTGATGATTTCGAAGATCTCTGCTCAACAGTGCTATCTACCTGGTCTGAAGTGTCCTTCCAGTTACTTCTGCTAAGGATTTCTTCTGCTTGTGGTTTCAGTGTGTTCAAGGCAAATTGCGTAGCATAACTTTGCTTTGGATGGCTCATCAGACTGATTGTTACTGTAATTTGGAAATGCACAACTTCTTTTCAGGTCTCAGACCTCTTCTTGGAAGAGGAACTATGATGGATACAGCGGTCCACTGTCAAAGCCACTCTATGACTGATCCATTATACGTTAGCGCAGATGATTTGTTAATTGCACTTGAAGACATCTCACTGGGGCCCTCCGTTCTTGAAGACTACAGACCGGTATGTTGTCGAATTGCCTGGTGACTATTTAATTCCCTCCTTCAGGGACTTACTGCTTCTTCTCTAAACTCATCCCCCAGCACCTGTGTGCTTACTCAGGAACTCGATAGGTCTAGGGATCTTGCTCGTGAAGTTTTGTTCAGGATCACCTTAGCTTGTAAGTTGTACAGGGTCGCTGGCAATATATCTGTAACCACCTCTTACAAGATAGATGGCGCTCATCTGTAAGGACTCGACCACCACTCTAAGTCTTCAATAACGGAGGTCTATGCTGCTGGGAACTTGTTAGTACCTATGGCAGGTCGCCATCGTTGCTGTCAATCCTATCGCCATTGCACTTCATCAACTTGGAGCATGTTCTGGAATCCAGGTTCCCCTTGGCCATCAGATCACTACATTCTTAGATTGACCTTTTAACTATTCTATACTCTTCGGAGAGCCGTTCTGGTCTTTGTTCTTTTCTGGCTCTAGCTCCCCTACTTGGTCGCACAGGTCCAGGATAACATAGGTAACCCACTGCGTAGGCATTCTTTTGCCTCTCATTTCACCCAAGGATCGAACCCAGCGTGTCATCCTGAATTGTCCTTGCTGAAGGATCCACATTGAGTTGTTGATGTCATCTTGGAGGAAATCAATGCTGCAAATCTGCCCCCTATCTCGCTTTAAACACCATTGACGCAGCGACTTGGATCGGTCCATTCAGCTTTTCCATGTTGAACCGGCAAACGGGGATTACCTTCTGGTTCTTTGGTCCTTCAGCTTGACTTAGGGTCATGATACCCCATTACGTGGTCACTGCCAATATCAAGCGCCAGGGAAAGTTTTCTTGTCATGCGACGCTTTGTCTGATGCACGACTTAAAATCATTTGGGGGCCAAGATGAAGTCAATCTGGTTGTCTTTTCCATTTTGGGTAGCTGCCATGTCGTTCTATCTGTGATGTCTTTGTGGGGGTACAGTGTCATGTTTTCTGGCGACGTAAGTTATACTGTGGAGCAGCTATGGCAGAACAATCCAAAAGTCTGAACCTCTATCATTGGTTTCGTCCACGCTCAATAAACAGCCTACTGTCCCTGGCCATTGGTCATAAGTCAGGTCACCACGATCGATTTTTCATCATCTCAGTCGCCCATGCACACGAGAAAGACCAATTCTTTGAGTTGATATGATGGCGCTCTCCACACTCCAACGTCCAAATCTCGTATAAACACTCGATTGTTTCATCATCGTAGTCTGATGTTGGTGCATAGACAATGTATGATGGTCATGATTGAGTGGTTTTCGCATGCGACATAGTCCGGAACACCCATTGACGCTCAGTCTGTTGAGATTGGGTACAGCTGATGACACAGTTATCCTCTATCTTGTTGACAAGAAATCCTACACCGTGTCGGTCTGTCTTGCACGAGTCGTCTCCACTCCTACACAAAGTTTTCTTGCTAACTTCTTCTGTGACTGTTTTCGCACGAATCCGACCCAACGGACTTCGGCCAGTCCAAGTATGCCCCATTCGTATCTTCGTGGGTTCATGGTTAGCTCTTGGAGCTTCCCACATGCGTGCAAGGTACGGATGTTCCATGTACCAAGATGGTCCTTTCAGCCTGGAGTTTGATCGCTGTTGTTTGCGTCCCAGTTGCATATTTTCCACCTCCATCCGGGAAGCTCCAATGGAAGGCGCAGTTGTTGGTATTCGGGCCTCAACGATCCGGCATGTCTTTTCTTGCAGTGTTGTCATGTTGGTATTTCTGTGGGCGTGGATTGCTTGGCGGGCCCATCTCCTCTCCAAGCGCTATTTTGCCCATAGCTGGGGATTTTTGGGTCGGTTTCCCCCCACTGGGGACAGGTAGTACTGGGCTACAGGTTACCAGTAGCAGGGGAACACCTCTGGACTCTGACTACAACACTCTCAAACACTCTGTTCCATAAAGGCATTTCCTGAGGGCTGGGCTGAATCTGTGATTCTTCCACTTTGTAAGAAAGGTAATGTTAATGACAAATGATTATAGAGGAATTTCACTTTCGATATTAGTAGTAAAGTATTTATTACCATTATCAACAGGCGACTTCAAGAATATGTAGTACTATATGATATAAACAGTGAATATCAAGCTGGATTTAAGCATGACTACTAACCGATTGACAATATGTTTACATTTTTGACATTGATACAGAAACTATTGTCTTTGATTCCAAAGTTGTACCTGGCCTTTATCAACTTTGAAAAAGCTTTTGATTCTATAAACAGAAATTTGTTGTGGCCTATTCTAATAAAGCAAGGATTTTGAGGAAAACTCCTTAAATGTGTCCCAAAAATATGTATAATACAGTTAAAACTAGAGTTAGGTGCAGCAACATACCTTTCTGGCTATATAAACTGTAGCAGAGGGTAAACAAGGGGATGTATGTATTTCCCGTCCTGTTCATTCTATTTATCAATGAACTAGCAGTACAACTAAATTTAAAAGGAAACCAGGTGCCAGATTTGCAAATGATCTTATTGAACTGTTTATTTTTTACTGGCTGATGATACTGTTTTTTTTTCTAAGGCAGTGATGGCATGCAAAATTTAGCTCAACAACTTAAAAATGCATCAAATGAATTGGACTTGAAAGTTAACTTGAACAAGAGCAATATCATTGTATTTAGAAAAAGGAAGTCATCTAGCAGCTAGAGAAAATGGTTTTATGATGATTTTTCTATGTTAATTGTAAATGCTTACAGATATCTAAGTATAATTTTTCAACTTGATTAAGTTTTGCAGCTGCTTGTAAGGACCTGTCTAGTAAAGCAAAGAATGCGCTGTTTCAGAAAATGAGGAAACTGTTTGTGTTAAACAATAACTCTCTACAACTGTTCTTTTTTCTAAAGATATTTGATATGCAAGTACAGCCTATAATGCAGGATGGTTCTGAATTGTGGTGCTTCCATGTTAAACCTGTTGAGCTCTGTGAATCTGTTCATTTGTTTGCCTGAAAACGTTTTTAGGGATTAAAAGTGAAACACAAACGATTTGGTGTATGGTGAAACAAACAGAAACCCTATTTTCATTAATTCCAAACTTATGTTATGTAGTGTGGTTTAAATGATTAAAAATGAATAACGAAAGGTTACCACGAAAAGCATGTAACATGTTTAATTAAGAGACAACGGGTAAAGATAATTGGGTATCTAATATACGATTATGTTTATCTGAACTGGGGCTTGGATATGTATGGATATATCAGGGGTTAGGACAAGAAAATGTATTTATTTTAACTCTTCCTCAAAGAATGGTTGACTGTTGATGGCAAAAGTCGGAAAACCATATCAACGCTAGCAATAGATTCGATCTATTCAGGGTCTATGGCTTAGCAAATGTAGTAAAGAAATACCTCTCAGTAAACTTGGATATACACTTGAGATTCATTCTAACTAGAGTCAACAATCATTCTTTCCAAGCGTAAGGGACAACTATTAGCATACATTTTTTGTCTGGCCCTTTCCCTGCAGAGGGATTATCTGGTGTCTGTGTGTGAGCAGGATTTGGAAGGAAAGAATATATTTCACATGCCAAGAACACTCAAAGCAGGCTGGGAGGCGTATCTGACTGGGGTTCTAACTAAAAACACAAGGTGAGTTACATGATAATAATGATGGTGGTGATGGTGATGATGACAGTCAAGTCAAGTCATAAAGACTATTATCATTCCATGAAGAGCAAGTACAATACTGACAGGCAGATAAATACTATCATAATCTCAAAAGACCCAAAAAGCTACATTTCATATGGATTAAAACATTCCAAGATAAATTCAAATAAAATTGTCACGAACACACCACACTCACACAACACACACACACACACACACACACATACACACACACACACACAACACTTACTCACTCACCCACTCACTCACTCACTCACACACTTACTCATTCACTCACACACCAATTCGAATACACTTTAAAAAAAAACTTTGACCATAAAAGACATAGTTATAAACTTATTACCTACCTTTGTGAATGTCTTAACCTGTACACTCCTTCACGTTTCCTCCGCTCTGCTGCAGATACCTTGTGCCTACGAACACCTAGATTCAACCAATCCACTGTTGGCCGCCGCTCTTTCTCTATTTCGGGTCCATCAACGTGAATGAGCTCCCTCTCTCTCTTCGCCAGAAACCTAGTTATGTCACTTTTAAATCCAGCCTCAAGACATATTTATTTCAAACCTAAAGATTTCCCTCCTCCTGTTTCATATCAGAGCTATCCCACCTTCACTAACACATGTTCTATCACCTGCTAAAGTATATGACTTGTGTGTGTGTGCTTTTTTTATTGAAAAAAACATTTGACTATTGCAATTTTATTTCATAGATTTTGTCTGCAGCGTACCATGTTTGTAATATCTGTTTGAACTATTGATTATTTATAATTGGTTGTATGACTGTGTAAGATTAGGTTGAATGCATGCACTTTGATTTGTCTTTGCAAGATATAGCGCTATAATAAGTTCCATTTATTATTACTATTATAGAGAGAGAGATGTATATATATTATGAGGGCAGGAAAAAAAAAGAAATAGGACAAGAGGGGAGAATCTTAGGTTTTGAAATAACTGTTTCTTGAGGCCCCATTAAGAAGCTTCAAAGAAGGCTTTTGATGAAGGGGGAGAGGGAGGTCAATCCAGATCGATGGACCAGAAACAGAGAAAGAGCGACGGCAATGGTGGACTGGTTGAATCTAGGTATTCTTAAGCACAAGGTATCTGCAGCAGAGCGGAAAAGGGAACGAGAAGGAGGGGTACAGGTGACATTCACAGAGGTAGGAAGGTGCTTGTTTTATGGAGACATTTGTAACAGAGGGTACTGATCTTATAGTTTACTCTCTGTGGCACAGGCAACAGTGGAAATCGCAAGAGAGGAGTAATGTGCTCAGATATTTTTCTTTCTGAGGAGTAGTCGACTGCAGAGTTGTGTATACGTTGAAGAGAGTGGATAGATGATGCTGGCAGACCAGTCAGAAGAGAAATTGCAATTTAGTCCAGACGTGAGGAGAATGAGAGTCTTGAGTAGTTTTGGATGTTGCATCAGTTTGGACAAGTACTTTCGAACTGCGCTGATGCGCCGCAAGTGATAGTAGCACAAACTGGCAGGTTTGGGTGATGAAGTTTTGCATGGGAGTATGTTGTCTATAATGAACCTAGATATTTCACAGCAGTAGATAGAGGAACGGACGTATTGCCGATATCTATTGAAGCTGTTGTGATGGATGAGAGTTTTGTGTGTGGTCCCTATGAGCATGGCTTCGGTTTTTTCTGCATGTAGCTGTAATGTGTTCTGTATTCATCCAGTTTTGGATATCTTGAAGGCAGTTAGGACATATTAATCAAGAGAGGGGAAGACAGTTTTTCAGGATTGTATCACTGCCTAAGATTCTGAGAGTCGTATGCTTAGAAATGATGGTTGATCTGTCTGATGACGATTTATTATATTGAAAAGAGGAGCAGAGTTAGTGTGTAAAAGAACTAGGGCCAAGAGATGATCCCTGTGGGACCTCCACATTCCAGTTTGGCAGTAGTTGATTGAATCTTGTTTACTGCAACTGTGTGGAAATCGATTCTGTCAGGTATGAAGTGAACTAGGTGTGCTGTGCCTTAATACCAAAGTCTTTCTGAGATGGGAGAGAAGATTTGTGTGGTCTGTATTGTCGAAGGCTACAGATAAGCGTGTAGAGCTGAGAAGGGAGATTTTTCCTTAATCAGACGCTGTAAAGCGTGTTTAAGGTGTTGGACTAGTGTGGTTTCGGATGTTGTGGTTGGCGCAACAGGAGACTGAAACGGGGGAAGGAAGTCTGTTTGAAATGATGGTGGTGATGAGTTGTATTCACAACAACTTTTTCAAGAATTTTAGAGTGAATGGTATGTTGGATTACAGGTCTTTAATTCTTCATAGTGTTAGGTTCGTAAGGTAAGTGTTTCTTGACTGAGGTGTAACTTATTGCAGTTTTAAGAGCTGATGGAAAAATTCCTGAAAGGAAGTGATGTGCTTACTATTTTGTGATAAGAGGGTATAAGCTGTGAAAGGCACTGACGTGAAGAAAAGCAGGTATCGGATCAAGATCACATGATTTTTTTTGTCATTTCTTTCAGAATTGTCGCAGATTTCTTTTTGCTTGCTGGATGAAAGAAAAGGAGAGGAGTTTCAAGTGTCAGAAAGAATAATTGGGATTCAGAAATTGCTGATGAAAAGGAGTCTTGATCCAACTAGAGCGAATGTGCGATCTTTATCAGAAAAGAAGCAGGAAAAATATAGACGGATGTTCAGAGTGGTTCGTAGATGATAGTAGGCAGAGGGATGGCCTTCGAGATCAAGAGAGCTGGAAATGAGGGAAAGAGAGATTTATAGACGTTCGGGCATCAAGAATGTGAGCAGAGTTATACTTTGTTTTTGCTGAGTTGACTTTGGTGATTTGTTTGCTGAAGAAAGCTGTTTGTTTATCACCGTTTTTGTTTTACGCCATCGCTGCTCTAGTGATGTCGAAATGTCGTGGGTGTGCCTTGTGAAGGGGCTGTCAGGCAGGAGATGAGTCAAGTAGGAGGGGCATGCTCATCAAGAAGTTGGCTGAGAACGGTAGTGTAGTTTTTGAAGGTCAGTATGGTCTGGTGATTAGTGATTGACGTTCAGCAGCTTAAGAAAGAAAAGTTTGAATATCTATGGCTGTTGACGTTTGGCGACGGGTTAATGCGCTTATTCTTTCTAATAGGCTTGCAAATGTTGAGGAGAAAAAGAATGGCTGGATTTGGGTCGAGAGTAGTTCGTCAGCTGGACAGATATGGACTGAGATGTGACTAGACCTTGTGAGGACAATCGGTGATAAGCAGTCTAAAGTGTGTACTGATCTGTGTGTTGGTTCGTTTTTACCCAGGCTTGGGAATAGAGCAGTGATTTGCAGAGAGAAAGAGATAAGACGCTTGACTCAGGAGAAGACGTTGTCGTAGTGGAAGTTAAAGTCACCAAATATAAAAGTTTTTGGTGAGAGAGGCTGTAATGGTCGAGGGAATGACTGATAACTCTTGGTGAAAAACTGAATTTGTTAATATATATATATATATATATATACTTTATTATATACTATAATAAATATATATTTATATTTATAATATATTAGACTCTATATACTATATATTACTTTATTCATATTATATTGGTACCATAACAGCATTTTTCATGATCTGTAAGTAACGGCAGTAAGTAAGGTGCTGCATTGGATACACTAACACTTTTTCCATTCAACTCTGCTTGCTATGGAAACGGAGCAGTGTGAGATAGACCTGGTGAAAATCCAGCTTCAAGCATGATAACTTTTTTTAAAAAGCAATACACTTTTGTTGATGAGGTGGGACTAAACAGTTAGATTGAAAAATGGAGAACCAGATACATCTGATATATTTGTTTGATTGAAACTAAAGGTTCGTTAGTTAAAGATTTTTTGTTTGAAACATAAACTACAAGTGACCGATTTGTGTAATTACAGTCATACAAAGTATAAAACCAAGCAAAATTAAGACCACAAGCCACTTGTGTCACATGTGACATACATACAATACACTGAAAAGCTTTGGTTTCAACTTTATCATTCAGTGCAATAGAAAATTTTATGACAGGTTCTTAAAGTCTTGCTGAAATATTCTAAAGTCACTTCAACTTTGTGCCTTCTGTTCATGATTTAAAACAGGGCCACGTAGTGATCTTCGGAACAACAACGGTTCTCTCAGGCTCTCATTTGACTTTCGGAAGGAAGTATCGTATTTTAAGGAGTCTGAGACTATTAAACGAAGGATGGAAAAAGAGTGGTGGATCTTTCTGGAATTTTTGATTTAGAAAGACATTAAACTCCCCATGGCCCTACCCCTTCTCTACTGGAACGAATTTACCATTTAAGTTTGTTGTGAACGTGACAATTTAGTGGCGGTGAGTAAAAAACGTATTTTCCCCTCTTTTTTCATTAAACTCAATACACTTCATGGATTCAAAAACACACGAGTTGCTGTAGTGTTGGGTGTCTTCTAATGGGTCTAATGACAGATGCAGGCTGTTGATTGGATCATCCTGTCGGTCTGGTGTCCTTTGGGAGTGAGCATTACTGTTAGACTTGAATGTTGCTGTACGCTTGTACTGTGCTGTGATAAACATGTCAGTTTCCTGCTCTTTATCATGAAAACACGCCATTCAAATCAGTTTGTTCAGGTTAAAGATCATCAATTCTTTACCAGTGATAAGCCGGATGCTGAAAACGACGCATGTTAGTACTCAGATGCACCAATCTATTCAGCATGGTGCCTTAGTGAGTTATGTGGCTGGCCAAGCACTTTGCTTGGTCTTTTCTTACTGGTGTGTTGGGGCAGAGAAGTACCGGGTATTTTGACTGTTCTGACTCACTTATCCCTGGGGGATAAAATTGGAAACTAAACTATTGGAAAACAGAAAAACAACCAATCGCAGACTTGTACTTTCTACCCACATTCAGTCCTCAAACGTTTGTGCAGGTATAATCAACTTTTTCTCACGAAAAACGACATTAGAGGAAGTAAGGATGTTTTCATGTAAAGTATAGTAAGAGTGGAGTCTTATCTAATTTTCAAAGCAACTCCATCTTTGCTACCTCAAACCTCACACTGAAGGTTATGCGAGCAAACATGATTATCGCATAAATACACTTTTTTCCTGTCAGATTACAATTTTCAGATATTTTAATCTCTTCTCTCTCTCTCTCTCTCTCTCTCTCTCTCTCTACTCTCTCTCTCTCTCTCTCTCTCTCTCCTCTATTCTCTTCTCTCTCTCTTTCTCTTCTCATCTCTCTCTCTCTCTACTCTCTCTCTCTCTCTCTCTATATATATATATTTATATATATATTATATGTTTATTATATATAATGGACTAAGGCTTGGAAAAGTCTTAACCTCGTTGGTTATTTGTAAACAAGTGTTGGATCAGGACTGTAGCTGTTTATAAAACACTCATGGCAAGTTCTTAGTACCTTCCCTGGCTCATTTTGGTCAAGTGATTTTTCAGTGCTCCAAGTATTTATTTCAGAACATGACAAGCCCTTAACTCTTTACTAGTCTGCAAGGCTTTCCGAAGCTGCTGGGTGTTACCTTTCATGCATGTCTTATGAGGTACTACAAGAGATAGGAATTTTACATTAGAAACAAATATCGACAAGGGCTGTGGCTATATAACTCTTACATTGTTCAACACAAGAAGAAACCAATGTGGACATCGAATTAGCTTAAGATCCGACGTCAACTTCCTAAAAGAGACATTCTGTTCGCTCAGTCACCACCAGAGAACCTAAATTCTCAATTATTTGATTCAAGCAGAAAGGTTTCCCACAAAAGTAGCTAAATTCAAAAAGTTCACTCCTGGCTCTTATCCCCATGGGTACTTTGAGAGGAGTATTTCACATAAAATCGTTCCTCTTTAATTAAAAAGGTAATCAAAATATCTTAGCGTAATCAGTAAAGAATATATAACTCAAACTACACATCCAAATCATTAAAAATCTACACAGATGGTTCCCTTTTGAGCAACAAATGAGGCGCTTTGCAGGTTTGTCATCCATCTTGAAAGTTAGGAAAATCCTATATCTATTTGGAAAAATCGATCCTAATATTGTACTGTGAATTATCTGCCCTATTTTGATGGCAATATATTATCTTTTAGATTTTTCCTAAACACATTTTCAACGTTTTTCTGTGTTGATTCAAGTGTCAGTATTACTTGCTCTGTGAAACTTCATTCAAATGTAAGACTAAGATCTATAATTGAAAATTTAGTCATCTAATTCATTTTCTTATGTTACGAGCCACTGGTGTTACTTTTTGCTGGATACCTTCGCATTGTGATATCTACTTTAATGAAAAAGTTGGCAGAATAACAAAATGTGGAGCTGAACATATGGATGGGTCTTGCAGCATAAGTGTTCCTCTATCCATCCATGAGGGCTATAGCTTGTTACAAAATGCATGTTGGAAACACTTTAAAAAGAAACTACAAGGTACCAGTTATTCCTGGAGTGATGATGTAACCCATGTGTGTTATCTTTTGATAAGATCAAATGTCGTAATTTACATGAATATAGAAATGTTGTATCTCTTATTTACAGGTTTAAGCTCAATGCTTTTAAAACTACATTTTCCAAAAAAAAAATCAGCATACATCTGTGGCAAAAATCTTACCAATGATCATATTCTTTTATGATGCAGAGATCTGAAAAACGTTTTACCTACCTTCCTAGTCCGTAGCTTACAGCAAATTCTAAAAGACATTCCATTGAAACAAATTGTATTGTCATTAAATCATACTCCTATTTTCAGCCCCCTTTAATGTAAGAATAGTTTCTGGTTATATGAATTGCAAAGTTAAATTTTAGCTGTTCATTTTTTTCTTTTCAGAGGTCTTGTTTATGGTTTTCTTCATGATAGTTGTTTATTGCGATTGATTAGTTATGTGCATACCCCTCCCTCCAAAACACTCACTCACACACACACACACACACACACACACACACACAACACACTTTCCCCCTCTGATATCACTATTTAGTGGAAGGAGTTAAACTGAAGAACTACTACTACATAATGGACCCTGGTCTAGATGTAAAGCACCTACCCAGAAAGCGAAAACTCTGGGTTTCAAGTGTGTGGTGGTTCAATCCCCTTTTGTGCCAGAAACTTTCCCCTCATCCACTAGACCGTGAGTGATGGTTTGGGTCCTAGTCTTTCGGATGAGACAATAAGGGTCCCATGTGCAATACTCATTGTATGACAGCGTGTTTCAGAAGTATCCCAATATGCCTTCACAGTATAACAGCTTGTTTCAGAATTATGCCAACGTGCCTTTACACAATAACACCTTGATTTAGAACTATGCCAACGTGCCTTCATAGTATGACTACATTTTTCAGAACTACTGCTCCCACACTACCGTAGCTATACCCAGATTCGTTGCATCCTCAGGGCTGGAAGTCCACAGGGAGCCTATCAATATCAGGCTGCCATGTGGCCACCAGCCAGAGGGGCCCTGCACTGTTGCTGGGTCACTTTGGTGGTGTTCAGTGGTGTCTGTTCTGAGCTAACATACCCAGGACACCACCTACTAAGCCCCTTACTAACGACAGTATTAGCTCAGTCGCGTACCAGACTGAGTGAGTCGCCCACCCGAGGTGACAACCACCACAATGCCCCTCCAATGACCATCCCCTGTGAACCTCTAGCCACATAGTCTTTGAACAAACTCACCTTAGAGACCAAAAGTTGTCTGAGGAAACTATTCTGAGATCACCATGATACCAGTGTAACTGGGTCACAGAATCATAAGAAACATTTTCCTTTTTTATTGCATGATGATCAATGATAATGATGACAATGTAATGATACTGCTATGAAGTGCATTATGCTGTACTCTACGCTTACTATCATAATAATTATATCCTAGAGTCAACGAGCCTGAGAGATACTGAGACCTACAGTGTTGGTCAGGTAGTTTAAGCAACGCTCTCGACACTCGCATCCGTACAGTAGAAAAGCTTGAACTGTGCGGTCCCAGTCTTTCCACTGATCCCACAGCACACTGACTCTGGGTAGGATCCCGCCGGAGTCCGAAAAATGCCTATGACTCTTATTGGATTCGAACACACGAACGTCCAGTCCGGAACCCAAGGTATTAACTACTAAATGGATTTTGTCAACTTGCACAAGCAGTATGAGAGCTTGTTTCAAAATAATAATAATAATAATAATAATAATAATAATAATAATAATGTATAGCGCTGAATCTTGTAAAGCAACAAATCAAAGCGCTCAGATTTCATTTCATACCACTTTAAGTCACGGCAGATTTCTCTGCGTGAAATTCGGGCTGCTCTCCCCGGGAGAGCGCGTCACCACAAGAGCAGCGCCACCCTTTTTTTTTTCTTTTTCCTGTCTGCAACTGTATTTGTTTCCCTATCAGAGTGGCTTTTTCTAAGAATTTTGCCAGGGACAACTCTCTTGTTGCCGTGGGTTCTTTTACGTGCGCTAAATAAATACGTGTAACACACGGGACCTCGGTTTATCGTCTCATCCGAAAGACTAGCGCCCAGACCACCACTCATGGTCTAATGGATGGGGAAAAAGTTTCGGGTCCAAACGGGGTACGAACCGCCGCACACTTCAGACCCGGACTTTTTGCTTTCTAGACAGGCGCGTTACCTCTAGACCACCGATCCAACATGCCTCATAGGTTATGACAGATTGTTCTAGAATTACGCCAATGAGTTTCAGCAATATGACAGATTGTTCTAGAATCATGCCAATAAGTTTAAGCAGCATGGCAGAGTGTACTAGAATCATGCCAACCAATTTTCGGCAATATGACAGATTGTTCTAGAATTATGCCTACGACTTTGGGCAAATATGACAAATTTGTTCTAGATTTAACGTTAATGAGTTTCTTCAATAATTATGACAAATTGTTTCAGAATTATGCCAATAAGTTGTCGGCAATATAACATATTGTTCTAGAATTATGCTAACGACTTTTGGATATATGACAGACTGTTTTAGAGTTATGTTGGCATGCCTCAGCAGCATGACAGCTTGTTTTAGAATTGTGCCATTATGCCTCACCTCAGCATTTTGGCAGCTTGTTTTAGAATTGTGCCATTGTGCTTCAGCATGATGACAGTTTGTTTCAGAATTATGCTAAGGTGCCCTTGAAGTATGACAATTTCTTTCAGAATTATGCCAAGGTGTCCTTGTACTATGACAGCTTGTTTCAGAATTATGCCAATGTGTCCTTGTAGTATGACAGCTTGTTTCAGAATTATGCCAAGGTGTCCTTGTAGTATGACAGCTTGTTTCAGAATTATGCCAAGGTGCCCTTGCAGTGTGACATTTCTTTTGAGGGTAATGCTAACGTGCCTCAGTACTGCAACAGCTTGTTTCAGAACTGCTGACTTGCTTCTGTCCCATGACAGCTTGTTTCAAGATTATTCCAACATCCCTCAGGCTAGGTCAACTTGTGTCAACACTCTATCAACTTGCCGAAGCACTCTGCTTCCTTGCCAGTTTGTTTCAGAGTTATGACAATGTGCCTCAGGCTGCAACAACCTGCTTCTGCACTTTGCCAGCATCCCTCAGTTCTAGTCAATACATGTGACATTAACAGCCTATATCAGTAGTTTACCAACTTGTGATGGGCTATGTATTGTGTTGATGTTCGTGTGGGTACTGCCTCATACTGCTGGTTCTAATACCGTTAGTCTGATGTAATTGCAGAGAAGGAGGGTATGGGTTTTTTCTCTGGTGCCTTCGACGGGTACTAGGCAAAGTTAGTAGTGTTCCATCACTAGAACTGTCAGTTTTTTGTGTCACCACCATGTTTGATCACTGCAGCCATTACCTTTTAAGCACGATGGTTACATGTTCCTGTATTTTTGTCAATGTGTTTCAGCTTTACATCAACGGCAGGAAATATTTCTACCAAACACTCAAACACCCATCCATGACTTTACCATCATGGAGTTTTGTCGTGATATGGAAGCCCGATTGGTCAACTTGTGGGCCCAGTCAGAGGATGAGCCATGACGCGCTACCTTCAAAAAGAGAGAGGGGGTGGGGTTGCTGGACTACGTTCAACATGCTTCGTTTCCTTTCGCCAGTTTTTCGTCTGAATCCAGAGTTGAACGTGTCACATCAGGATTTGGGTGGCTGAAGACCTGCTCCTTTTAAGAGCCACGCCTTCACCCCTATAGCACAAAGATATCTATTTTAACCTGGAAATGTCAGCCTTATGTACATGTTGGTCCTTGACCAGCTGTAACTGGAGCACCTTTTAGCCGCCTCTGTCATCGTTTTTAAAAGTTTGGAATAGGAAACTCTGGTAAATCTTTTAGGGGGATATATTCACTTTGGCATTAACACGGCATTTTCACATAGAAGATTTAAATACTAAAGCTGTTAAGAGTTTTATCTGCTGGAACGTATGAGTAAACAGGTGAGGGGGCTCATGGTTTGCTTTTTTGAAATAACTTGCATTATCTCTAGTGTGTTCCACACATATTAAATTATGGCCAGGAAGCAATTTTCAGTGTCCAAAGTATTTATTACAGAGAATGAAATGATGGTTTGGGTAAAGTGTTCCCAAAGTATTTATTACAGAGAATAAAGTGATCTGTTGTCAAGTGTTTCGATTAGCTCTGGGGATACCTTTTTATGCATAATCCATGGGAGCTTATAAAGAGAACAACTGGCTTTATGAATTGATCTTGTATTTAACGTGTTTATATACAAAAGGCGATTATAGATGGGATAGATTACAAAACTTAGAGTGGAAGCAACTGTAAATCACAACTTAAGCATGTAACTACCAAAGTCTACCAACCAGTAATACTCTTATTTTCATGACATCAACAAAATAAGCATCTTTGCTACTCAAAATGTTCTTAGCATAATTGAATGGTTTGATGAAATCAACAACTTGCCCCCCCCCCCTTACATAACATGTAATATAGGACACACAAAAACCAAATGTCAGATAGAAATTACATTGCTGCATAAACAAAGTTTCTGCAAATAACCAGCCGTCATGGCGCAGTGGTTAGCGCCTTGGGTTACGGACTGGAAGGTCGCGGGTTCGATTCCCATAAGAGTCATAGGGATTTTTCGGACTCCGGCCGGCTCCTACCCAGAGGGGAGTGTGCTGTGGGCTCAGTGGAAGACTGGGACCACACAGTCGAGCTTCATCCATTAACGGATGCGAATTTGAGATTGTTGCTCAAATTACCTGACCAACACTGCAGGTGTCTGTATCCTCGGGCCCGGTTGACGCCGGGATATATTATGTAGTAAGCGTAGAGTACAACCCTGTCAAGTAGTTCAAAGCATATGCACTTCCACAGCAGCATCATTACGTCATCCCCATTGTCATTGATCATATGCATTAAAAAAAAAATTGCCTCTGATTCGGTGGTCCCGGTTTTCTTGGTCTCATGGTGACCTCAGATTTGGTTTGCCCTTTCACTTCTGTGCCTGTGATGAGTTTGTGTCAAAGTTTTTGGGGTTGGAGGTTCGCGGGGACGGTCGTTGGTGGGACGTTGTGGTGGTTGCCACCTGGGGGGGGCAATCACTCAGTCTGGCTCCGCGCTGAGCTAATACTGTCGTTAGTAGGGGGCTTAGTAGGTGGTGTCCTGCGTATGTTAGCTCAGAACAGGCACCACTGAACACCAAACCAAAGTGACCCAGCAGCAGTGCAGGGCCCTCGGGGCTGGGGGCCCGCGGCGGCCTGATAGTGATGGGCTCCCTGTGGACTTCCGACCCTGAGGATGAGACATAACAAATCAGGGCGTGGTTATGGCGGGGAGATTGGAATGAGCGGCGTGGGAACAGTAGGACGGGGGTCGTCAGAAGATGAGGCAGCAAAAAAAAAAAAAAAAAAAAAGTTTCTGCAAATATGTTGGTTTCCATGACCTTGGTCTGTGTTTATAGATTCACTGTTCACTGTTCACTGGTCCCGTAACCTGCCAGGGTCGTGGGGGCGCTGCATGGTGGACGAACGGTGGACCAGCTGGCTCCACTTAGCGCGGTCGTGGGCAAGTGCCTGGGTGACACTGAAGTCCTCCCCTGTCCAATCACGGATGTCGTCGGCCCACTTTCTCCTCTGTCTGCCCCGTCTTCTCTTCCCCTGGACTGTTCCTTGCAGGATGGTCTTTGCAAGTCCTTCTGAGCGTGTTACGTCCCCATACCATCTGAGTTTCCTCTTTTCGCCGTGGTCAGTAGGTCTTCATATTTCCCGCACCTGTTGAGTGATCATTCTGGGGACTTCATTGTTGGTGACATGGTCCTTGTATGAGATGCCAAGGAGCCTTCTGGGGCATCTCATTTCTACTGCTTGGATCTCCTTTGTGGGTCTGCGTTTAATGTCCATCCCTCACATGCGTAAGCATGATTGAGGTGACTAGCGCGTTTAGTAACTTTACCTTGGTTTCCGAGAGGATTTTTTCTGTCTCTCCATATGGTCTTCGTCTTGCCATTGCTGCTGTGTTTGTGCCGCTCTTGCTAGGATTTCGGTCTTCAATCCCTCCTCACTTATGATGGCTCCAAGGTACTTGATAATGGTCAACTGTCTCCAGTTCTTTTCCGTTGAGAGTGATCTTGGTGGTGATTGGCTGGGCACTGTTTGTCATGAGCTTGGTTTTCTCGGCACTGATTTCCATGCCGTATTGTGAGGATATTTCGTCCAGTTTCTTCACTAGGTTGGCCAGTTCCTCTTCATTTCCTGCCAGACCGTCAATGTCATCGGCAAACCTGAGGTTGGTGATTGTTCGCCCTCCAATTGCTGACTGTTCCTGTGTGGTCTTCCAAGGCGTCAGTCATGATGCGTTCGAGGAAAATTTTAAATAGTGTCGGCGACAGCAGACATCCCTGTCGGACCCCAACTGAGGTACGGAACCATTCCCCTACCGTCCCCTGTACGATTACTGCACTGGGGGCCTTTGAGTAGAGTTCCTTGATGGTGGGATCAGCTTCTGGCCCATGTTGAATTTGTCATGGTGGCACCAGAGCGTCATGCCTTACTCTATCGAAGGCCTTCTTAAAATCAATGAGAGTGGAATATGTCTTGTGATGGCTTCATTTCTCACACAAACCCTCAGTTGAATATTGTTCTTGGATGCTTCTATTTGGGTAACGGCCTGCCTTGGCGATGATCTTTCTGCCTGTGGTTTACCTGATAGGATCATTGGCTGGACTTTACTGGCATGGTTATGAGGTGAATTTCTTCGTTTCAGCTTGGATTCCTTTCTTGGGGTAAGTGATGAGGTTGGGTCTGTGTAGGCATCTCGGTTGCCGAATCTTGTTCTTTACTTGTCCGAGCTGTCCCTGATACTCCCGTGTTGTATTTTAACTGGGAATTGTCGATCATGCTGATTTGTTCCTTAGCGTCTAATGCCACTTTACCTCCTCTGACATGGTAATTAATTTGAATCGATGTGAAGTCTTTTAGGGGGATCGCCTAGGTTGATATTGTGAGTTTCGACATATCACATTGAATAAAGTTCTTGTTTTATCTGTTAGCACTATATTGCCAGGTGTACTGCTCTTGTGTTTGTTTTTGACAATCTGGTTTTCTAGTATTTCCTTTGCAGTTCTGTCGATTTGCAATTTTTCTTCCCATTCTACTTGGTTACCAATGTGATCCTGTGTTTTGTTACTTTTCTCAATGCTCTCCTGTAGTTTTGTCTTTTCAGTTTCTATTGTCAGATATTCAAGTTTCATCTGTGACCATGGTTGCTTTTTTACGGCGATGTATGCGATGTATGCATTGATCTTGTATTTCATGTTGTGTTCAAAATGTGGTCATCGTTTCGGCATCTTTTCAATGAGGGTAGCAATTTCCTCCATTTTGCTTGGAAGGACTCGGGTGGTGGGTCCTAGTTTGCGTTAATTCAAGTCATGGTCTTATGTATGTTCTACTAGTCGGTTCAAGTTATGGAGGGTTCATGATGCCCCATGCTGCACCTGGAATGTCCTCGTCTTGGCTCGTGATGCCAGATCGAAACCGGCCTCCCCCGGTGTATCTTTGGTTTGTGGTCCCTTGTCATGTCAATCCAGCGTCGTGCCTTAGGTTTCTTGGTAATTGGCGAGCACGTTCGTTGAGGCTTGAAATTCCAGATCTGGAGTCCGCTGGATTGGTGATGCATTACATGGAGGACAAGATTTTCGAGTCTGGCAGGCTCCGCCAGCCTTGGTCAGTCTCCTGGTGATCAGGAATGTTTTTTGTTCATCTATCGATATTGATCCCTTAACGTGTGTTTAGAATTTCTCAAATTACATGTGATCTGTGTGGGAGGCTTGAATCACTGGGTTGAAGGGGCTCTGATGGATAGACATAAGCCGTGTTTATGGAGTACCCTTTAACGGTTTGTGTTTTTAAAGCATATGCCTTCGCCAATTGCATATTACTATCCTTGCTCCAGCATTATAAAGAGAAATGGCCTCTGATTCAGGTTGGGTCACCGTGTTTTCCATCTGGTCCATGGACTCCAGATTGCATGGTGATACACTTCTGTGCTGTATGAGTGGTCAGTTCTTTGGAGGTTTGCGGACGGTGTTTGTGCCGACGTTTGTGGTTCCACTTGCGGTGGGAATGCACTAGTCTGCTCCCACTGAGTATATTTCGTTAGTCTTAGGTGGTTCCTCTATGTAGCACAACAGGCACCTCTGCCACCAAAGTGGCCAGCAGAAGTGCGGGCTCCTGGTTGCCCGCGGCGGCGAGGATCTCTGGGACTTATTCTTCATTGTTGTCCGTTCTTATAGCGTGTCTTGGGACAGTAGCGGGTCGTCAGGGAGGCAGCCAAAAAAAAAAAGTTCTCAAATATGTTGGTTCAGCTTGGTCGTGTTTATAGATTGACAGATACTATATTCCAATTACATGTAAGAATATCATTTCTTAAAATATCTGAGTTAGAAAGATTTCTTAAATAATGAACGCATTTTTAGCTCTGATTATCTTGAATTTTGTGCAGTAATAGATTCTTAAGTGTTCAGTGCACTTTGCTTTGCAGCTCTGTTACATACTTGATTGCCATGGCTAGATATTTATTTTGTTGTTCAACACAAGAAACTAATGTTAACACCCAAACTAGTATAGTGCAGGACCTGATGTCAGCGTTTCTAAAGGAGCACATTCTATCCATTTTCTTACCACAATTAAAACCTATACTTTTTTATCACAGGTCTTTGATGTTATTGCTCAAAATCTGTTCCGCGTTTAAAAGGCAAAAGTCTAATGTTCAATACAAACAAAAGAAGAAATGTATACCTGCTAGTGTGCGTGTTGTATATGTTTATATGATGTGTGTGTGTGCATGCGCGAGTGTATGATATGTGTTTGTTCGTATGAAGCAAATAAGGAAGAAAACAGAGGCCAAGGAGGAAATGCATGAGCACTGATGACTTGACAAAGAAGCTGCGTCCAGCAAATCAGCAAGGACAGACAGAGACCAAAGCACGATATAGACTTGTACTTGACAAACTGTATGCATTATGCATACACACACACACACACACACACACACACACACACACACGCGCGCGCGCGCGCGCGCGCGCGCGCGCACACACAAGTATGGAAGACCTTAAGTGTACTCCAAGAAAAAGAAAATCCTTTGAAACCATAGTCACTCTTCCATCAAACCCTAAATCGTTAAAATATGTGGAAGACCCCTTGGGGTAGAAGTTCTAATGCTTATTCAAAACATAAAAATAAAAATACACACTGAACAAAAAATAATAAATGCAAACGTTTCATACTCTTACCTTGGTTTCTTTATTTCAATAACAACAAAAATAATATTGTATGCGTTACAAATATGCGCAACAACAAGACACCTGAAAAAGATGACATTGACAATGTAATTTTTAAAAATGCTAGCCTAGAAGATATGATATAAGTTTTAAAACAAATTATTTTAGCTAATCCTCAGTCTAGGCATTTACCCAGACACATGAAAAATGAGTACGTTTACCCATTTTCAAATCTGGAAATCCAATGGACCCTGGAAACTGTCGAGCTACCATACTATAGTGTTCACTTAGCAATCGTTTTTTCCTGATATTAAACAGCCACATATCAAACTTTACTGAAAACAACAGATTAATGTTACATGAATAAGCAGGCTTATGAAAAATTAGATAGAACATCAGATTACAAATTCATACCAAAGAACATAATAGATGGTATTTTGAAATCTGGAAGCAATCGTCTGCATTCTTACTTTGGTGACTTTCAGAAAGTTTTGACTCAGTCTGCTATGAGGGTCTCCTGTTGAAAATATACTGTTTAAGTATACAGAAAAAGTGTTAAAGAATGATCCAAAATACATACAATAATTCCACAGCGTATATCAGCACTCAATGTGGATTTCTTCTGTAATATTTGCTAAAAAAGGTTTACTGCTAGGAAACGTACTTCGTCCTTCTTTCTTTAACATGTTTATAAATGATCCTCTTAAGTTACACATGCATTAAGGGCTCATCATGCATCATCATCATCATCATCATCATCATCATCATCATCATCATCATCATCATCATCAGACCCGTGACCTTGGCGGTCGTGGGGGAGACACGAAAGACGATGTCGTGGTAAGCCTCCTCCATCCATCTCGGTCCATAGATAATAATAAAATCAGTGTTATTCTATGTCTGTTGCAACATGACGACCACTGCAATCAAATATACTACAAAAGTAGGATTACAAAAGAAACTGAATGACCTTATGGTATTGTGAAAACTAGGGACTAAACATCAATACAGAAAAAAACCACTCAAATTTTAATATTTACCCACACAGCCTAAAGATATCTTTTCATTTCAAAGTACGTAATCATATAAACCTAACTCCTGACTAGTTCAAATATTTCGGTGTTAGTATTTCACAAAACATGAACATTTCGCTTCCAAGACAAGTGAAAGTCAAGTAAAAATTTCATGAAGGGCAACTACAACAGTTACAGGCACATAATTGGTTGGAATCATAATCTGAAAAGGCAAAGAACACTACACCCCATATTTGTTTCAATATTCCAGATGAATTTAAGTAAAAACAAAATCACACACACACACACACACACACACACACACACACACACACACGCACTATATATATATATATTATATATATATATATATTATATATTATATATTTATATATTATATATATATATATATATATATATATATAATTAGAGAGAGAGATGATGTTCATAAGCCTTAGATAAGACATAAAATACTTATTTGCATGAGCTTGCGAATATGTGCACATACGCGCGCACACACAAGCACACACACGCATACACACACACAAACACACACACCACACATACAACATGTTCTTCTTTTTGTTGACATTGAAAAAGCATTTGATGTAATCAATTATTCCCTGTTATTGCGTAAATTTTACTTGTAAAACCAACATATGGCATGATTAATCATTTGAAAAGCTGCTTGTCAAATACACAGCAGCTATTTAACTTCAAATAATCAAAACATTAGAATTAGTACCTAATTTAAACATGGTAGTACAACAAGGTCAATATTGCGTCCACTTCTATTTTCAATCTATGTAAATGACTAACCCAATTTCTAGAATGTAGCTGTGAAATGTTTGCTGACACATCCCTCTATTGTAGTGATTTTGACCCCCCACAGACCTACATTCAAACTTCAAAACAGTATTGACAGATTGGTTACTTGGACTCAGCTAAACCATATGTCCCTAAATACAAAAGCAACTAAGTGTATGTGCGTACTAGCAAGACAAAAGAGACAAAAGATGAAAGATAAATTCCAACCTCTAATGATAGGTAAAATAGTAGTTGAAGAAGTTGACTCACAATAATTGTGGCTGTAATTATTGACAAAAATCATGCTTGGAATGACCAGCAATGGCACTAGGAAAACGTCTCACTTACAAGCTACTTCAGTTATCACAACAAAAACTTGTTTTAATAACCACTCTTGCAAACTCTTTTTGCAGCCATATTTTGCCTAAAGTTGACTATGCTTCATCTCTTTGGGACAGCTGCAGTGAAACAAATTTAAAATTGATTTATTGATGATATAAAAGAGTAGTGACACTTGCTCTATTAAAATCAGTCTCTTACCATCAACAATTATAAGCAAACAAATATTCTAACCTTCAAAAACACACTTTATCTAAATGAAGCTCTATTTGTACAAAATGTTGTCAATGGACATGTCCCTCCAAAGATCACCAATAGCTCCAAAGTTAATGAGCACAGACATAATCATCTACTAACATTTCCAGACCAAGAAATTATCTTTCTTAAAATGTATCCAAATCAAAAATCAGTTCAGACACAGCTAAAGAGCCATATAATGCACAACTGCCTAGGCGCCTGACTTACAAAAAAAAATCATCCATACTTAACTTTTTCAGCACCTACTTATTTCTTAAATAATTTTCAAATATGTTTTACTGTGACTGGAAATTTTACACAGTACAGGTGATGTGGGGTGGAGGGAGGGGGGAGGCGGGGAAAGAGGCACTCTTATTAAGCAAAAAAGTAAGAGTAATCTATTTAAGCTCGTGGGTAATCTAAAACTTTTAAAACAACAGGGAAAGAAGAAGACAAATGGTGACATGCTAGCTAGATTATTGTGACATCTCTCTCTCTCTCTCTCTCTCTCTCTCTCTCTCTCTCTCTCTCTTCTCCCCTCTCTCTCTCTCTCTCTCTCTCTCCTCTCATGCCTTTTTTTTGTCCAATTCAATGTTTTATGGGGGGAAAGTAGTTTTTTTGCAATTATAGAGAAAATCAATTAGTTTTTTTTTTTTGTTTTTTTTAATGTCTATTCACTTCATGGTTGATTTAGACACACCCGCATCCTTTACCAAAGTACCTATTATTACACACCCCATCTTTTCTCTCTCTTTTCTCTCTCTCTCTCTCTCTTTTCCTCTCTCTCTCTCTCTCTCCTCTCCCCTCTCTCTCTTCTCTCTTTCTCTCCTTACACGCACTCACACACACACATATGAATTTATATATATATATATTTATATATATACACACATATTTTATTATATATACAACATACCATCGGGCCCTCACATAGACTACCAGATGCCAGGTGTACCTGTCAGCTCGATAGCAGTTCTTGGAGTTTGCCTGTTTGGGCCAGACTTCTGACGTTCCACGTTGCGATGGTGATGTAGTCCCTTCCTCTGATCTTTTTTGTAGGGGTTCCACCAGTAGCACACTTGGCGCCTCCGCCCTGGTGGCAGACGGAAGGCGCGGTCCTTGTTGACCCGGGCGGCGACCGATCCGGTATATTCTTCATTGTTGTCCGTTCCATATAGCGTGTCTTGGGCAAAAGTAGCCTGGCGGCGCCCATCTCTCTCCAGGCGTGTTTATAGATTACAGATACTATATTCCAATTACATGTAAGAATATCATTTCTTAAAATATCTGAGTTAGAAAGATTTCTTAAATAATGAACGCATTTTTAGCTCTGATTATCTTGAATTTTGTGCAGTAATAGATTCTTAAGTGTTCAGTGCACTTTGCTTTGCAGCTCTGTTACATACTTGATTGCCATGGCTAGATATTTATTCTGTTGTTCAACACAAGAAACTAATGTTTAACACCCAAACTAGTATGTGAGGCCCTGATGTCAGCTTTTCTAAAGGACCCACATTCTATCCTTTTTTCTTACCACAATTAAACCTTTTACTTTTTTAAAAAGGTCTTTGATGTTATTGCTAAAAAATATGTTCCGCGTTAAAAGGCAAAAGTCTAATGTTCAATACAAACAAAGAAGAAATGTATACCTGCTAGTGTGGTGTTGTATATGTTTATATGATGTGTGTTTTTGATGCGCAAGTGTATGATATGTGTTTGTTCGTATGAAGCAAAAAAGGGAAAGAAAACAGAGGCCAAGGAGGAAATGCATGAGAAATGATGACTTGAGAAAGAAGCTGGTCCAGCAAATCACAAGGACAGACAGAGACCAAAGCACGTATAGCCCTTGTACTTGACAACAAACTGTATGCATTATGCACACACACCACACACACACACACACACCACACACACACACACACACACACACACAACCCAAAACCACACACACACCACACACACACACACAACACACACACACACACACACACACACACACACGCACACAAGAATGGAAGACCTTAAGTGTACTCCAGAAAAAAAAAACCCTTTTGAAACCATAGTCACTTTTCCCATCAAACTCTAAATCGTTAAAATATGTGGAAGACCTTTGGGTAGAAGTTCTAATGCTTATTCAAAACATAAAAAATAAAAATACACACTGAACAAAAAATAATAAATGCAAACGTTTCATACTTTTACTTGGTTTCTTTATTTCAATAACAACAAAAATAATATTCATGCGTTACAAATATGCGCAACAACAAGACCCCTGAAAAAGATGACATTGATAATGTAATTTTTAAAATGCTACCCTAGAAGATATGATATAATTTTTTCAAACAAATTATTTTAGCTAACCCTCAGTCTAGGCATTTACCCAGACACATGAAAAATGAGTACGTTTCCCCATTTTCAAATCTGAAATCCAAATGGACCCTGGAAACTGTCGAGCTACCTATTTATAGTGTTCACTTAGCAATATTTTTTTCCTGATATTAAACACCCACATATCAAACTTTACTGAAAAAAACAGATTAATGTTACATGAATAGCAGGCTTAGGGAAAAATTAGATAGAATAGATTACAAATTCTCCCAAAAGACATAATAGATGGTATTTTGAAATCTGGAAGCAATCGTCTGCATTCTTACTTTGGTGACTTTCAGAAAGTTTTGACTCAGCCCTGCTATGAGGGTCTCTGTTGAAAATATACTGTTTAAGTATACAGAAAAAGTTTTTAAAGAATGGTCCAAATACATACAATAATTCCACGCGTATATCAGCACTCAATGTGGATTTCTTCTGTAATATTTGCTAAAAAAGGTTTACTGCTAGGAAACGTACTTCGTCCTTCTTTCTTTAACATGTTTGTAAATGATCCTCTTAAGTTACACATGCATTAAGGGCTCATCATGCATCATCATCATCATCATCATCATCATCATCATCATCATCATCATCATCATCATCATCATCATCATCATCATCATCATCATCATCAGACCCGTGACCTTGGCGGTCGTGGGGGAGACACGAAAGACGATGTCGTGGTAAGCCTCCTCCATCCATCTCGGTCCATAGATAATAATAAAATCAGTGTTATTCTATGTCTGTTGCAACATGACGACACTGCAATCAAATATACTACAAAGTAGGATTACAAAAGAACGGGAATGACCTTATGGGTATTGTGAAAACTAGGGACTAAACACAATACAGAAAAAACCACTCAATTTTAATATTTACCCACACAGCCCTAAAGATATCTTTTCATTTCAAAGTACGTAATCATATAAACCTAACTCCTGACTAGTTCAAATATTTCGGTGTAGTTTTTCAAAAAAACATGAACATTTCGTTTCCCAAAGAAAAGTGAAAGTCAAGAAAAAATTTCATGAAGGGCAACTACAACAGTTACGGCCCATAATTGGTTGGAATCATAATCTGAAAAAGGCAAAGAACACTACACCCCATATTTGTTTCAATATTCCCGATAAATTTAAGAAAAAACAAAATACACCCCACACCACACACACACACACGTACACGCACATATATATATATATATATATATATATATATAATATATATATTTATATATATATATATATATATTATTTTTATATATAATATATATATATATATATAAAATTTGAGAGAGAGAGTGTTCATAAGCCTTAGATAAGACAAAAAATATTTTATTTGCATGAGCTTGCGAATATGTGCACATACGCGCGCACACACAAGCACACACACGCATACACACACACAAACACACACAACACACAACTACACATGTTCTTCTTTTTGTTGACATTGAAAAAGCATTTGATGTAATCAATTATTCCCTGTTATTGCGTAAATTTTACTTGTATAAACCAACATATGGCATGATTAATCATTTTGAAAAGTGCTTGTCAATACACAGCAGCTATTAACTTCAAATAATTCAAACATTAGAATTAGTACCTATTAAACATGGAGTACAACAAGGGTCATATTGCGTCCACTTCTATTTTCAATCTATGTAAATGACTAACCCCAATTTCTAGAATGTAGCTTGAAATTTTTGCGGGACACATCCATCTATTGTATTTGATTTTGACCCCCACAGCCCTACATTCAAACTTAAAAAACAGTATTGACAGATTGGTTACTTGGACTCAGCTAAACCAATGTCCCAAAATACAAAAGAACTAAGTGTATGTAGTACTGCAAGAAAAAAAGAGACAAAAGATGAAAGATAAATTCCAACCTCTAATGATAGGTAAAAATTAGTAGTTGAAGAAGTTGACTCACACATAATTGTGGGTGTAATTATTGACAAAAATCATACTTGGACTGACCAGGCAATGGCACTAGGAAAACGTCTCACTTACAAGCTACTTCAGTTATCAACAAAACAAAACTTGTTTTTAATAACCACTCTTGCAAACTCTTTTTGCAGCCATATTTTGCCTAAAGTTGACTATGCTTCATCTCTTTGGGACAGCTGCAGTAAAACAAATTTAAATTGATTTTTTTGATTATATAAAAGGTAGTGACACTTGCTCTATTAAAATCAAGTCTCTTACCATCAACAATTATAAGCAAAACAAAATTCTAACCTTCAAAAACACACTTTATCAAAATGAAGCTCTATTTGTCAAAATGTTGTCAATGGACATGTCCCTCCAAAAGATCACCAATAGTCCAAAGTTAATGAGCACAGACATAATCAATCTACTAACATTTCCCAGCCCAAAGAAATTATCTTTCTTAAAATGAAATCCAAATCAAAACAGTTCAAGACACAGCTAAAGAGCCATATAATGCACAACTGCCTAGGCGTGACTTACAAAAAAAATCAACCTCCCTAACTTTTTCAGCACCTACTGTATTCTTAAATAATTTTCAAATATGTTTTACTGTGACTGGAAATTTTTCACAGTCACAGGCTGAATGTGTGTGGAGGGAGGGGGAGGCGGGGAAAAAAGGCACTCTTATTAAGCAAACAAGTAAGAGTAATCTATATAAGCTCCCTGGGTAATCTACAACTTTTAAAACAACAGGAAAGAAGAAGACCAAAATGGTAGACATGCTAGCTAGATTTTTGTGACATCTCTCTCTCTCTCTCTCTCTCTCTCTCTCTCTCTCTCTCTCTCTCTCTCTCTCTCTCTCTCTCTCATGCCTTTTTTCTTGTCCAATTCAATATGTTTTATGGTGGACGTTTGTTTTTATTGCAAATTAGAGATAAGATCTTTAGTTTGTTTTTTGTTTTGTTTTGTTTAATGTTATTCACTTCATGGTGATTTAGACACACCCGCATCTCTCTCTCTCTCTCTCTCCCCTCTCTCTCTCTCCTCTCTTTTCTCTCCTCTCTCTCTCTTCCCCTCTTTTCTCTTCTCTCTCTTTTCTCTCTCTCTCTTTTCTCTCTCTCTCTCTCTCTCTCTCTCTCTCTCTCCCTTACACGCACTCACCACCACACATAGAATTATATATTATATAATATTAAAATATATATATATTTATTATATAAAATATATAAAATATATAATTACAGTAATGGTTTACAGGTGAAAAATATATGACTTCAGCAACTGACATTATGATGTGCTGAGAGTCATATAAAACTTCTTGACTAGTGGCATATTTTTTATGAATATCTAAACCTCTTCTTTTTTACTTGTCAAAAGAATTGGGCAACAAACAACAAACGGTGGATTGAAAGGGGAATAGAACAAAAAACATGTTACATTTGTTTGAATATTTAGTATTCCATGCATTCAATCTCAGTTTATGTATTTAGAATTTTAAAATTTTTGTGGGCAAGGAAACTGCTGATAATGATTTTTTATAATCTTTGAATGTATGAAATTTTATTCACTAGAATGGAATTTATAAGCGACAATGCAAGATTAGAAGCAAACACTTTAGTTATTGTATTCAGAGGCACCTTGTTTTGCCAAAAAATCAACCAGCTCATTCGAATAAATTCCACAATGAGAGGGGATCCAGCAAAAGTTATGCTGATGCCTCTGCTTGCAATGAATGTATCAGGAATTTAATCTCAAAAACAATATCATTCCTTTTTTACTATGCCTGACTTTTAAAGCCATTTACACGGCCTTTGAGTTTTTTCAGTACATGAAAGATTACAGCATGATGGAAAGTGCATGTTGGAAAAGTGTTAGAAAAAAAGGAAGATGCTGGATTTATATAAGTAGTCGTTCACCCTGAATGAGGTTCATCATTTTTCCTTCTTCGTGGGATTTGATAAATCTCTACACTGGCCAATTATTTGTCTTTTCAATAGACTTAAGCTAAATGCATTTTGGACAAACTTTGTGGAAATATATATATTGTGTATGTGGAGGAACAATGTCAAACATTCATATTTTGGTGAATGTTAGGTGTTGAAAACAATATTTATCTGCCCATCCAGGACAACTTTTTGCACAAAGTTTTCATCAACTGTAGACTGTTTGTGAAATTGGTTTTGCCTTTAAAAAGGGGGCGCTATTTCATTTCTGCTGCAGTTAGCTGTGTGCCTGTTTTTTTTTGAAATTTATCTAATTGTTCATGAGTTTTATTATCTTTGTTTATTTCTTTTTTTAAATTATTGTGGTTTTTTAATTGTTACGAATTAGGACACAACCTCTCCCCCCCTCTTTTTTAAAACCTGTTGCTTGCAGTTCAGTTTCATTTTTTGATTAATGACGTTTAATGTTTTGCATTTACCATTTTTTTAGTTTTCCTAAATATCGACTTTTGATTGTTACTTGCATTGCTAGGGTTGTTATGTTCCACAATTTCCAATTACTACCTTTTGTGGTCTAAACTACTTCATTATTTTCATATATCAAACTAAAACACGCACGCTTTTTCGTTTCCCCCCCCCCCCCACCCCCCCCACACACACACACACATACACGACATATTTAAACAAAACAATATCGCTTATAATAGTACTAAGATCTTATCTCTAACTGCAATAAAAACAACATCCACGATAAAACCTATTGGGGTTGGACAAGAAAAAAGGGTATGATGAGAGGAGAGGAGAGGAGAGGAGATGGGGGAGAGAGAGAGAGAGAGAGAGAAAAGAGGAGGGGAGAGAGAGAGAGAGGGAGAGAGAGAGAGGGGAGAGAGAGAGAGAGAGATGTCACAATATTAGCTACTAGGTCTACCATTTTGTTTTAGTTTGATAGTTCAGTTGATTGTGGGCTTTTAATTTTTGTATTGTGTAGGGATTTTATTTGTTTGAATAATTGTTTCTTTATTATTATTTTTCTATTTCATTTAATGTATTTCCTCCTTCTCCTTTGATACTTTATCTTCATCCCCCCACCCCACCCCCATCCTTTCCAATGCTTTTGTGTTATTACTGTTATGTTGTTGTATCATGGTTCTGGGGATTATTTGTTATATTGTTGTGTCATGGTGATGGGTGATTATTGTTATATTGTATCTATTATAATTATAATTATCATTGTCATTGACTTATTTGACTTATTTTGCTTGCGTGATAGTTATTGTGTGAATATATTACATTTTTAAAAAATGCTACTTGAAGAGTATAGGCACATGAAACAGTTTGCATGGGTGGAGGAGGAGAGGAGGATATCATTGCAGGCAATATTTCAGTAATGACGAGTAGTCTAGTAATTTCTAAAAATTGTCTGTACCTTTTTATTTCTAAAAAAAACAACCCGAAAGAATGGGGCGACATAGTAGGTGAAGTAATTTGTTGACGTTTTATTATTTTCATTTTGTTTATTTCTTTAAAAATTTTTACAATGTGTACGTGTATTAATTATTTTATCATTATTAGCCTTTCTAGTCGAAAATTATAAAAGGGAAAAGAATCACTTCATTGCACACAATCATCAAATAAAATCCGCCCCCTTCACTTCCCTGCTAATATCACTTTGAGTGAACAAACCTAAAACGAAGCAGCAGTACGCAACAACAGCACACACAGCAGCAGCAAACAGCAGCAGCACAACAACACAACAACAACATAGTGCCTTAAGTCAAACTAACAAGATATATTGAAGGAAAACATAAAACAAGAAATGTTATTACAATGCAACACAATATCTAGCAGAAGACAGGAAACATACTACACCTACACTCATCTGCTAAAAACACCCATAACACCCACTACCAGCACAATATAATCACAAGAGCAATCACACCCAGCGTGTTAAGCTTATATTAATCGTGCACACACATGTTTACTTGTATATTGACTGCACTCGTGACAATAAAATCAGGCAAGAAAATTCAGAGAAATGTAAAAATGGGTAGTGGATTATTAAATAAAAAATGAGTAAACCGTTTTTTTCTGTTAGGTTACTGATAACGCCTCTAACAAAAAAAAAAAAAAAAACATAATAATAAATTCACATAATTCCCCAACATAAATCCGGTTCATTAACTTAATCCGCTAGTTATATATGTGTTGTATGCCTGCTAGTGTCTTCTGTGTAATACGAAAATTTTTCACTATGTGGATTAAGTCCACTTGGTTGCATGCACATTCCCTTTTCTTGCAATTCTCTGCAGTTTACTTTCTTTTGGAGTTCCCCGGTGTGAGTGAGGGTTTGGATGGTCAGTGGTAGCAGTAGCTTTAGTAGGAGGATGACTCGCCATGAGTTAGGAGGGAGTCAGTCTTTGATGAAGAGGTTTATAGTGCCATTTTCCCAAACCCTAGACTTGTGGGTACCGTACTGTTGCAGGTGCCTAAGATCGTTGCCTTTGCCTCCCTGGGATCATCTGACCACAACTGTGTTCTTCTTGCACCCATATACCAGCCAGTGTTTCAGCGCCTTCAGCCCATAGTCAGGACCACAAAAGATAGACCCAAAAGATAGACTACTGATAGTATAGCTAGTCTGCAAGGCTGCTTTTATTGCACTGACTTTGTTTGAGTTTTCCTCTTTCTTACGATTTTTTCCCACCTTAGTGACTTAAAATTCTCTTTAGCAAACGAAAGGATGTTTTCTTTAATATATATTTTAAATGCTAATGTTTTATATAGAGTTATTTGTATTTGAAACACTCAGTATTTCTAAATTTAAATTGATATGGTCAGGTGCTGAGTGATTTGGGATTTAGTGCAATTTTGCATATGAAGAAGTTGTGCGTGGTTATTATTATTTTCCTTAAAAACAATTCTCTTTTGTGGAGGAATTTTTTACGGTATTTTAACTTAAATGCATTTGAACATAAATAATTAAGAAATAGACATCAATCGTCATTTATTTTCAAAATGTAGATAGTTCCTTGGGTATACAGGGTGGAGTCTTTGGGTGTAAATAGACAATTTGTCAACCTAAAGGATACAAGGGAAATATTCCTGCTTGCCTTAGCGCTAGCTATTTGCATTTGCTGAGGAACGGCAAGTATTGCCTGTTCTAGGTTCCTGTGGGTACCTCCAGTTGTGGAGTTGTGTCTGGAGAGGGTCTTGCCTGGTGTTCCCTGAAGTCACCAGTGGCTTGTCCTTTACCCTCCAGAGTTCCCATCCCCCCTTCATCCCCTGAACCCACTTCTTTCCCCCTTGACCCATTTCCCTTCTCCCCACTTCCAGTCCACCTTTAGTTTTCCTTGAGGTTCTCTGCCACCTTGGAGCTTCGCAACGTTGCCCGTGTGCTGGAAGTGCTGAGATTGTGCTGGAGGTGGATGGGGAGCATTTCTTGATCTGGTCTTGGAACTGATAGTGAAGAGTTGGAGGATATTAAAAATTTAAAACTTGGAGTATAGTTGGAAGTTGAATCTGTGTGTGTGAAAGTGGATTTAAAAATTTTTTGATGTGATTGTTTTGAATTTTGAGCATACATCTGGAAATTTTTTTTCTGTGTTCTGCATTGTTGTTGTCAGAAGATGTTGGGAAAGGGTAGGGGGAAGCCACACTCCTTAAGGGCGTGCAGAAAATCAGTCAAGATGGGGTTTCTTTGAAACTAGTGCTATTGCAAAAACCCTCTTTGCAAGACTTTTAAGATAAAGAAAGAATCTTTTTTTTAAAAATTATGTTAAAACACCGTTGATGTCTCTTTTGACAATAATAAACAGTGTTTGCTCTAGTTTAATTTCCGACAAAA
>CM054161.1:25391185-25472291 GCA_028751875.1 Rapana venosa | reverse complement strand
TTTTCTATTGGGATTTCCTCCCCCTCATGCGACAGGTTGTACTGGGTTACATGGACACTAGTAGCAGTAACAGAGAACTTCTCTGACTGACCTGACTTTACCAATAAAGTGTACCAAAAAAAAAGAGGAAACCAATATAATAATACACTTCAAAATACAAATTACACACACATACACACGTACACCCACCCACTCATACACATATTCACGCGTGCACCCACCGCAAAACTAGCACACACTTAGGTAAATAATGTTTTAAGAATTAAAAAAATAAAAATGATAAGAAGTCAAACAAACATTCTACTTCACCTACTATACCATCTATTCTTTCACCTTCATACTTAAGAAAATAAAAAGATGCAGGAACAAAACGTGAGAAAATACCAGGCATTCATTGCATTAGTACCGACAATATTGCTGCAATGACATCCCTCCTCTCCTCCTCCACCCACGCAAACATGTGCCCATATGCGCTCATACTCTTCAATTAATGCTTTTTAAATATAATATTTTCACACAAAAACTATCAAACAAGCAAAATAAGTCAAATAAGTCAATGATAATGATTATTATAATAGAGATACAATAATAATGATGACACATATCACCATAAGACAACAATATAACAAATAATCTCCAACATCATGAGACAACAACATACAATAACAAAAAAAGCGTTGGAAAGGATGGGGGTGGGGTGGGGGGTGGTGGAGTATCAATAGGGACGCGAAAAACACATTCAATAAAATAGAAAATAATAATAAAGAGACAATTATTCAAACAAATAAACCCTAACATAATAGAAAAATCAAAAGCCCATAATCAACTGTACTATCAAACCTAAACAATAAAACTTACAATAGTACTAATGGTCTTATCTCTAATTGCTATAAAAACTACATCCACCATTAAACCTATTGAATTGGACAAGAAAAAGGCATAAGGAGAGAGAGAGATGTCACAATATCTAGCTATCAGATCTACCATTTTGTCATCTCCTTTCCCTGTTGTTTTAAAAGTTGTAGATTATACACGAGCTTATATAGATTACTCTTCATCATCATCATTATCAGACCCGTGACCTTGGCGGTCGTGGGGAAGACATGAAAGACGATGCCGTGGTAAGCCTCCTCCATCCATCTCGGTCCTCGGCTCTGCGCAGTAGTGCCGAGTCATTCATCCTGGTCCATTCTCTGATGTTGTCCATCCATGACTTGTTCTGTCTTCCCCTCCTTCTGCCACCTTCGAGTGTTCCCTGCAGTGCTGTTTTGGGCAGAGTATTGTGGCGGGTGACGTGGCCGAACCATGTCAGCTTTTTCTTCTTGACGATGGTGAGAAGGGGTTCCTGTGGACCTGCCAGCCGTGTTATTTGACTCTTGACAAATTCGTTGGTCTTTCGTTCTCTCCAGGATATGCCCAGTAGTTTTCTATGGCATTTTGTTTCGAATGACTGGATTCGCTTTGCTGTTTCAGCAGTCAATGTCTAGGTTTCACTTCCGTACAGCAGGATCGACTGAATTAGGGCTTTGTAGAGCTTTAGTTTGATTGGGAAACTGATCTCTTTACTTTTCCATATGGTGGTGAGTTTTGTCATGGAAGATGTTGCCATGGCTATTCTGACTTTGATTTCTGTCGTCGATCGCCCGTCCTTTGTGAGTGTAGCGCCGAGGTATTTAAAAGCGTCTACCTCCTCCAGTTGTTGGCCGTTCATGTAAATTTTAGCGGTGGCATTGCTCGTGCTGTTCACAAGTACTTTACTTTTCTCCGAGCTCACCTCCAACCCATATGCTACAGCTCGGTTCTCAAGTCTGGTCGTAAGATCTTGCAGCTCTGTGTTACTTCCGCCCATGAGGTCAATGTCATCAGCAAACCGTAAGTTGTTGAGGGGTCTGCCGCCAATGGAGATGGTAGGGTGGAAGTCATGGAGGGTCTCTCTCATGATGTTTTCCAAGAACAGATTGAACAGGACTAGAGATAACAGGCATCCTTGTGGGACCCCAACTGTGGTTTTGAAGTAGTCTCCGACCTGATTGTTCAGAAGGACTGCACTGCTTGCGGAGTTCTATAGTGCTTGAATGGTTTGCACTAGTCCTTCTTCAATGCCAAACATTCTGAGGACCTGCCACAGGCCTTCGTGCCATACTCTGTCAAAGCCTTCTTGAAGTCGATGAAGTTGTGGAACAGATCTCTCTGATGTTGAAGATGTTTTTCCATCATGATGTGGCAGTTAAAAATCTGTTCGATTGTGCTCCTACCTGCCCTGAACCCAGCTTGTTCCTCTGCAAGGTGTTCTTCTGCCTCCTTCTTGAGTCGATTCAAAATAACTTTGAGCATGATCTTGCTGGCGTGGCTGATGAGGCTGATTGTTCTATAGTTTTGGCATTGGCGTAAATTCCCCTTCTTGGGCAAGGGTATGATGAGTGATTGTGTCCATTCTGTTGGCCACTGTTTTGTCTCCCAAATCTTCTGACAGATAGCTGTAACATATGTGATGACTGTTTGGCCACCATGCTTGAGCAGCTCTGCTGGTATGTTGTCTGCTCCTGGGGACTTTCCTACTGGTAAGCTGCGGATGGCTTCTTCCACTTCTTCCCTCAGTATAGGTAATGGCGAGGGTGCTCTTGATGTTGCTGCTTTCTCTTCTATTATGCTCTTGTCAGGTTGTATTGGGTAGTTGTACAGTTCTTGACAATATTCAGACCACCTGTTCAATGCAGCTGAGCTTTCTGTGAGGAGGTTTCCGGAGCTGTCTTCAATGACTGCTGATTTGGTTTGAAGTGGTTTTGTGAGTTTCTTCAGGGTGTCGTATGCCTTTTTACTGTTGCCCACTTTCATGTTTTTTTCGATCTCATCACATTGATCACTGATCCACTTTTCTCAGGCCTTTAACATTGACTTCTTCACGAGATTGTTGGCCTCCCGGTATTCTTTAGGGTTGGAAGACCTGGTTGGTTGCAGTGCTCTTCTTGTATCGAAAAACTCTTACTTTTTTGCTTAATAAGAGTGCCTCTTTCCCGCCTCCACCCTCCATCCCCCTCCACACTCATACAGCGTGTGATTGTGTAGAATTTCCAGTCACAGTAAAACATTATTGAAATGTATTTAAGAAATACAGAAATTGCTGATAAATTTAAATATGATTGATTTGCCTTATAAGTCAATTTCTAGGCATTTGTGCATTAAATGGCTCTTTAGCTGCATCTTAAACTCATTTTTGTTTTTGATACATTTTAACCATTTTGGGAGGTTGTTCCATAAATCACTACCTGAGTATAACAAGCTTGTTTTGTAACAATATCATATACAACCACCATATTGATCATCATTTCTATGCCGATGACACTCAGCTTAAGTGCAGTGACACCGTTGAAAACTTGCCTTCCCTCCTGAAAAATATGTCCTACTGCCTTCAAGACATTCAAAACTGGATGACTCAGAACAAGTTACAACTTAATGATGATAAAACCAAAGCCATGCTCATAGGGACCCAACATAAACTTTCCTCCATCACAACAACATCAATAGAATTCGGCAGTGCGTCAGTTCCTTTGTCCAACTCTGTGAAGTATCTAGGTGTAGTTCTTGACAACACACTCTCTATGACAAAATTCATCACCCAGACCTGCCAGTTTTGCTACTATCAACTACGGGGCATAAGCGCGATTCGCAAGTATCTGTCCACTGATGCAACTCCCAAGCTGTCACATCTCTCATTTTTTCATGTTTAGACTACTGTAATTCTCTTTTGGCTGGCCTACAGCATCATCCATCCACTCTCTTCAACGAATACAAAATTCTGCAGCTCGTCTGGTCCTAAGAAAGAAAAAATCCGAACACATCACTCCTCTTCTGCGATCTCTTCACTGGCTGCCAGTCTCACAAAGACTGAAGTATAAGATCAATACCCTCTGTTTCAAATGTCTCCACAAATCTGCACCATCTTATCTTTGTAACTGTCTTCACCTGCACACTCCATCCGTTCCCTTCGTTCAGCCGCAGATACTTTGTGCTTTCGAACACCCAGATTCAAACAAACCACTGTTGGCTTTCGATCTTTTTCTGTTTCTGGTCCGTCCACGCGGAATGACCTCCCTCTTTCACTTCGCCAAAAACCTTCACTTGATACCTTTAAATCCAGCCTCAAAACACACTTATTTCCTACCTGACACTTTCCCCTCATATCCGTCTCAAATTTTTCAACAGCATCCTTCATCTCCTAAGTGTTTCGCGGTGTGTGTGTGTGTGTGTGTGTGTGTGTGTGTGTGTGTGTGTTGTGTGTGTGTGTGTGTGTGTTTTGGGGTATGTAGTGTGTGTTTTGTGTACATACACGTGCATAAATTTAAAATATTTCTTTATTATATTTGAGGAAAGTTGCATGCGCGTAAATGATTTGAGTGCAAGCACTTCGATTTGTTTGTTTTACAAGATTCGGCGCTATTAAACTCCATATATTATTATTATTATTATTATTATTATTATTATTATTATTATTATTATTATTATTATTATTATTATTATTATTATTATTATTACAGATTATTTCTTGGTCTGGGAAATGTTAGTAGATGATTATTATGTCTGTGTTCATTGACTTTGGAGCTATTGGTGATCTTTGGAGGGGCATTTTCTTTGACAACTTTTTGTTCAAATAGAGCTTTTTTTAGATAAAGTCTTTTTCAAGGCTAGAATATTTGTTTGCTTATAATCGTTGATGGTTAGGGAGCTTGATTTTAATAGAATAAGGTGTCACTACCTACTCTTTTATATAATTCATAAATCAATTTAAAAATTGTTTTGACTGCAGCTGTCCCAAATACATAAAGCATAGTCAACTATAAGCAAAATATCGCTGCAAAAACGAGTTTGCAAGAGTGGTCACTCAAAATGGGTGTTTTTTTGATAACTGAAGTAGCTTGTAAGGGAGATGTTGTCCTAGTGCCATTACATGGTCAGTCGAAGTATGATTTTTGTCAATAATTACACCCAGAATTATGTGTGAGTCAACTTCTTGAACTATTCTTTTACCTATCAACAGAGGTTGGAATCTATCTTTCATTTTTTGTCTCTCTTGCTTACTAGTACGCACATACACTTAGTTGCTTTTGTATTTAGGGACATATGGTTTAGCTGAGTCCAAGTAACCAATCTGTCAATACTGTTTTGAAGTTTGAGTGTAAGTCTGTGGGGGTCAGAATCACTACAAAGAGGGATGTATCATCAGCAAACATTTCACAGCTACATTCTAGAAATTGGGATAAGTCATTTACATAGATTGAAAATAGAAGTGGACCCACTATTGACCCTTGTGGTACTCCGTGTTTAAAAGGTACTAATTCTGATGTTTGATTATTTGCAGTTACTAGCTGCTGTCTATTAAATTTGACAAAAATCTTTTCAAAAGATTTATCATTTCAGGTGTTAGTTTATACAAGTAAAGTTTATGCAATAACAGGGAATAATTGATGTCCTTTGGATGAGACTATAAATGAGGCTCAATGTGCGCACGCATGCAGAACATCTTGCACACACGTTAAATCCTGTTCCGCTTTTCGAAAGAGTAGGCCATTGTGTGCTGGTGGGAACAGATGACAAAATTTACAAAATCACATACACAGGGAATAGGATTTAACGTGTTTGCAAGATGTTCTGCATGCGTTCGCACACGGGCCTCAGTTTATAGTCTCATCCGAAGCTCATGCAAATAAGTATTTTATATCTTATCTAAGGCTTATGAACATATTTCTCTGTGTGTGTGTGATTTTGTTTTTACTTAAATTCATCTTGGAATATTGAAACAAATATGGGGCGTAGTGTTCTTGTGTCTTTTTCAGATTATGATTCCTACCAGTTACGTGCCTGTAACTGTTGTCGTTGCCCTTCATGAAATTTTTTACTTGACTTTCACTCGTCTTGGAAGCAAAATGTTCATGCTTTGTGAAATACTACACCGAAATATTTGAACTAGTCAGGAGTTAGGTTTATATTATTATATACTTTGAAATGAAGAGATACCTTTAGGACTGTGTGGGTAAATATTAAAATTTGAGTATTTCTTTCTGTATTGATGTTGTCCCTAGATTTCACAATACCCATGAAGTCCTTCAGTTCCTTTTGTTATCCTACCTTTGTAGTATATATGATTGCAGTGTCATCACGTTGCAACAAAACATAAAAAAACACTGATGTTATTATTATCTATGCATGATGATCCCTTAAGCGTATGTAACTTAACAGATCATTTAAAAACGTGTTAAAGAAAGTAGGACGAAGTACATTTCCTAGCAGTAAACCTTATTGAGAAAATATTACAGAAGAAATCTACATGAGGCTGATAATTAAACACTGTGGCATCATTGTATGTATTTGGATTATACTTAACACTTTTCTTTATACCTAAACAGCATGTTTTCAACAGAGCCCCTCATAAAAAACTGAATCAAAAGTTTTCTAAAAGTCAACAAGGTAAGAATACAGACAATTGGGTTTTCTAGATTTCAAAATACCATCTATTATGTTCTTTGGATGAATTTGAAAATCTGATGTTCTAACTAATTTTTCATAAGCCTGCTTATTCATGTGACATTAATCTGTTGTCTTTAGTAAAGTTTGATATGCGGCTGTTTAATATCTGAGAAAAACGATTGCTAAGTGAACTCTATAGTATGGTACTTCGACAGTTTTCAGGGTACATTGGATTTCCAGATTTTGAAAATCGATAAACGTACTCATTTTTCATGTGTCTGGGTAAATGTCTAGACTGAGGATTAGCTAAAATAATTTGTTTGAAAATTTCTATCATAATATTATCTTGTAGGCTAGCATTAAAAAAAATTTCATTGTCAATGCCGTCTATTTCAGACGCCTTGTTGATGAGCATATGTATTCATTTATTTATTCTTTTATATCGAGGATAAAGGAATAAGCACTTATGTGCTTTTTTTTACATCCAGTCCCCGTGTGTATGCGGTTTTGTAAATTCTGTCATCTGTTCCCACGGGCACACAATGGCCTATTCTTACAAAAAGCAGAACAGGATTTAACGTGTGCGCAAGATGTTCTGCGTGAATTCACACACGGGACCTCGGTTTATAGTCTCATCCGAAGGACTTTTGGGGAGAGTGGAGTTTGCACTGATGTTAACTCCAGGTAAAATATTCCCCTTGAAGGGGAATCGAATTTGTATCACATCCCAATATTATTTTTTGTTGTTATTGAAAAAAAAGAAACCAAGATAGTGTATGAAATTTTGAATTTATTATTTTTGGTCAGTGTGTATTTTTATCTTTATGTTTTGAATAAGCATTAGAACTTTTACCCCAAAGGGTCTTCCAAATGTTTTAACGATTTAGGTTTGAAGAGTAACTATCTTTCAAAGGTTTTTCTTCTTCTTGGAGTACATTTAAGGTTACATACGGTGGGGTGTGTGTGTTGTGTGTGTGTGTGTGTGTGTGTGTGTGTTTTGGGGTGTGTGGTGCGTGGGGCGTGCGTGCGTGCGTGCGTGCGTGGTGTGCATAATGCATACAGTTTGTTGTCAAGTACAATGTATGTTGTGCTTTGGTCTCTGTCTGTCCTTGCTGATTTGCTGGAGGCAATTTGTTTCTCAAGTCTAAGTGCTCATGCATTTCCTCCTTGGCCTCTGTTTTCTTCCTCATTTGCTTCATACAAAGAAACACATACCATACACTCGCGCATGCACACACACACACACCACACACACACACATCATATGCACAATACACACGCACACTAGCAGGTATACGTTTCTTCTTTTGTTTGTATTGAACATTAGACTTTTGCCTTTAAAAAGCCTAACAGATTTTGAGCAATAACTCAAAGACCTGTGATAAAATAAGTATAGTTTTAATTGTGGTAAGAAAATGGGTAGAATGTGCCCCTTTTAGAAAAAGCTGACATCAGGTCCTGTACTAACTAGTTTGGGTGTTAACATTAGTTTCTCTGTTGAACAACAAAATAAATTCTAGCCATGGCAATCAAGTCTGTAACAGAGCTGCAAAAACAAAGTGTACTGAACACTTAAGAACTATTACTGCACAAAATTCAAGATTCCCAGCAAAAAAAATTGTTCATTATTTAAGAAATCTTTCTAACTCAAATATTTTAAGAAAAGATATTCTTACATTAATTTGGGAAAATAGCATCTGTAATAAAATAAACAGAGACCCAGGTCATGGAAACCAACATATTTACAGAAACTAAATTTTATGCAGCAATGTATTTCTATCTGACATTTGGTTTTTGTGTGTCCTATATTTCACATTATGTAAGGGGGCAAGTTGTTGATTTCATCAAACCATTCAACTATGCTAAGAACATTTTGAAAAGCAAAGATGTTTTTTTTTGTTGATGTCATGAAAAAAATAGCATTACTGGTTGGTAGACTTTTTTAGTTACATCTTAAGTTGGGAATTTACAGTTGCTTCCACTCTAAGTTTTGTAATCTATCCCATCTAATTCACCTTTTGTACATAAAGACGTTAAATACAAGATCAATTCATAAAGCCAGTTGTTCTCTTTTTTAAGCACCCATGGATTATGCATGAAAAGGGAATCCCTAGAGCTAATCGAAACACTTTACAATCCCATCATTTCATTCTCTGTAATAAATACTTTGGGAACACTTTTCAATCCATCATTTCATTCTCTGTAATAAATACTTTGGGAACACTTTACAATCCATCATTTCATTCTCTGTAATAAATCTTGGACACTGAAAATTGCTTCCTGGTCATAATTTAATATGTGTGGAACACACTAAGATAATGCCAGGTATTTCAAAATAGCAACACCATGAGCCCCCTCAAACTGTTTACTCATACGTTTCAGGCAGATAAACTCTTAAACAGCTTTAGTAAATTAAATCTTCTATGTGAAAAATGCCCTGTTAATGTCGAAGTGAATTTTATCCCCCCCAAAAGATTTACCAGGGTTTCCTATTTCCCAAAAATTTTAAAACGATGACAGAGGCGGCTGAAGGTGCTCCAGTTACAGCTGGTCAAGGACCAACATGTGCATAAGGCTGACATTTCCCGGTTAGAAATAGATATCTTTGCGGGTAAAGGGGGAAGGCGTGGCCTTTTAAAAGGGAACCAGGTCTTCAGCCACCCCGATCCGACTGACACGTTCAACTCTAGGCTTAGACTGAGAAAAGGCAGCAACAAGCAAAAACTCTGGAAACCAAGATGTGAATGAATCCAGCAACCCCCACCCCCCTCTCTCTTTTTGAAGTGTAGCCCGTCATGGCTAATCCACTGGCTGGGCCACAAGTTGACCACACGGGGTTTATAATCATTTGCAAACTCCAGACGGTAAAGTCATGGAAGGAATGGACGAGTCTTCGGGGGAAACCCTTTTTTTGCCGTTTAGGTAAAACTGAAACATATTGAAAAACAACAGGAACACGTAATTACAGTGCTTAAAAGGTAATGGCTGTAGTGATCAAACATGGTGCTGACACAAAAAACTGACAGTTCTAGTGATGGAACACTACTAACTTTTGCCTAGTACAGTCAAAGACACCAAGAAAAACACCCATGTCTCCTTTCTGCAAATTTTATCAGACTTTACAGTCAAGTCAAAGTCAAGTCAAAAACACTTTAATCAAACCCGTGAAGGGCAATTACAATACTGACAGGCAGATTGATGCACCCTCAAATATATCAAAAACACAAAAGCTGTATTTCATATTTGGTTTTCAAATAAAAAGTCACGAACACAACACACACACCCCCACACCAAAAACAAAACGCGCGCATGCGCACACACACACAAACACACGCACACACATCAATTGTGAACAAAAATTTGAAAACCCATTGACTAAAGACATAAAAACTTATTTTTTCGCACGCATATACGCAGCACGTACACACGCACGTACGTGAGTGTGCGCGAACACGCCCAACGCACACCCACACCATACCCAATATATAAATTCAATGTTTTAAGACCGTGACTAGAAGACAGACTTATGTTATACACCCACGCACCCACCCACACACTTCACCCAAAAATAAAATTATGTATTGACTACACTCATAACAATGACAATCAGGCAAGTAATTCAAGAAATGAAAAACTAGGTTGTCAACATCATTGTGAATTCGGAAGTCGAATGCTTACTGGCACAAAATAATTTCTTTTTTCTGTTAGTTTTGCTGATGGGGCACTGAAAACGCGTTCCGAAGGCAACATTTTGAAATTTTTGAAACAAAGCATGGGAAAGAAAACAGCCAAAAATGGCTGTGGCTTTGCGTACAAGCTGCTGATTGCAGAACGACATGAATCTCTTTGTTTTTTTCCAATTATCTTTGAGCAGATCTTACAATTCTCTGCAGACCATTCTTGTTTTTACAGTATTTGAACCAGCAGTTTTTAGGCCGTGCCCACATGAATAACAACACAAAACATAGCCCATCACAAGTTGGAAACTTACTGACATAGGTATCTGTCCACTGATGCAACTTCCAAGCTTTTCACATCTCGCATTCTTTCATTTTTTAGACTACTGGGAAATTCTCTTTTGGCTGGGTACCAGCATCATCTATCCACTCTTCAACGCATACAAAACTCTGCAGCTCGACTGGTCCTAAGAAAAAAAAAAATCTGAACACATCACTCCTCTTCTGCGATCTCTTCACTGGCTGCCTGTCTCAACAAAGACTGGAGTATAAAATCAATACCCTCTGTTTCAAATGCTCCACAAATCTGCACCCTCTTATCTCTGTACCTGTCTTTATCTGTATATCCCATCCCGTTCCCTTCGTTCACCGCAGATACTTTGTGCTTTCGAACACCCAGATTCAAACAAACCACTGTTGGCCGTCGCTCCTTCTCTGTTTCTGGTTCCATCCACCTGAATGACCTCCCTCTTTCACTTTTCCAAAAGCCTTCACTTGATACCTTCAAATTCAGCCTCAAACACACTTATTTCCTACCTGAGACTTTCCCCCAAATATCCTGTCCCTAATTTTCAAACAGCATCTTTCCACCTTCTAAGTGTTGTTCCGATGTGGGGGTTTTGGTGTGTGTGTGTGTGGTGTGTTGGTGTGTGTGTGTGTGTGTTGTGTGCGTGCGCCCCACGCGCGTGCATGCGTGCATACGTGCGCGCGCATGGTTTTTGAAATATGTTGTTCATTATGTTTTAAGGAGAGTGCATGCCTGGGAAATGATTGAGTGCAAGCGCTTCGATTTGTTTGTTTTTTACAAGATTGACGCTATAGTAATTCCAATTATTATATTATTATTATTATTATTATTATTATTATTATAATTAGTATTATTATTATTATTATTTATTATTATAATATTAATGTCACGAATGTGTGACTAGAACTGAAGGATGCCAGGCAAAGTGCAGAAGCATGTGGGGTTGTTGAGCTGAGGCACATTGTCATAACTCCAGAAACAAACTGCCAGGAAGCAGTGTGCTTCGTGAAAGTTGATATAGTGTTGAAACAAGTTGAACTTAGCCTGAGTGATGTGGCATAATCCTGAAACAAGCAGTCATGGGACAGAAGCAAGGGAGCACAGTTCTGATACAAAACAAGCTATTGCAGTACTGCGGCACGATAGCATTATCCCCAAAAGGACTCGCTAGTTCACACGTAGCAAGGGAACTTTGGCATAATTTTGAAACAGCTGTCATACTGCAAGGGCACTTGGCATAATCTGAAACAAGCTGTCCATGCTGTAAGGGCACCTTGGCAGACTTCTGAAACAAGCTGATCCACATTAAAACAAGGACACCTTGGCATAATTTCTAAAAGAAATTGTATACTCCAAGGGCACCTTAGCATAATTCTTAAACAAACTGTCATAATGCCTGAAGCACAATAGCATAATTCTAAAACAAGTTTGCCAAAATGCTGAATGAGACATAATGGCAGAATTTCTAAAAACAAGCTGTCAAGCTGCTGAGGCATGCCACCTACAACTCTAAAACATCAGCATATTTCCAAAAGGTCTTGGCATAACACTAGAACAATATTATATTGCTGACACTTATTAGGCAATAATTCTGAAACAATTTGTCATAATTATTGAAGAAACCCATTGGCTAAATCTAGAACCTATTGTCATAATTGCCAAACGCGTTGGCAATAATTCTCGAACAATCTGTCATATTGCCGAAAATTGTTGGCATGATTCTAGTACACTCTGCCATGCTGTGCCTAAACTTATTGCCATATTCTAGAACAATCTGTCATATTGCTGAAACTCATTGGCGTAATTCTAGAACAATCTGTCATAACCTAGAGCATGTTGGCATATATTTTGAAACAATGCTGTCATACCCTGAGGCACTTTGGCAAATTTTGAAACAGCCGACAATACTGCTTGTGCAAGTTGACAAAATCCGTATAGTAGTTATCACCTTGTTTCGGAACTGGAAGTTCGTGTGTTCGAATCCCATAAAACTCCGGCATTTTTCGGACCTCAGCGGGCTCCTACCCAGAGTCAGTGGTGCTGTGGGATCAGTGATAAGACGGACCGCACACTCAAGCTTTCTCTACTATGCGGATGCGAGTGTGAGAGCGTTGCAATAAAAACCTGACCAACACTGTAGGTCTCTGTTCCCTTCCCTTCCCCTCAGGCTCGTTGACTCTAAGGATATAAAATGCTTATGATCAGTAAGCGAATGAGTACAAGCCCGTCATAGTTTTAAAGCATAATGCACTTCCAAAGCAGTATCAGTACAATATCCTCATTGTCAATGAGCATCAAGCAATAAAAAAGGAAAATGTTCTCTGATTCGTGCCACCACTTACCTCTGGTCTCATGGTTGATCTCAGAAGCGTTTCCCCCATCCTTTTTGTGCCTGGTGGTGGTTTTGTCAAAGCCTATGGGGCGAGAGGATTCACAGGGGATGGTTCCATTGATGACATCGTGTGTTGTCACCTCGAGTGGGCGACTCACTCAATCTGGTACGCGACAGAGCAAATACTGCTATGTCGTTAGTAAGGGGCTAGTAGGTGTGTCCTGTGTAGTTTAGCTCTGAACATGCAACCAAAGATACACCTCCAAGGTGACCAGCAGCAGTGAGGGCCCCTCTGGCTGTGGCCACATGGAACCTGAAATTTGAAAGGCTCCCGTGGACTTCCACCCTGAGGATGCAATAATCTGGGTAATAGAGCGTGGTAGTGTGGGAGCATAAGCAATAAACGTACAGAATGGAGCAGCTAAAGAAAAGCAGACAAAATCCTAATCAAAGCTGTCATGTGCTTTTCTGGTACTTGACAAAGTTCTGAAACAATCTGCCATAACGTGAAGGCACATTGCATAGTCTGAATCAAGCTGTCATACTGTGAAGCAACATGGCAAATAGTTCTAACAAGCAGTCATACTGTGAAGGCACATTGTCATGGTTCTGAAACACGTAGTCATACTGTAAAGCACGGTTTGCATAAGTTCTAAATAAGGTGTTCCCCTGTGACGGCAATATGGCATACTTCTAACCGGCTGTCCATACTGTTGAAGGCACATATTGGCATAGTTTTTTTCTGAATCAAGTTGTCATAGCCTGTGAAGGCACATTTGTCATGGTTCTGAAAACACGTAGTCATACTGTAAAGGCACGTTGGCATAGGTCTATAAGGTGTTACACTGTAAGGCATATTGGTATAAGATCTGAAACAGGCTGACATAACTGAATTGGTAAAAGGTGAACGAATCCTGATAAGCTGTCAGTAGCTGAGGAATATGTCAAAGTACTCTTATTGATTGTTGAGGGCAGTGATAAAGTCAGCGCACACAGAAGTTGACCACAGCCTGGTGGAAGATTTCTGAGATAAGTTGTTGCAATACGGGACATCTTTCCTAGTGTTTGAAAAGTATTGGCATAAAGCCAAATCACACCAGCTATTACACTGGAAGTGTTGGCTGTGGCTTTAACACTTTTCATAGCTGAAGTATTGAATGCAGAACTTAAGTCAGGTTCCTCTGAAACGCCTGGACAAGACTACAATACAAACTCTTTAGTGCCTGAAACAAGGATGGCAAAGTCTTACAATGTATTGACACAGACCAGACATAATGTCACAAATCGAGAAAAGCACATTCATGAAACATACTGGAACAACAACAAATACACCACATCAATGTATTGTAGCATGAGGAGGCTTAGAATATGCCCAGATGGAAATTGTTCAGACTACACTGCATATAAAATTCAGAGCAGTGCCCCAGAGAATCACTAACAGAGTTAGAAGAGAGGCCAGGTCCAAGACGTAGCAGACCGTGAAGACATGCTTGACCTAGCAGATCCTGCACATGCTAGTATTATCATTCTTGCTGTAGCCGCCTGCTACTGCAGCATCAGCTTCATGTGGTATCAACACAACACACACCACACACACACACACACACACACACACACACACACACACACACACACTCACACACACACACCCCCACACACACACACACAGCACACACCACTCATACACACACACACACACACACACACACACAACACACACACACACAACACACCCCACCAAAACACAACACTCAACGACACACACAATCACATGAACACAACACTCACACACACACACACGCACCCACACACACACACACACACACACACACCTCACTCACACACCAAACACACCAAATACACACTCACAACAGATGACTTAAAGACTGTATTTTAGGTATTGCATGGAAGTTGGCCTGGAATGATTTTCATACGAAATGCTGAACATCTGCCACCAACTTTAGTCCCCTTTTCTTCTGCTTTTGTCCAAAAATGTTATGGAAGAAGGTAAAATCCCTCAACTGTGGAACACTCAATAGTTGTCCTAATACACAACGAAGGAAAAATCCAGAACTGACAAAAAAATGCTGTCCTCCAACTGCCTAAGACAGCGCAACACCAATTTATGGAAATTTTTTTTACCAAGACTTGTTTCATACACTATGAGAAATAGAAAATCATCCCTGTAAATTAAGCAGGTATTTCAGGCAGAGAAGAAATGATCATTCGTCAAACTAATAACACAGATAAAAAACAATTTGCTAGAACGAAAAAAATCTCTTGATTTCTTTCTTTGCTGGAAAAAAGCCTATAAACAAGGTACGGCAAACTGTCGTAATTAAATATATACTGAAAAATGTTGCATCACTGTCCATATCTATAACTATATATAAAGATTCCTTTATCCACTGATATCTACAAACACAGATAGGTAGTACTCTACCTCTATTCCCAGACCACTCGAACTGGGCCTTACCGACCAAGGTTCGGTAATGTTCCTCAATCCTATTTAATATTCTATTTGCTGATCATTCCAAACAGTTTTTCAAAAGACATAGTTCTAATAGCGCATGATTAGTTTTTTGGAAAGCTTTAGTACTAAATAAATTCTTTAAAATTATCATTTATTAAACATTATTAAATTATCATCATCATCATCATCAATCATCATCATCATCATCATCATCATCGCCATCATCGCCGTCATCACCTGACATCACCGACATCATCAACCGTCCATCATCCCACCGTCATCAGCACCGTCCATCATCCACCGTCGTCGTCGTCGTGCGACGTCGTCGTCCCGTCGTCGTCGTCGTCATCATCATCATCATCATCATCATCATCATCATCATCATCCATCATCTCATCCTCATCATCTTCATCATCATCAATCATCATCATCTCATCTCTCATCATCCAAAATTAAAACCCCTATGCAGAGACATTGCTTGTGGTTGAGATTTATGTATGAAACTTAATACTTCAGCTAGTGTCTGGAGCTGCATCAGAAAAAGATAACTCAAACTGAGCTTGACATACTCTAACAACAATTGACACAGAAAATTGGAGTGCTCATATACCAAGGACTGCCAGTTTCACACAAACATGGTCATTGCCTTCACCCAACTGATCTTTGTCTCTAGGGCACATTTCGATAATTTATTTCTCTCCTTCACGAGTTCTCTGTTTATCTTAAAAAGCAGCCCAGTTGGCATCCCTCTTTATAATGTTTATCTGTATGTGATGGACACTGATGTGCTATATTATTTCTGATACAAGTTATCTATCCCAATATCTAGGCTGGTTCTTGCCCTCTGAAGATTTTTTTAAAAGTAGTTCAAAAAAATTCATTATTGAACACACAACACACACCACACACACACACTCACACATCACCCACACACACAGGCGCGCACAGAAAGTAATTACGTCTTCATGCTTTTCTTCCATCTGTACTGATCCAGATAGACACTAAACACCTACTTTTCTATATCAAAACCATATCAATGCCGGTGCTTTTGTCTGCTTTTAGGCTTCAGATTTAAACACTATACTGTGATTACAAAATGACAATTTGCAAATAATAAAGTGTATTGCATTGCATTGTATTGTACTGCCTTGGCATTGTCCTGGTATTGTGTTGTATTGAAATTCGGGCTGCTCGCCATGGGTATTAGGGCGTCAACCACAAGAGCAGCGCCACTCATTAGTATGTTCTTTTCCTGTCAGCTTAACTATATATAACTCATTTGGTTTCCCATCATAACAATGAGGTTTATCTACAAATGTTGCCCGGAACAAACTCTCTGTTGGCCGTGGTTCTTTTATGTGCAGGTACTGGAGTAATGCATCATGGGACCCTTTATTTTTCTCATCCGAAAGACTAGGAAACCCAGACCATCAACTCACGGTCAAGTATGGTGGGAAAAATTTCTGGCACAAAAGGGGAATGAACCACCACACCTTAAAACCCAGAGTTTTGGCTTTCTGGGCAGGTGCGTTACCCTCTAACAGTCATTATGTAGCAGGGTTCTTCATTTTAAACGTCCATCCACTAAATATGATATCATAGGGGAAAGTGTGTGTGTGTATTGTGTGTGTGTGCGCGCGTGCGTGCGTGTGTGTGAGTGAGTGGTAGTTGGGGGGGGGTAGGAGTAATGCACAAAACTAATCATTCGCAATGAACAACTATTATAAAAAAAAAACATAAACAAGAATTCAGAAAAAAAAAAATGAACAGCTAAACTGTTAACTTTACAATTCATAAAACCAAGAAGACTATCATACATTACAGAGGTCTGAAAATAGATGTATGATAAATTACAATACACTTTGTTTCATTAATGGAATGTCCTTTTAGAATTGCTGTTAGCTACGAACTGAGAAGGCAGGTAAAACGATGTTCAACATATCTCGGCATTGTAAAAGAATATGAGATTGGTCAGATTTACGCCACATGTACATGTTTTTTTGTTGGAAAAACATTAGTTCAAATGCATTGACTTAAAACCTGTAAATACGGAGTTACAACATTTCTATATTCATGTAAATTACGACATTTGATCTTATCAAAAGATAACACATGGGTTACATCATCACTCAGGAATAACTGGTACCTTGTAGTTTCTTTTTAAAGTGTTTTCCAACATGCATTTTGTAACAAGCTATAGCCCTCATGGATGGATAGAGGAACACTTATGCTGCAAGACCCATCCATATGTTCAGCTCCACATTTTGTTATTCTGCCAACTTTTTCATTAAAGTAGATATCACAATGCGAAGGTATCCAGCAAAAAGTAACACCAGTGGCTCGTAACATAAGAAAATGAATTAGATGACTAATTTCAATTATGAGATCTTGTCTCACTTTTGAACTGAAGTTTCACAGAGCAAGTAAGACTGACCTGGAATCAACACAGAAAAACGTTTGAAATATGTGTTTAGGAAAATCTAAAAGATAATATAATGCCATCAAAATAGCAGATAATTCAGCTGTAAATATAGATCGATTTTTCCAAATAGATAATGATTTCTCTACTTTCAAAGATGGTATGACAAACGCTGCACGCGCCTCATTGTTGCTCAAAAGGGAACCATCTGTGTAGATTTTTTAATGATTTGGATGTGTAGTTTGTATATATTCTGTTACTGATACGCTAAGGATATTTTGATTACCATTTTTAATTAAAGAGGAACGATTTATGTCAGAATTAGCTCTCTCAAGTTCCCATGGGGGATAAGGCCAGGAGTGAATCTTTGATTTAGCTACTTTTGTGGGAAACATTTCTGCTTGATCAAATAATTGAGTATAGGTTCTAGCTGTGGTGACTGAGCGAACAGAATGTGCTCTTTTAGGAAAGTTGACGTCGGATCTTATGCTAATTTCGTTGTCCACATTGGTTTCTTGTGTTGAACAATGTAAGAGGTATTTAGCCACAGCCCCTTGTCGATATTTGTCTAATGGTAAAATTCCTATCTCTTTGTAGGTACCCATAGACGATGCATGAAAAGGTACCCCCAGAGCTATTCGGAAAGCCTTGCAGTCTAGTCTTGTCATGTTCTGTAATAAATACTTTGGAGCACTGAAAAATGCTCTTGACCATAAATGAGCCAGGAAGGTACTAAGGAAAATGCCAGGTGTTTTAAAACAGCTACATCATGATCCCACACTTGTTTACTAATAACCATCCGGAGGTTAAGACTTTTCCAAGCCTTAGTCCATTATATATATAAATATATATATATATAATATATATATAGAGAGAGAGAGAGAGAGAGAGAGAGAGAGAGAGAGAGGAGAAAGAGAAGAGAGGAGAGAGAGAGAGAGAGAGGAGAGATGAGAGAGAGAGAGATGAGAGAAGAGAGAGAGAGAGAGAGAGAGAGATTAAATATCTGAGAAGATTGTATATCTGACAGGAAAAATGTTTTTATGCGATAATCATGTTGCTGCATAACCTTCAGTGTGGGTTGAGGGTAGCAAAGATGGATTGCTGTGAAAAGTAGATAAGACTCTACTCTTACTTTCTTTACATGAAAACAATCCTACCTCTATTGTCGTTTCGTGAGAAAAAGATGATTATACCTGCACAAACGTTTGAGGACTGAATGTGGGTAGAAAGTACAAGTCTGCTGATTGTTGTTTTCTGTTTTCCGTAGTTTAGTTTCCAATTTTATCCCCAGGGTAGTGTCAGAACAGGCAAAATAACCTGTACTTCTCTGCCCCAACACACGTGTAAGAAAAAGACCAAGCAAATGCTTGACCAGCCACATAACTCACTATGGCACATGCTGAAAGATTGGGTGCATGCTGAGTACTGCGTCGTTTCAGCATCCGGCTTATCACTGTAATGATTTGAGGGATCTTTAACCTGACAAACTGATTTGTATGCGTGTTTTCAGATAAAGGAGCAGGATACTGACATGTTTTCACAGCACAGTAATAGCGGCAGCAGACAGTCAAGTCAGGACAATCTCACTCCCAAAGGACACCAGACCTCAGGAAGATTCCAATCATCAGCCTGCTGTCTGTCTTTAGACCCATTAGAAACACCAATCAGCTACAGCACTCAGTGTGTTTTTGATCCTTGAAGTGTATTGAGTTTAATGAAATAAGAGGGGAAAAAACGTTTTTACTCACCGCCACTAAATTGTCACGTTCAGCAACAAACTTAATGGTAAATTCTTTTCCAGTAGAGAAGGGGTAGGGCTTTGGGTAGTATGTCTGTTCTAAATCATAATTCCAGAAAGATCCATCACTCTTGTTCCATCCTTCGTTAATAGTCACAGCCTCCTTAAAATACGAATGCTTCTTCCGAATGTCAAATGTGAGCCTGAGAGAACGGTTGTTGTTCCGAAGATCAATACTGGCCCTGTTTTAAACAGAACAGAAGCACAAAAGTTGAAGTGACTTTTAGAATATTTTCAGCAAGACCTTTAAGAACCTGTCATAACATTTTCTAATGCACTGATGATCAGTTGAACCAAAGCTTTCTGTTGTTGTATGTCAGCATGTGGTCACAAGTGCGTTTTGGTCTTAATTTTGTTTGTGTTTTATACTTTGTATGACTGTAATACACAAATCTGTCACATGTAGTTTATGTTTCAACAAAAAAATCTTTAACGAACGAAACCGTTAGTTTCAAACAAATATATCAGATGTATCTGTTCTCCATTTTTCATCTAACTGTTTAGTCTCATCAACAAAAGTGTATTGACTTTTAAAAAAAGTTATCATGGCTTTGTTGCTGGATGTTCACCAGGTCTTCTCACACTGCTCCGTTCATAGCAAAGCAGAGTTGAATGGAAAAGGTTAGTGAATCCAATGCAGCACCTTACTTTACTGCAGTTACTTACAGATCATGAAAAGTGCTGTAATTACATATATATATATATATATATATATATATATATTAACAGCTTCAGTTTTCCACCAAGAGTTTCAGTCATTCCTCGACCATTACAGCCTCTCTCCCAAGAAACCTATTATATTTGGTGACTTTAACTTCCACTTCGACAACAAGTCTTCTCCTGATGTCAAGCGTCTTTCTCTTTCTCTGTCAAATCACTCTCTTTCCCAGCTGGTAAACGAACCAACACACAGATCAGGTCACACTTTAGACTGGCTTATCACCGTTGTCTCACATGGTCTAGTCACATCTCAGTCCATATCTGTCAGCTACGAACTACTCTCCGACCATTCTGCCATTCTTTTCTTCCTCAACATTGCAAAGCCTATTAGAAAGAAGAAGCGCATTACCCGTCGCAAACTCAAAGCCATAGATATTCAAACTTTTCTTTCTTAAGCTGCTGAACGTCTATCACGAATCCCTGACCATACTGACCTTCTAAATACTACAATACCGTTCTCAGCCAACTTCTTGATGAGCATGCACTTCCTACTTGACCATGTCCTGCCTGACAGGCCCTGTGCACCAAGGCACACCCACGACATTCGACATTCAGCTAGAGCAGCGATGGCGTAAAACAAAAACTGAGATAAACAAACAGCTTCTTCACAAACAAATCAACAAAGTCAACTCAGCAAAAACAAAGTATTACTCTTCTCACATTCTTGATGCCACGTCTATGAAATCTCTCTTTTCCCTCATATCCACTCTTCTTGGATCTGCGAAGGCCATCCCTCTGCCTTCTATCTACGACCACTCTGAACTTCCTTCTATATTTTCTGCATTCTTTTCTGAGAAAGTCGCAACATTCGCTCTAGTTTGGATCAGACTCCTTTTCAGCCAGCAATTTCTGAATCCCAATTTTCTGACACTCCTCTCCTTTTCTTTCATCCAGCAAGCAAAAAGAAATCGCGACAATTCTGAAAGAAATGACAATAAAATCATGTGATCTTGATCCTATACCTGCTTTTCTTTTCACTCAGTGCCTTTCACAGCTTATACCCTCTATCACAAAATAGTAAGCTCATCACTTCTTTCAGGAATTTTTCCATCAGCTCTTAAAACTGCAATAGTTACACCTCTAGTCAAGAAACACTACCTCGAACCTAACACTATGAAGAATTATAGACCTGTATCCAACCTACCATTCAACTCTAAAATCCTTGAAAAAGTTGTTGTGATACAACTCATCAGCCACCTTCATTCAAACAGTCTCCTTCCCCCTTTTCAGTCTGCCTATTGCGCCAACCACAACACCGAAACCACACTAGTCCACACCTTAAACACGCTTTTACATGCGTCTGATTAAGGAAAAATCTCCCTTCTCACTCTTCTCGACTTATCTGTAGCCTTCGACAATACAGACCACTCAATTCTTCTCTCCCATCTCCAAAAGACTTTTGGTATTAAAGGCACAGCCTCACCTAGTTCACTTCATACCTTACAGATCGATTCCACACAGTTGCAGTAAACAAGATTCAATCAACAACTGCCAAACTGGAATGTGGAGTCCCACAGGGATCAGTTCTTGGCCCTGTTCTTTTTACACTCTACTCTGCTCCTCTTTCAAATATAATAAATCGTCATCAGATCAACCATCATTTCTATGCATACGACTCTCAGATTCTTAGCAGTGATACTCCTGAAAAACTGTCTTCTCTCTTGATTAATATGTCCTACTGCCTTCAAGATATCCAAAACTGGATGATACAGAACAAGTTACAGCTAAATGCAGATAAAACCGAAGCCATGCTTGTAGGGACCAAACACAAACTCTCTTCCATCACAACAGCTTCAATAGATATCGGCAATACGTCCGTTCCTCTATCTACTGCTGTGAAATATCTAGGGTTCATTATAGACAACATACTCTCCATGCAAAACTTCATCACCCAAACCTGCCAGTTGTGCTACTATCACTTGCAGCGCATCAGCGCAGTTCGAAAGTACTTGTCCACTGATGCAACATCCAAACTACTCAAGACTCTCATTCTCTCACGTCTGGACTATTGCAATTCTCTTCTGACTGGTCTGCCAGCATCATCTATCCACTCTCTTTAACGTATACACAACTCTGCAGCTCGACTACTCCTCAGAAAGAAAAAATATCTGAGCACATTACTCCTCTCTTGCGATCTCCACTGGCTGCCTGTGCCACAGAGAGTAAACTATAAGATCAGTACCCTCTGTTACAAATGTCTCCATAAAACAGCACCTTCCTACCTCTGTGAATGTCTTCACCTGTACACTCCTTCTCGTTCCCTCCGCTCTGCTGCAGATACCTTGTGCTTAAGAATACCTAGATTCAACCAGTCCACCATTGGCCGTCGCTCTTTCTCTGTTTCTGGTCCATCGATCTGGATTGACCTCCCTCTCCCCCTTCATCAAAAGCCTTCTTATGACGCTTCTTAATCGGGCCTCAAGAAACAGTTATTTCAAACCTAAGATTCTCCCCTCTTGTCCTATTTCATTTTTTTTCCTGCCCTCATAATATATATACATCTCTCTCTCTATAATAGTAATAATAAATGGAACTTATATAGCGCTATATCTTGCAAAGACAAATCAAAGTGCATGCATTAAACCTAATTTTACACATTCATACAACCAATTTAAAATAAACAAAATTAAACGATTTCAAAAATGGGACGCTCAGACAAAATCTTGAATAAATTCAATTCAAATGTTTTTTCAATAAAAAAAGCACACCAAACCAAATATATACTTTCAGGGGTGATAGAATGTTGTTTGAAAGGGGGGTAGCTTGATATGAAAAAGGAAGGGGAAAACTTAGGTTTGAAAAAAATATGCTTGAGGCTGGATTAAATGACTCAGGTTTCGGCAAAGAGAGGGGGGGTTTTTCAGTTGATGGCCCCAAAATAAAAAGAGCGGCGGCCCAACAATGGTTGGGTTTAATTAGGGGTTCGTAGGCCAAGGGCTCAGCAAAGCGAAGGGAACGTAAGGATGTAAGGGTTTGCATTCAAAAGTAGTAATAAGTTTTTTAAACTTTCTTTTTGGGCAAATTTTTTTTAAAAGGGATTCAATTGGGGTGTGAGTAATGAGTAATGTTGGGTGATGATGGTGGTGAGTGGGTGGTGAGTAAGTTTTGTGTGTGGTGTGTGTGTGTGTTGTGTGTGTGTGTGTGTTGTGTGGTTGTGTGTTGTGTGTTGTGTGGGGGTGGTTGTGGTGTGTTTGGGGGTTTTTGTGGGGTTGTTGTTCTGACAAATTTTTTTTGAAGTTATCTTGGAATTTTTTAATCCATATAAATGTAGTTTTTTTGGGGCTTTTGAGATTTATGTATTTATTCCTGTCATATTGTACTTCCCTTTCATGGAATATAATATCTTTTAATTGTTGACTGTCATCTCCCCATCACCCCCACATTATTATATGTAACTCACCTTCGTTTTTAGTTAAACCCCATCATCCCCTCCCCCCTCTTTGAGTGTTCTTGGCATTAAAATTATTCTTTCTTCCAAATCCTCTCACAACAGACCCCAGATAATCCCTGAGGAAACAGACAAAAAATTATAATATTTTCCCCCTTCGTTTGGGGAAAGTGATTGTTGACAATAAAATCAATAAACCCAAAAAAATCGGTTGATAGACGATCAATCAATAAATCAAAAATCAATAAATCAATTAATAAAATCATCAATCAATCTAAAACTGTTTGTATGTTTGTCATGGTCTTTTTTTTGCTACAATCTAACGTGCTTTTTCATCCCCCCCCCTCCTTTCCCTAAAATCCACAAAAAACAATTTCAAAAAATCCAAAAGTGGGCTTCTTGAGCGGTCATAGTATGTACGTTTCACTCTCACGGGGGATTGATTCCCCTTTTTTTTAAAAAAAGTCCACCTTGTTCTATCAAAAAATCCACCAAACAAAGACATAGACTACTGGGATTAAAAATTTTTTCAATTTTTTATAAATTTAACAGTGATTTTAGCGATCTGTCTCCAGTGGGGACAGGAGCAGTCAATACCGTGGAGAATTAAAACAGCAAAATCCCAACAGGGACACCTGCACAACTCCCGTCAGAAACCAAGCATGAAACAATTTTTCACCATGTCAGAAAAACAAAATAAATTCGAAGGGTTTTCTTCACAATCCCCTGCAGCTCAAAACCTGTCGCAAAAAGAAACAGAACCTAACGAAATACGCTCCCCCAACAAATCAAACATGAAACTGAATGGACCCCTCCCCAGTTTATAATAATAATAATAAAATAATAATCAGGGAATTTTATACAGCGTTTTCTTGCAAGAAACAAAAAAAATCGTTTCATTCTCAGTCTTTCCAGCACCCATTCAATTTTTACTTATTTTTAAAATTAAAACCCCACTCCCCCCCTTGGAGCCTAGGCCCGGACAACATCCGCCATTTTTGCCCTCTGTCCCTGGCTTTTTTCCTCAGCGGTCTCCAGGTATATCCCATCTTTCTGGTTTTCTCCCCTCCCAATCGCGTCGCCAAGGTTTTTTGGGGGCCTTCCCTTTTCGTTTTTTCCTTTTTGGGGTCCATATTTGTGCTGCTTGTGAGTTGGGGTTTGGGTTTTCAGGGTGTGCCCAATTTTTTTTCCCCCATCTTGCCCGGTATTTTTCATTTTTCCGGCTGGGGCAGTTTTGGGAAATTACATCCATTTTGGTGTCCCGGGATTAATTTCTCCAATTTGGTTGAAGTCTTCATTTCTTGAGGGGTTTTGGAAATTTGCCCAAAGGGGACGCTTGGGGGGGGGAAACCCGTTTTTCCACAAAATTTGGGTGTGTTTCCTCAATGGCCCCCCGGGCATTTCTTTTAGGGTCTTGCCGTGCAGTTTGTTGCACCAGTGGAAATCCCCATTTCCAGTTTCTTTGTTTCAACCCAACTGCGTTTTTAAATCTTGGTTTTTTAATTTTAAAGACCAACTTGAATGAGGGGGCAATTGATCTTGCCTTCTTTTGGGGAAAAGGGGGCCTGTTGTTCGGAAAAGGGCCCCACTTTCATTTTTATTTTCTCTGTATCCGTTAAGCTTCTGGCCAACGCCCCAAAGGGAAGAAAATCCCCAGTTTGACTGGTCTTTTCCCGGGTGTTTGTGAGTTTTTTCCCCTGGCCCCTTATTTTTCAAGGATTCGTCAAGTTCCGGGTTGGGCCTTGGTGCCTTTTCGGGGTGTTGCGGTCCCCTGCCTTCCTTTCCCAAAAAAGGTTTGATGTTGATTTCCCCCCTTTTGTTCTAAAATGAGGGGCCGGGTCTTATCAGAAATTTTTTCGGGGGGTTTGGGGGGAGGGGGTTTTTTTTGGGGGGGTCCAAAAATTTTTCCCTCCCGAAAAAATTTCCCCTTTTGTTCCAGATGGGTTCCTTTTTGGGGTAGATGCCCCTTCCAGGTGGACTTCCTTTTTCTTAAAGGGGGTAAAATTTTCCCGTGTTAAGGCTGCCGGGCCCTTTTGCGGGATTTGTGTCCTGCCCCTTGCCTTTCTTGCATTTTGTTTCTCTTTTTTTGTAATTTGTTTGTCGGGGCTTTGGGGGTCTGTCGGGGGGTTTAAGGGGCTCTTTGGGGTTTCCTCTTTCCCACTGCATTTCCCTGCCCCATTTTTCCCTTTTTTCTTTGAGGGTCCTACCCTTTTTACTTTAAGTTTTTGTGTGTCCCCCCTTTCTTTTTACTGGCTCTGTTCTCCTTCCCCCAAAGGCTTTAGTACTTGGCTTTTTGGGGGGATTTCTTTTTTCTGAATTCTTTGTTGGCTTTTCCCCGTGGTTTGTTTCTGCTTTTTTTTTCTTTCCCCAAATTCCTTTTTAATTTCCCATTTTTTGGGTTACCTCCCCCTACCCAAAGTTGTGGGTTTTCCCCCTTTTTCCTTTTGCCTCTTTTCACCCTTTTTAACATTCTTAGTATTTTTTGTTTGGGAAACAAATTTTTTTTTTTGGTTTCGGGGTATTTTATTTTTTTTTGTTACCCATTTCCCTTATTTACCCCCTTCCGGGGGGAAAATCCCTTTGCCCCTTTTACCAATTGTAGGGTTTTAATTTTTGGCCATAATATTCATTTTCTATCCTTTTTTTCCATCCTTTGCTCCTGTTTTTTTTCCTTGGGGTTTCGAAATTTTTGCCATTTTTTCACCCCAATGGTTTTTTTTTTTTTTTGCTTCTTTTGGATGTTTATTTTTTTTTTTTGGCAAGAGTTCTGCATTGCGTAAATATTTGGCTTTTACCCCGTCATTAGTTGGGCTAACAATATTTCATTTGATTTTTTTTTTTTCCCTAAGGGATGCCGCAATGATTTTTTCCCGTGTGTTTCCCCACCCTATCAGGGCTTGTGCGCACTTGAAAACTGACCTACCCCTTCGTTTGGAGCTTGTCTTTTCTGGCCAAAAAAGCGCTCTCCTGAGCTTCCCCTTTTCCCTGACTTGCCAAGGGGCTCATGATCCCAGCAATGTGGGTTGTACTTTTCATCTCTGCTGTACTTGTGTTTTTTTTCCTTCGTCTGGTCATCCATTCCATTTTCCCTTTTTGAGGGCCCCGTCGATAAAGGGGGGGGCCTTGTTTCCCGTAGACTCAGGGTTTTACCACATGGCGTCATACTTCCTCTTGCGGGGACCTTCCTTCCCCGGGGCTGTCCTTGGTTTTTTTGGCGTTTCTGTTCCAAATTTTGTTTTTATGGGGGGGGGTTGCTACCCCACGCCCAACCTCCCCCTTTTTATGGGGTTTGGGGATGGGCAATGGCAAGTAGTTAAATTAATGTTTTTAAAAAAATTTCAAATGAAAACACCCAAACGCAACAATTAAATTTTAAAAAATTCAAAGTAAACACACACCGCACGCGTGGCGCGGCGCGCGCACACCCCACACCAACACACACACACCAAACCCAAACAAAAAAAAAAAAAAAAGGGGTCCCTGGGGCAGGGTGAGGGGGAAGGGGGTTTAAAGGGGGGGTTGTTTGGGCAGGGGACAAAATGAGAAAAAAAGGGGGAAGGGATCTTTTTTAAAATAGAGGTGTCTTTAGCTGGATTTAAAAAATCATAAGTGGCTTTTGACGAAGGGGGAAGAGGTAAAAAGATATGGAAAAAAAGAGAAAGAGGAGGAAATGCGTTAAAACAAGTACTTAAGACAAAGGAAAAACAAGGGGAGGAAGAAAGTCAGAAGAAAAAAAAAATTTTCACAAGGTAAGGGGGTTTTTGGAGCATTTAAAAGGGTACAGATCTTTTTTTTACTTTGTGGCACAAAAGCATGGAGAGGCAAGGAGGATAATGTGCTAAGATTTTTTTCTTTCGAGGGCTAGTCGACGCAAGGTTTTGGGATACTTGAAGGGATGGGAATATGTGGCAGACAGCCCGAAAGGGAAATTCTAGTTTAACTGAGGAAGAAGATGGACTATTTTTGTTTCTTTTGGGAAAAATTTTTTTAACTCCCTAATTCGGTAAATTTATTTAGCTGATGGGGGTTAGGGGATGAATTTTTTCTGGGAGTGTGTTATCATAATACCCCAAATTTCATCGTGGAAGAGGGGCCGTATGCCAAATTTATGAAGTGTTGTATAAGAATTTTTTGGTTCCTTAGGCATGGGTTCGGTTATCTGCTTCCTGTAACTTTTTTTATCATAATTTTGTATCTTAAGGGGTAAGTATTTTCAAAAGAAGGGAGATTTTTGGGTTTTTCGCTCAAATCTGGTTCTGTAAAAATGATGTATTTTTATGGGTTTTTTTATTAAATGGGGCAAATAGGATGAAAAGAACAGGCGGATGCCCCGTTGGATTCCCCTTCCCCTTTGGTAGGGTTTGATTGAACATTTACTGTAAACGTTGGAAACGGCGTAAGGGTGAATGCCCGGTAGGGTGTGTTTTAAGCCAAAGGTTTGGAGGTGGTAGAAAAATTGGTGGTCTGTAGGTCGAAGGCGCAGATAGTCAAGGGTAGTTAGAAGGGAGACCCCGAGCGAAACGTGAAATTTGTTCAAGGTGTGGAATAGGGGGGTCCGGGTGTGGGTTTGGGACGTACAGACTGAAAAAGGGAAAGGGATTTTGGGAAAAAAAATGCTTTTGAGTTTTTCAGAACAAAATTTTCAAGGACTTTTGAGGTTTTAAAAAGGTATTAAAACAGGCCTGCAATTCTTCAAATTTAGGGGGCGAGGGCATGGTTTTTTAAGGGGACTATGCATTTTTGGGGGCTGATGGAAAAATTCCTGGAAAGAGGAGTTTAATATTTTGTGTAGGGGTTTTACTGTGAATGCCTGAGTGAAAGAGTAGCGTATAGGATCGTGATCAATGATTTTATTGTAAATTTCTTTAGATTTTCTTGATTTATTTCTCACTTTTTAGATGAAAAGAAAAAGGGAAAATGCCGGAAATTTGGGGGTGGGACAGGTTGGAAAAAATTGATCCATCTAGCGATTTGCACTTTTTAGAGAAAATGAAGAAAAAAAGAGGGAAATTCGGAAGGGCTTAACGGGGGGTAAGGGGGTTGCCCTTTGGGGATCCCAAAGAGTTGAGGTGAGGGGGAAAAGGGAATTTCAAGATAGCATTAAGAACTTGACAAAAACTTTGTCTTTGCTGAAAGAATTTAAAGGGTTTTTTTTGTTGTTTTGTTTTCGAAAGAGCTGTTTATTTAGTTTTGTTTTTTTGCCATTGTCGCCGAGTTGTCGCCGTTTGCGTTTTTTGCCAGGATTCATGGGTGTTACCATTGGGGGATCCTATCTTGCAGTAAACAAATTTAACCAATACCTCCAAATGAAATACGGGTCCACAGGGATCAGTCTAGCCCTGTTCTTTCACTCTTTTCAGCCCCACTGTCAAATATAAAAAACGCATAAATAACCATCTTTTTTGCGAACTCTCGATTTTAAAACAGTTTTATCCGAAAATCTGCCCTCTGCGTATGGCCCACTCTTTGGTTTTTAAAATGGGTAACAGAACAAATTCACTAAAGCAGTAAAACCAAGCCTTTAGGAACCATCACAAACTCTTTCCTTACAACCCTTCAAAAGAACTTGGCAATGCATGTTCTCTATCCTCTGGATACCCAGGGGTTTTTATCGACAAAAACACCTCTATGCAAAAATATACCCCCAAACCCGAAATGTGAAATATAGTTACGGGGTATTAGGCATTCGAAGTACTTCCCCCAAAAAAAAGCAAAACTTTCACTTCTCTTTTTCTTTTTCGTTGGACTATTGCAAATTTCTTTTTTTCTGGTTGCCAGCTCCTTTTTTCCACTCCCTTAACGTATACAAACTCGGCCTGATATTTTTCAGAAAGAAAAAAAAACGGGGCAATTTTCCCTCTTGCGATTCTCCACTGGTGCCCTTCACAAGAGTAGAATAAAAGATCTGTCCTCGTTACAAAAGTCTCCACAAAGCACCCTCCACCTTTAATTTTCCTTTCACCCTTCCGTTCCCTTGCTCTCTGCAGATACCTTTGCCTCGAAAATAAATTTAACCAATTATTTGCCCCGCTTTTCTCTATTTTGGGGGCCATCGCCTGGAAAGGGCCTCTCCTTTTTCCCAAAGCCTTCTATGAATTTTAAATCAAGCCTCAAGACAATTTTTCAAACCAAGATTTCCCCCCCCCCCTTTTCATATCAGAATATCCCACCCTTCATAACCTGTCCTTCACCCTGTAAAATATATTTTTCCTGTGTGTTGGGTTTTGGGTGTGTGTGTTGTGTTGGGGGTGTGGGGTGTTTGTGTGTGTGGGTTTTTTTTGTTGTGTGGTTGTTGTGTTTTTGTGTTTTTTGTTGTGGGTGTGGTGGTGTGAGTGTGTTTTTTTTGGGTGTGGTTTTGGGTGTGTGTGTGTGTGTGTTGTGTGTGGGTGTTGGTGTTTTGGGTTTTTTGAAAAAAAATTTTTACTATTGCAATTTTATTTCAAGATTTTGGGCTGCTTACCTGTTTGTAATTCTGTTTGAATTTTTTGATTTTTTGTCATTTTTTGACGGTTTAAAATTTTCAAACATCCTTTGTTTTTTCTTTTAAGATAGGGGTATTTAATTCCATTTATTATTTTATTATTTTTATTTTATTTTTTATTATCATCAAAGAATGAGGTTGTTGGGGCATGTGTATCGAATTGGGCCAAACATTTGTAGTGTTTAACGGGGCAATGGTCAGGGGTTTTGTACGTTAACACTTATAAGAAAAATTTGGATCTATGGCCTTTAATTTCTTTTATACTTTTTTTGTTTAATAGGCCTTTCAAAGTTAGAAAGAAAAGAAAGGAAATAATCAGAAAAATTATTAGGCGGTTTTTTAAAGTATAAATCTAGTGAAACATCAGTGGAAACCAATTACAGTATACCATCGGTGGGTTTTTTACCCGGGACAGAGAGTGCAAACAAAAAAGGAAAAACGCTTGACATAGGAGAAGGGGTGTTTTCGAAATGGAAGTTAAAAATGCCAAAATTTAATTTTTTATATACCCTTTAAAAAAACGGCCAAATTAAACGGGGGGATAAAAGAAACATTTGAAACGCTCCCTTCAAAGAAAGAAACAATATAAAAATCAAGCCCCAACCCATGAAAAGGACACTACCCCATCTCAAAAGAAAAATCTAATTTAACACTCCTACGGGACATCAGGCTTAAACACCCATGTAACAAAGCTTAAATATTTTCTCCCCTTTTGTTTATTAAAAAAAAACCCACTGGCGGACATCCTTCAGATGGACATTTATACAGTGACTATAAAATTTTTTTATCAACGGGAAAAACCCGCAAAAAAAGTTGTAATCCCAAAGAGGACTGGAAAGGCATCCGTATTCTCCCAGAAAAATCTGATAGTGTAAAAAAAAACAAAGAAGAAAATTTTTTATTCCTACATTGCCCCCAAAAAACAACGCTAACACGACAAGATCAGCTGGCAGTATTCTGGGGAATTTATAAAGACAAAGGTTTTTTTGGGAACCTATAATGAAGTCAAAGCCATGCCCTTTAAACCTACAGAATTTGGGGTTTAAACTCTCAAATTTTGGGTTTACAAGGGGCTGAAGCCAATTCAGTTCAGAGGTATTCACAAGCCCAAAAAAAATATGCCCTGGGGCTGCACTCGCCTTAAAATTGCAGATGGATCAAAACCCTTATCAACAATCCCCCAGTATGAAAGTAATGAAACTTTAAACCTGCCTTGTCAAGACCTTTGAAAAAAATTTTAGGCCCCCCCAAAATTTAAAATGACTCAATGGTTAATGGACTTGGTACAAAAACCCTTGCACTCATGTCAAGATAAAAGCATCAATAGGGTTCACGACACTTAAATTTGCTTGTCCCAAACAACCTTCTGCAAATTAAGTCTCAAGGACAACATTTTTGACACAAAAAACTTTCCCAAAATGCAGACTGTTCCCCAAAAATAATCACTCACTTAAAAAAGGCAATTCAATCCAGTTTCTCATATGGGACATCCATTTTGGTTTTATTTAATTTGGGCCGATGCCCACTGATGCCGCCCGCTGCAAGGAAACTCTCTTTTAGGGGGGTTAAACCCCAAATCTTTTTTAACCCCCAAATGGCAATCCTTTTTAAATTTTAGTTTTGTGCCCGCTTTCAAACCCTCCCCCTTATTTTCTGCCCCAAAACTGCACTTTTCATTATGTCAAGATTCAAGTTTAACAAGGTAAGAATAAAAAAACTAGCTTGCCAAAAAGGGAAAAAAACGTCGCAAAGAAACGCGTTTTGTCAACAAAAGAGAAAAAAGGAATAACACAAAAAAGAAAGAAAAAAAGGGAAGAAAGAAAAAAAAAGAAAAAACAAAAAAAATAAAGGGGGAATTTCATTTTTTTGTTTAAATATGTTTTTCTAAAAACTTCACATTTTGGGGGGGGTTGGGTGTCCTTTTATAAAGTAAAGAAAAAGAAAGGGCCCCATAATTTTAATTGGGGGGCGGGGTAGGGGAAAAAACTTTTAGGGCCGAAAGGGGGCCGCCAAAAACCCCCCGGGTTTACCCCGAAAAGGGGGAAAGGATTTTTAAAAAAGGGGGGGGAAAAATGAACTGTTGAAGAAGGGGCCGAAAAAGGTAAAAAGGGTTTTAAATTTCATTTTTTTAATTTTGGGGGAATAATATGTGATGAGATGCCCCCATTAAGTATAACAACTAAATTAAAACATTTTCCCAATCAAAAAAAATAAAAAGCATTATATTTACACAAAATTTGATATTCCATTTTGCTAATAAAACCTTTTTATTACTTCCTTCCTAGAAAAGAAAAATATAAAATAAAAACAATAAGAAAATCACTAAACAACCTCAATTTTAAATTGGGAAAGTGAGGGGTGGGGTTTTGGAATGAAGATGCCCAAACTTTAAAGGGATCCCTGTCTTTTTTAAATCGAAACAAAAGTTGGGGAATGGCGACAGACATTTCGCTTCTTTCCATCTAGCAGTCTTGAAAAAGGTAAATCAAAAAAATCTTTAAGGACTTTTTTCTTTATTATAAAGGGCAAGTAATAAAAAATGCTTTTCTTTTTTCTTCTTAAAAAAAACCATGAAATTTGCTTATCCTCGGTTTTCACTGTACCTATCACATTGCATTTTTAGGGGTAATAACCAATCTTTACATGAAAAAACGCATCTAAAACATACAAATTCAATGCATGAAAGTATCATTTCTTTCCCAAAAAAATTTTTAAACGTTCACACATTTCATTTCTATCCCAAACTAGGGTGGAAAAATTCCCCATGAAAAAAATTTTCTAATTTCTTTTGAACTCACTTTAAAAAAAAATTCGGTCATTTGGCCCTTTGGGTTTCTTAAAAACCACTAAAAGCCTGTGCTACTAACATTCCTGTTCGTCACCCAGCATTTTTTTTCCTGATTACCAAAGACCCAAAAGGTCGTAGATTGTTTTTGGAATTTTGTCGCTTCCTCTTTTGGTAAAAAGCGCCAAATACTTCACGTTACAGTTGGTTGATAAAAAAATATAATTATCTGCCTATCCTGTACCAATTGTTTTTTTTTTCAAAGGGACATTTAAAATCGTTTGCAACAAAAGGGGGTTTCTTTTTTTAAGGGTTTTTGAGTTATTATCCCCAACTTAGGGATTAACAATTCGATGCACTTTTTTCTCAAATGAAGAAAAAGTTTTTTGTGTCATTTTTTTTTGCATTTTGAAAGAACTTACTTAAAAAACAACGCCTTTTTTTCCTTTTTGTACAAAGCCAGCCCCAAATTTGAACTTAGTTTTTTTTGTAAAAGTAAATCCAAGGTACGTGTAAAAGTTTACCTTTTTCCACAAAACCCTTTATAAAACCATTTTTTATTTTTTTTAGGGGCCACCCTTTTCTAAAAAACCCTAACCTTGCTTTTCTTTAAACCAAGTTGTAAAATTTTCACAATTTTTTGATAATTATTGATGCAATCCCTTGGGAGGGTTGACACAATACCACATCGTCACAAAAAGAGAATAACAAATTCGTCAAGGGGAAAGTGAATAAATGAACACCAAATATGATGACTATTTATTTTTTAAACATGAAAAAAGGGGGGGTAAGAAACAAAAATTGGGGGATCTCTTTGGACAAAGGAAAAAATCTGTATAGTCGTTATTTAAATTTTTACACAATAGGAGTGAGCTATACTAGCTTTGAGAAGCAAAAAAAAAACCCCTCATCCCCGCTCAAGACACTCCCAAGTGTTTTTTGGGGATGTACAGATCAAGGGTTTCTTGTATCAATAAATGACATCGTTTCTTTTCCCCATTTCGAATTTTGGATAAAAAGAAAACAATGTAAAATATGATGACGAGGAAAAATTTCTCCTGAAACCTGCTGGTTTTAACAAAACTTCTTCTTCCCCAACAGGATTCGTGGTTTTTTAAAAATTGATGTTTTCTTTTTCATAAAATTATGATTTAAAGAAACCCTTTTAAATTTTCGGGTTTTTGTTTTTTGAAAATAAAATATATTGTTTGGATTTTAAGATAATGCTTGATAAATATTTGTTTTTGAATTTTTCCCCCAAAATTTATACAACTCCTTACTGCTTTTAGCTTTTCTGCTGTAACCAAAACATTTCTAGGGGTTTGCCTATTTTAGATTGTTTTGGCCGTTTTAATTTTTTCTTTTAGTAGGGGTTTTAAGTTTTTTCTTTTCTTTTCCCCTACTCCTATTGAAGAGTTTTTTTTGGGGGCTTATTTTCCCGTATTTCTCATTTTTGAAAAGTTAACCTTTTTTCCTTTTATTTTTCACTGATGCCTTCTTTGCTCCCCTTTAAACCCTTTTTTGTCCTTTCCAAATAAGCGAATCTTGCTTTTCTTTGTCAAAAACCCCCAAGATCTTTTTGACCCTCTCTTTTTTTTTTTAACAAAAATCTATATCTTTTTCCTTTAGATTTTTTTTCTATCAAATCCTTTCGTTTTTTAAAAATTTTTAATGTTTTGTCATTTCTTTTCTCTTGACCTAGCATCAAACCAAAATGCCGTCTTTTTTTCCCTTTTTTAAATGTTTAAACCTCAAAATTTTTGCGAGGGGGCCAACAAAAAATTTTGAGGGGCCTTTTAATTCTGTTTGAAGAAATAGCCTCTTCCCGTTTCTTGATACTATTTCGTTAATTTCTTTTTGAAATATTCTCTTTTTTTTACCCCAAATTTTTTTTTTCCCCCCAAAAATGTTTTCCCCTTCTTGTCATATTTCAAAATTTTCCTTACTATTTGGGGGTAGTTTAAATTTAAAAAACTGGTTTAACTGGGAATGGGTTAGTCATTGCATCCACCCCCAAGGTTTTTTACTTTAAAAATTAACAAATAACATATACAATAAAATAAACCAGACACTTTCCTATACAAATAGGGGCAGTCCCCGTGCCGTTTTTTCACAATCCCCCACCTTACCCCATTTTCCAAAATGTAAAATATCCTTGTGTCAGGGGTTTTCCTCACTTTAAAAAAAATAGTCACCTCTACTGAAAAACACGACTCGTCCCACATTCTGAAGAAATTATAGGCCCGTTCAAAATTTCCCTTTGTCTCTAAATACTAGAAAATCGTTTCAAAAAGCTTAAAAGTACCCTTTATCCAATGATCTCCTTCCCCCCTTTTTAATCTGCCCATCCCCCAAACCCCGCACCGAAACACCCTATCCCCACTTTATACATTCTACTTTCTTTGATGCAGGAAAAAATTCCCCCCCAATTCTTTACTTTCTCGCCCTTTTATCCTAATCATCAATTTTTTTCTCGCCCCCAAAAAAACGGTATTAAAAGGCCCCCCTCACCCTTTTATTTACTCAAAACGGGTTAGAAAGTTATTGTAAAAAAAATTTAATCAAAAACTTCAAAAAAGGAATGTGGATCCCCCGGGGTCTCTGGGGCCCTTTTCTTTTCTCTCTACAATGTTCCCCTCCATATAATAAAAACCAACAATGATCTCTTTTTTATCCGATATACTCATTCATCAGTGATATTTTAAAATTCCTTTTCCCCCCCCAAATATTCATGCCTTTAAACATTCAAAAAGGGTGACCAAACAATTACAACTTTGCCTTAAAAACCGAAGCCATTTTTCATAACCACAAAATTTCCTCTATCGCAAAACTTCAGTAAATTTCCCAAAAGTCATTCCCTTTTCCAATTCTGTAAATTTAGGAGTAGTTCTTCAACACATCTCAGAAAAAATCATCACCCAACCCGCCGTCTTTACTATCAATTTCGGTGAAAAAGCGCGATTAAGTATCTTTAGATCAAAATTTTCCCAATTGTAATTTTTTTCTTTATTTAGACCCTTGTATTCTCTTTTGGTGGCCTACCACTCATCTTCCCCTTTTTTAACCATACAAAACTTGCGGGTCGATTCCTAAAAACAAAAAATTTAACAATCACTCTCTTCTGCGATTTTTCACTGGGGCCCTTTTCACAAAAAACTGGGGTATAAAACAAAACCTCTTTTAAATTCTCCACAAAACTGCACCCCTTATCTCTGTAACTTCTTATCTGTAACCCATCCCCTTTTCCCCTTTGTTCACCCCCCCTTTCTTTGTCTTTTTTAACACCCCGATTCAAACAAAACCCCTGTTGGCCGGCTCCTTCTTTTTCTGGGCACCCACCTAATACTCCCCCTTTCACTTCGCCAAAAGCCTTTTTCTTATACCCTTAAATCCCTCAAAACACCTTATTTCTACCCGAGACTTCCCCCAAAAATCTGTCCCCATTTTCAAAATTTCAATTTGGGGCCAAAAATTTTTGTTGGGTTTTTAAATGCCCTTGGGGGGTTTTAAAAAAAAAAATTGGGGGTTTGGGGTTGGGGTTTTTTTTAAAAAAAACCCTTTCCGCGAATTCATGATGTCTCGCCCGGTTTTTGACCCCCTTTGTTTAAGGGAAATCGGGAAAAGATGATGTAAAACCCTTTAAAAAAAAATTTTTGGTTTTTAAAAAAAAAGATTTGGGCATAAAATATTTTTATTTTTTTAAAATAGTTTAAAATTTAAAAATTAGTAATTTTAAAAAATTTTAAAGGGGTAAAAAATAAAACAAAAAATTTTAGGGAAAAAAGAAAAATAAATTTTGGGGTTTTATTAAAAGGTAAAAATTTTTTTTAATAAGGTTCCCGGTTTTTAAAATTTGGGAAAAAAAAAAATAAAAAGTAAGGTTTTGTAAAGGAAAAATTTTTTAAAAAAATTTAAGGGAAGTAAAGGGTTTTGAAAAAAAAATTGGTTTTGGGGATGGGGGGGAATGAATTTTTTTAAAAATTTATTTTGTGGGGGTTTTTAAATTTTTTTTAAAAATTTTGGTTTTGGGTTTCAAAAAATATTAGGTAAAATTTAAAAAAATAGAAATGGGGTTTAGAAGGGAAAAAAAAAGTTAAATTTTTGAAAGAGGTTTATTTTTTTAAAAAAGGTTTTTTTGGGGGAAAAAATTTATATTTTTTTGTGAAATTTTTAAAAAATTGGGTTTTTTTTTACAAGTTTAGCGCTTATAAATTTCCCTATATTATTATTTTTTATTATACCGTTCAAAATTTCACATTATTCATTAAAAAAACTCCAAAAGTTGCTTACCAAAAAAAATTAAAATCTTGTCTTCCAAATTTTTAAAAGAAAAAATTTTGTGTTTGTACCAAACAAAAATCATCAAACTCAAGTCGTCACCCCGTTTTTGGAAGCGTTGGCTTTTAAAACACCCCAAAGCATCAAAAAAGAAATCATCATTTTTTTTTAAAGGTCATAACACATTTTTCTAATAATTTTAATAAAGCCATTGTCAGTTTTTCTCCAAAAAAGGTGAGTCTGTGGGGGTGAATAGATTTGAAAAAACATCTTTCTTTGTGTTCAAAACTCTTTCTAATTTTTATATAACAAATTTTCAGTTTCGTTGATTCTTTTTTTAAAAACTCAGAGTGCACTCCCTTTACAAAATCCATACACCTCCAGAGGCTGCCCTGCTTATAAGTTTCTTGTTTTGAAATTAACGTTAAACTGGCAAATGTGCTGTCTTAGTTACAAAAGAAACGTTTTTTTGGAAAAAAATCTACGTGTGACAAATTTAATAAAATTGGGTTTTCAAAATTTGGAATTTATCACAAAATTGTAAAAAAAAAATATATTACCAATTTACTTTCCCGTATATTTTTATTTTTGTTTCATGGTTCAAACACCTATTTCGCGCTGTGCTTACTAGGGGATGAGCCGGGGCCAAAACCCCATTCTCTCCCTCCCCCGGGGAAGGGCTCCTGAGTCTCCCGATTTCAGGACTTTTTACTTCAGCCCTTCCCGTTCTTGGCCCGCCTAAAAGCTCATGTGGCTTTGGTCTGGTTTTTTTTGGTTGCTGTCAGAGCGAAGTTTGTGTGTTGGTCGTGATTCCTTTTCTTGCCTGACTTTCCTCCCGCCCCGGCCAAAAAGGGGGGGGGGGGGGAAAAAAAAAAGGGTTTAAATTTTTTTTTTTTGGGGGGGTTTTTTTTAAAAATTTTTTTAAAAAAAAATTTTTTTTTTTTAAAAAAAAAAAAAATTTTTTTAAAATTTTTTTTGGAAAAGGAAAAATCAAAAATTTTTTTTGGGGTTATTTTTTAAAAATTAACCCGGGGGAAATGGGGGGGGGAAAAAAAATTTTTTTTTTTAAAAAATTTTTTTTTAATTTTAAAATTTTGGGTTTTTTTTTTTTTTTTGGGGTTTTGGTTTTAAAAAAATTTTTTTTTGGGGGGTTTTTTTTTTTTAAAATTTTTTTTGGGGAAAAAAAAAAAAAAGGGGGGGGGGGGGGGTTTTTAAAAAAATTTTTTTTTTTTAAAAAAAAGGGGGGAAAATTTTTTTTTTGGGTTTTTTTTTTTAAAAAAAAAAAAATTTTTTTTAAAATTTTTTTGAATATTTTGGGGTTATTTTTTTTTTGGGAAATTTTGGGGTGGGGGTTTAAGGGTAGGGGGGGGAAAAAATTTTTGGGGGGGGGGGGTTTTTTTTTGGGGGTTTTTTTTTTTTTTTGGGGGGGAAAAAGGGGGGTTTAAAGGTTTTTTTTTTGGGGGGTTTTTGGGGGGGGTTTTTTTGGGGGGTTTTTTTTGGCCCCCCTTTTAACCCCCCTTCCTTTCCCCCCCCCCCCGGGGAAAATGGGGGGGCCAATCCCCCCCCTTTTTTTTCCCCCGGGGCCCCCCCCCCCCCCCTTTTTTTTTTTCCCCCGGGGGAAAAATTTTTTTGGGGTTCCCCCATCCCTTTTTTTATCAGTTGTATGGCCATTCCCCCTCAGCCCTTTTTGGTTTTGAGACAATTGCCCAAATTTTTTAAATTTTTTAAAAAAGTAAGTCATGCCCATAATGTCCCTTTTTTCCGTTAAACACATATTTTTCCACCATCGTTTACTGTGCTGAAAAAACTGTCATTTTTTTTATATGGTGTAGTTTTTTCTTTGTCCCATCTGTTTGTCTTCCCTTTTCCCAAACCCACCATTTCCTTTCCCCCGTTATCCACGTTCACCTTTGGTTTTCCACACACTCACAGCAGGGTACTCTGGCACAGCAGTCAACCCGGGCGTTCTCTGTGGTTTTGCCGACCCTGCTGACGTTCCCTCCCGCCCTTTTGTTTTTCCCGTTCTGGGGGGTTCGGCTGTGCTCCCCAAGTCTGGAAGTCTGCCACTTGTTTTGGGGGTCAACAAACCCCTTTCTGTTTAATTTTGGTGGGCCTGGGAAACCCCCGGGGAAACTGTTGACGCGTGCCCGGTGGGCCCTTGTGGGGCTTCTTGTGCTGGATTTCCTCTTTTTGGGAAGGGGCATTAACTTTTCACACTATAGATAAAACTGCCATTTGGCGCTCTTGGATCCAAATTCCTTTCCTCTGTATAGTCTCTCTGTAAATTTTTATGCTGTTTCTTCTCAGTCATATCTTCTGGTAATATGTCATATGGGAGTTGAGTAGTTTGCGGTGCACTGGTCTGGTAATGCTGGTAGTTCCTGATTCTCCAGGGTTGTGCTATCTCAAGATGATTTTCCATTGTGATCAGTTGCGTGTTCTCTCCTGAAGTTGTGTTTTGGAACATAGTTTTTCATCCCTTCCCTCTGGCTTTGCTGATTAGCGTGATTTCTGTCGTATCTACGATTTCTGTATGGTACTTTCTGTGTCGCCCTGAGGTAATAGTTTTCATTCTGTGAGGTTCGCAGCCCAGAGAAATCATTCTCATCATAGCTGTCTTCTGGATTCCGCCCATCTGGAAATCGTGTTGAGACTGGTATCGTCCTTATTGATCAACTCTAATCTGTCGTGTCTGTAAAAAGCAGCTATACCCTGTCGCTTGTAGAAGTCCAACAGTTGTCTCTGCCCTGTTGTTAAATCAGAAGTGACTCTGATATTCTTACTTCCCAGTGAGTCTCGTAGCTCTCTGTCTGTCAGTATTTTCATTTTGTCTCCCCACCTCTGAAACTGTACAATCAGTGGGCGAGCTTCTTTATCACTCTGTCTTCTTCCTCCGACATGGAATGTCCTTCTTATATCCCAGTGAGTCCACCTATGTCTGGAATAGACAGTCAGAATGTCTAGGATTTGATCCTCGCATGTCGTTCCGTATCTCCCTGATGGTTCACGCATTCCAAAGAATTTCAGGTTGAAGGATTTTTTTCTGTCTCTGTCTGTTCTGCCGCCTGTTCCAGTGTGTCCAGTCTCTGCGGTATTTAACTGTAGTCTTCTTGCAGATTTCTGATATGCTCAGCCCCCGGACTTGCAAACTCTTAATCTTTCAGTCTATTAACATCATAGACCATCTGGCGGAGTGTGTTGTCTAGATGATCAAACTTGCTGTTCAGAGTACCGTTGATAGAGGCTGTGTGGGATTGCAAGCAATGTAGCATCTGCCATAAACACCAGTCCATGACTTGGAAAACAGTATTGTACTGTGCATCAGGACCAGCTCAGTGATGTGGCTTGTGGCCCAGTGGTCTATCAGGTGACTGCGGGAAGGGACAGGAGGGCGTGACGGCTGCTTCATTAAGGACTTGCACCCTTTACTTTACCGCAAGCTACCTTGTGACTGCATTTTGTGGGATTGAACGACTTTGATGTGTAGATCGTCTGCCACAAGCGCTAGCCAAATACAAACTGGGATAAAGAGAGAGAGAGAGAGAGAGAGAGAGAGAGAGAGAGAGGAGAGAAGAGAGAGAGAGAAACGAGAATAGAAGTCGTTTTCATAATTCGATGGTTCATTTACAAAAGGCACGACCCACAGAAAGTAGGCAGAAAACAAAAATGCAAAAAAATTATGCAGTACAAAAAAACCAATAATCTAAATCAAACACAAGTAACCTGGGACAAAATTTTTCTCTTGTAACTGAAAACCCCTTATTAAAAAATGAGGCAGATTGTAAACAGTTTTTTCATGGCTGATCCATCAGATATTAATCAACAAAAAATGTGGGGTATAAAAACTTGGGAATTAATTTTACATGAAAATAGTGAAAAAGGGACACTTAAAAAAAAAAAAAGTTCTTTGTCTTCGCGATTCTTTACTGTGGGAAAAGCATTTTGAAACACGCCCCTTTAGCAGAGAGGAGGTGCTTTAATTCCGATGGGCCGAATCAAAATTTATTGAATGAACCCAAAGTGTTACCCAAATTTCTGGAGGTATTTTTTACTACTTTGCAAAGCCTAGACCCTGATAGATCGAATCAATTGCTAGCGTTGATTGGTTTTCCGACTTTTGCCATCAACGTCAACCTTCTTTGGGGAAGATTTAAAAAATTAAATACATTTCTTGTTTTTAACCCCCTGATTTCCTACTATCCAAGCCCAGTTCGTAAAAAATGTAATTAGATCCCCAATTATCTTTCCCTTTGTCTTTTAAATTAAACATGTTACATGTTTTTTTCGGGGTACCCTTTCGTTTATTCTTTTTTAATTTTAAAACCATCTAATAACTAAGTGGAATTAATGAAAATAGGTTCTGTTTGTTTCACCAACACCAAATTGTTGTGTTTCCTTTTAATCCCTAAAAACGTTTTCAGTGCAAACAATAAAACAGTTTTCACAAAAAAGGGTTTTAACGGAAGTCCCAAAATTTTCAGACCCACCCTGCAATGGCTGTACTTGCATATAAATTCTTTAGAAAAAAAAACTTGTAGAGAGTTATTTTTTAAAACACAAACGTTTCCTCATTTTTAAACGCACATTTTTTGCTTTACAGCAGGTCCTTACAACAGCTGCAAAATTTAAATAATTTTTAAAAATTATACTTAGATTCGTAAGCATTTCAATTAACATAAAAAAATCATCAAAAAACCCTTTTCTCAGCTGCTAATATTTCCCCTTTTTCTAATTAAAATGAATTGTCTTGTTCAATTTAAATTTTCAATTCCAATTCACTTGCTGCATTTGTAAGTTGTTGACTGATTTTGCATGCCAATACTGCCTTAGAAAACAAACAGTATCTCACCAGTAACAAAATAAACAGTTCAAAAAGTCATTTGAAATCTGGCACCAGGTTTCCTTTTTTTAAATTTTGTTGTATGCTAGTTCATTGATAAATAGAAAACAGGACAGGATACTCACCCCCTTGTTTTACCCCTTGTACATTTTATATAGCCAGAAAATTTTTGTTTCACCTAACTCTGTTTTAACTGTTTTATCATACTTTGACACATTTAAGGGTTTTCCTAAAAATCCTTGTTTTTTTTTATTAAAAATAGGCCACAACAAATTTCTGCTTATAAAATCAAAAGCTTTTTCAAAGGTAAAGGCCATGTACAATTTTGAATCAAAGACAAAGTTTCTGTTAAAATGTAAAAAATGTAAACATTTTTGTAAAAGGGTTAGTATCATGCTTAAATCCAGCTGGTATTTCCCTGTTTATATCTATAGTATAATATTCTTAAAGGTCTGTTGAAAAAGGGTAAAAAATATTTTTAACTAATATCAAAAATTGAAATTCCTCTTATTATTTGTCATTAACCCTTCCTTTTTTTCAAATAAAGAATCACAGATTAGACCAGCCCTAGAAAAAATCCCTTTAGGGAACAAGTGTTGGAGTTTTGTGTCAGAGTCGAGGTTTCCTCTGAATTGGGAAACCTGTACCCCAAGTACTACGCCCAGTGGGGAGAAAACCCCCGACCCAAAAACCCCCCGCTATGGCAAAACCCGCTTGGGAGGGAGGGGGCACGCCAAGCAATCCACCCCCAAGAAAACCAAATTGGACAACACGAAAAAAGCAGGGCCGGAGGGGTTAAGCCGGGAACCAAAAACCCGCCTTCCCTTTGAGGGGTTCCCCAGGAGGATGGAAATATGCGATGGGAGCAAAAAAACACGATAAAAACTCCGGCTGAAAGGGGCCTCATTGGAATAACACCCCTACCTTGAGCATGTGGGAAGCTCCAAGGAAAACCCATGAATACAAAGATACGAATGGGACATACTTGGACTGGCCGAAGTTTGGGTGGATTCGACGAAACCCCCAAAAAAAAGATCACAAACTATGGTTTTGTGGCGACGACCCCAAAACCCCAAACGGAGTAGGTTTCTTCAACAAGAAGGGGACTAAAATGTCTTCAGCGTCCCCAATCTCAAGCGATGATCTCCATTGTGTCGCAGCAAACCACACAACTGACCATCATACAGTTATTGCACCAACATCAGACAAAGTGATGAAGAAATCAGTGTTTCTACAAAGATTTGGGATGCCATAAAATCACCCCAAAAAAGGACTTTCTCGTGATCCAGGGCGACAGGAATGAAGATCGGACCTGAGCTTATGACCAAGGGGCAGGGACGTAAGCCGTTTTGGCGTGGACGAAACCAATGATAGAGGTCTCGACTTTTGGTTTTCGAAACACCCACAATCTTCTCGCCAACCCCCCTATACCCCCAAAAACATCAAAAAGAACGACGTGGCATCACCAAATGGAAAGACAAAAAACCAGATTGACAATCGGCCCCCAACGATTTAAGCGAGCACAACAAGCCCAGAAAGAATTTTCCCTGGCCTGAATTCGTACCACGCATGGTATCATGACCCTACAGATAAAGCTAAAGACCAAGAACCAAAAGAAAAATCCCCGTTTGGGGTTAAACATGGAAAAGTGAAGGGGACCCGAAGCCCGCTGAAATCTTTAAAGCGAGTGGGGGGCGATTTGCAGCATTAAATTTCCTCCAAGTGACATAACAACCTCACTGAGACCTTCAGTAAGCCCATTCAGGCGACGGGCCTGGGATCCTTGGAAAGGGGAAAAAGAACCAACCTTTGGGTTACCAACATACCCTGGACCTTGGGGCGCCCAACGTAGGGAGCAAAAGCCAGAGAAGAAAAAAAAACCCAGAAACGACGAAGAGTATAGAACAGTCAAAGGTCATCAAGAAGAAGGATGAGGCCGGGGAACTGGATGTAGAACAATGCCCCAAGGTTGAGAAGGCAATGGCAAAAAGGAGACAGAAAAGAGGCGTCCCAGACCATAAGGTACCCCAAAGTCCCAGCAGCCAAGCCCCGTTTTTAAAGGCAAAGGGGGTCAGTTTTTACAAGACGCCATATAAATGAAGAGGGGACAGAATTGCAGGCCGTACAACTCAAGCTGAAGGTGCCCGAACAAATTCAGGCAAGATCCCAGCCCATGTTCCGGAAAAAGCACACGGGTTTGCTGGAGGAAGAGGAAAAGAAGCAAAAAGATCCCGAAAGGAGGCAAGTCCCCAGGGATTGAAAACTCTCGGTGGCTCATCAAGAACGGAGGCCCAGAGGATCAAGGCATTACCAAATCATCTGCCAACGATCTGGACCAAAAAAAGATGGCCTGAACAGTGGACCCCAATATCATAGTTCCCTTCAAAAAAGGGAGACCTGAAAAAGTGCCAAAATTCGAACAATCATCTGATAACCCTCCAAGCAAAGTTTGCTACGCATTCCCTTGAACGACTGAAACCACAAGCAGAAGAAAATCCTTCGAAGAACAGGCAGGATTCAGCCCCAGGTCGAAGCATGTTGAGCAACTTAACATCAAAATCTATAGAAAAGCATTCCAAACATCGCAGGGGCTCTATAAAATTCATTTGACTTAAAAGGCCTTCGACGGTGGGGCAAGAATCTGTGGCAAGTCATGGGACTATCTTCGACGGGGACCTGATTCAAGTCATCCAGGGCTGTAAACGCCCCCACAGTGCAGTCCTCAGGGGTGGAGAAACGGGGAGTTCTTCGGACTCAGTTGGATTTTGACAGGGCTCCCGCTACCCCCCCGTCTTTTAACTTTCCGGGAGAAATCATGCAGGGGGGCCCTCCTTGACTTAAGACACAATAAATTAGGAGGAAGGCCAGCTGCAATCTTCGTTTTCGCAGACGATTTGATCTCAGGGCCGCCCGTGAAGAAGAACCCCAGGATCCACCACCAGACGGGAAACCAGCCAATGCCCCGGTATGGAGATCAGACGGAAAAGAGCAAGATCCAGTGAACAGTCCCACACCCCCCACTCCCCCAGCATAAGATGAGTGGCGAACACTAGAGGAGGTAAAACTTTCAAGTCCCTTGGAGCAGTCATCACCAAAAAAGGCCCACGGCGCACAAGAGGTGAAGATCGATTGTGGGGACTCCCTCCTTACAAAGTGGGAAAGTTGGAGAAACCCACAAATCAAACCCACATTTAAGGTCAATCTAAAAGCCTCGTCAAACCCCATTCCTTGTAAGCGTGAAGCAGGACACTTACTGCGATTTAAAAAGTCGCTTCAAGTTTTGAGATGAAGTCCTCAGGGGACCCTGAACATCACCTCAGGCCCGCAAAACCAATGAATACGTTGGCACAGATCGGGGCAGGGCTGGAAAAAAGAACCATTGCAGTCAGTCAAAGGAGGAAACTAAAATGGTTGGCCACCAAAAGGCAAAACAGCTGAAAAGACGTCCTGCAGGGAATGGTGGAAGGAGCGGGGAGGCAGGGCGCCCAGCAAAAGTGGATATCCAACATAAAGGGGAGTGGGGGGCCCTCACTGCCAAACCCCTGAAAGCAGCCCAGCAGAACCAGGCGGCCACTTGCAGCGTCCGTGCGGGTCCCCAACGGTCGCCCCCGACCAAGGGATGAGTGGTGGTGAGTGGTTGGAAATTTTACAAAGAAGTTAACTATTTGTTGGAAGGAGCTTTTAAAGTTCCCCAATAATCCCATCTGGGCATGCAGCTTTGCAATTTTTCAATTTTTTAAGAGCAAACATGATTCTTTTGGGAAAAAATTGGGGACACCATGAAGTCATTTTCTCTTTTAAAGAAGATAAGGGCCTAAACCCCCCAAATGAACCTTTTTTAAATAACCCCTTGAAAGGGTAAAACCTTTAGTTTTGGGAAATATTTTTCAAAATTTCCCCTCCAAAAAAAAATGGTCATGAGGGCCCAAAAATTGTTTGGTTATTTTATAGGTTACTTCAAAGGGGGGACGGTACCCTAGGGGTTTTAGAACTTCCCGCTCGCAATCTGACGACCCGGGTTCGTTTCCGTTAAAGGGGGAATTTTTCCCTGGAGAAAAAGTACAGATTTTCACTCTCCCCCAAAGTTTTTGGTGAGCTATAAACCGAGGCCCCGTGTCGTCACAGGCAGAACTCTTGCGCACACCTTAAAATCCTGTTCTGCTTTTTGTAAGAGTAGGCCTTGTGTGCAGGTGGGAACATATGCCAATTTACAAACCGCTAACAACGGGGACGGGATGAAAAACCCACAAACTGTTTTTTCCATTATCCCCGAGATAAAATGAATAAAATAAAAAAAAAAAAAAAAAATAAATACCAATAAAATTTTTTTCCCAACATGCTTAAAATTTAAATCTTTTTTTTGTAATCACACATTTTTGTACTTTTCTAGTTTAAACAAATCTTTCCCTGCTTTAGCCCCCTGAATGCCAAAATCTTCTTAAAAACCACAACTCTTTTTTGCTATAAAAACAACCTAAATGAACCAACCCTTGTGATTTTTGTTGTAAATTCAAATTTCCCTTTCTTCATGCATGATGACATTCTCTGAAGCATCATTCAATAGCTCATAGCTCCTAAGCATTCAATAAATCATTTCTCTGGGGTTTGAATCGTTTTGGGTGATTATACATGAAACTTATCATAAAAATGTGACTACGCTTTAAACCCAAAACTAAATTTTATAAAGTGATTTTGGGCACAGGTTTCCTGGCTTTTTAACTTCTTTTTGGGAAATACATTATGAAATTTCATCGGAAAGTAATTGATTCAATTCGATCACTACTTTGCTTTTTTCACAATAGAAAAGTTTCATAAAGCTCATTTAAATTGGACATAAAATTGACACCGTTATCTCATAATGTATGGCGCACCTTTGGTGCTTTTACAAAAACCATTTAAAAACACTAAAACCCAAAATCTGGCAGTATTTAACAAACATTACAGTAAGGAAATTGGGGAAAATTTGAGAAAAAACAGTAAACTTAATATAAACTTGAAGATGTTGAATCCCCGGTACTGAATGAGAGGGATATACTACAAATTTAATGTTTAATGCAAAAAGATTAAAATAAAATTCTAAATTTTAAACAACAACAAATAACAAAACAGTCTTCAAGTAGCACAAATTCCCTTTGATCGTAATCAAAATGTATGTAAAAAGGAAAACCCCTCGGTTTGAACATAAAGCACACATCACAATGTTTTTGCACATGTAACACCTTCACAAAATAGTGTTTTGTGTTTTTTTACTAAGGTAGCAAATTTCCCAAAAGGTAATTTTTCCCGATAAATTTTATTTCCCTTGTTTTAAACTGCCCACCTTTTCCCAAACGTCATTCCCCCCAGAACAGGGGGGAAAAAGGCGGGTCAAGATTTACAAGTCTGATTTTTCCCCTTTAAAGGGGTTTATGGTTTGTCTTTTTAAGCAAACCCCAACTTTAATTTTTTAAAGGGTTTGGGAAAGGGGTTTTATGAGGTATTTGTCTAATTTTGTGTTAAAGGTTTTCAACTTGTAAATTTTAGAAGTAATTATTTTGAACAAGAAAGCAAGTGAAAATTTGAATTAGTCATTGTCTTTGGGTACTAGGTTGATTTTGGGCAGAAAAATTTTCAGCAACAAGTGCTGAAAAATCAAAAAAGGGCTTTTCACGTGTATAATTTGTGTGTAAAGGCCCTAGTGTGGTTTTTAATGAATTTTTTTAAAAAAGCAAATTTTTTTTTTGTGGAAATGAAATGGCAAACTTTAAAAAAGGTGCAATGATTTTGGAATGTCTTGGGGATTAATCGTATTAAAATTTAAATAAGAATTAATGTTTACACATTTTTCATGGATAGACCATCAGCTGTCCTCAAGTAAATGAAAATGTGTAAGACTAGGGTTTTTGTTTGGGGTTTTGGTGGATATTTAGATTTTTTTGGGGGAAAATTTTTCTAAAAAGAGTTGGGAAATGGAAAGTGAGAGTACTTTTGAAGTTTTTTTTCACTGTGGAAACCCTTATAAGTTTTTCAATTTTTTCTGTTGGGGTATTCATATTGGGGTTTGCCTTTAATATTTTTTTCCTAAAAGGTGGGTTTGTGTGATTGTACCCTTTGCCCTGATTAAGATTGATTTATGAGAGATCAAATGGTTTATTGATTGTTCCTTTTTTTTTCGGAAATCGGTAAAGGGGGGTTTTCCATCCCCTTTAATCCCCTTTAGGCTACATCATATTCAACTTATCTTTTTTGTCATCGTCAATCTTTTGATCTGTGATTTGAGAATCCTGTTTGGGTTGGTGTGGGGACCTGGACAAAAAAATTTAACAGGATAGTTTGTTTTTAAAATTGTCCCTGTAGTCTGGTATGTGTGGTTTGTAATTTATAGCAGTAGTAGTAAAAAAATTTGTAACCCCCAATTTGCTTAGCCGGAAGAAACATTGAATGAATTTGTTTGTCACATTCATGTTTTTTCAGTTTGCTTATGATTTGGGTGATAATTTTTTACTACTACTTACGTCCCCTTTTATAGTTCTTTTCTATTTTCTTCTACCCTTTTCCTATCCCCCAAATACCCCCACCCCATAGAGGCGACCCCTAACCCTCTTTGGGTTTACTAAAAGACAAAGGGGAAAAGTTGAACCCTTTTTCTGGTGCCAAATTAGTGACTGGAATCAGGGTGGTACTTAAAGAATTCCTGATTGGGACCCAACCCAAGTTTAATTTTGCTTATATTTGAAAACCACATATATTTTCTTATTTTAAACTTCTAATTCACGGACAGGGGAAAATATAACCCTTTTTGAATAAAAAAAAAATCCCGTTTTTTTTTTCCCCCTGTTTAGTCAAATTTGACGTAGGTGTTAAAATTATTTTAAATCCAAAAAAAAATTGTTTTGACAGCTTTTTCAAAAGTCTCTGTAAGACCAAAAATTGAATGAAAAAAAAAATTTTAAAAAAATCAAAAAAATGTTTTAAAAAGAAATCCAATTTTCCCATAAAAAAAGGAAAGTTCTCATTTATCTCCCACAAGACAGACATCAAAAACACAAGAATTACAGAAAGCAAATCTTGCCCCAAAAGTAAACATCATTTGACCCTAAATTTTTACAGAGGGGGGAGAAGACAAGGCAACCTCCCCCATCAGAAAAACAACTTTGGTGTGGTAAAAAGGGGGCCCCTATGTAAAAATTTCATGTGAAAATCGTGAATTCAAACCAAAAAAGGGAACCCTCACAGTTCACTGTTCACTGTTCACTGGTCCCGTAAAACCGCCGGACTTTGGGGGGCGCTGCATGGGGGACGAACGGTGGCCCAGCGGGGCTCCACTTAGCAATGTGGGCGTTCCCGGGGTGACACGAAGCCCTTCCCCTGTCCAATCAGGTGTCGTGGGCCCACTTTTTCCCCTCTTTTCCCCCCCGTTTTCTCTTCCCCTGGCGTTCCTTGCAGGATGGGTCTTTGCACCCCCTTTCTGAGGTGTTACGTGCCCTACCATCTGAGTTTCCTCTTTTTCGCCGTGGTCAGGGGTCTTATAGCCCCCCACCTGTGATGATCATTCTGCGGATTCATTTTTGGTGAATGGCCCTTTGTATGAGATGCAAGGGGCCCTTCCCTGGGGGATTCATTTTTGTTTGGGACCCTTTTGTGGGTTTGCGTTTTGTGTCCAGCCCACATGCGTAAGCATGTTGAGGTGACTAGCGCGTTTTTGAACTTTACTTGGGTTCCGAGAGGGATGTTTTATCTTCCATAGGGTCTTCAGTCTTCCCATTGCTGCTGCTGTTGTGCCCGCCTTGCTGGGATTTGGGTCTTCGATCCCTCCTCACTTATGATGGCTCCAAGGTCTTGAATGGTCAACTGTCTCCAGTTTTTTTCCCGCGAGAGTGATTTGGGTGGTGATTGGCTGGGCACGTTTGTATGAGTTTGGGTTTTTCCGGCCTGATTCCAGCCGATCGTGGGGATATTTCGTCCTTTCTTCACTGGGTTTGGGCCCCAGTTCCTCTTCATTTCCTGCCAGACCGTCAATGTCATCGGCAAACCTGGGGTTTGGTGTTGTTCCCCCCCAAGCGACTGTCCCTGTGTGGTTTTCCCAAGGCGTCAGTCATGATGCGTTCGAGAAAATTTTAAATAGTGTCGGCACAATGTATCCCCGGCAAATTGCTCTGAGGAGGTAAATTTTTGGGTCCTCCATCAAAATTTAACCCCACTTTTCTCCCCCGGGCAGGGGGCTAGCGGTTCCTTTTTTTTTTTATTAAGTTGTAAAGGGGAATTTGGGGCAAAAGATTTGCCATCAAAAAAGAGAGGGTTTAAAGGGACCAAGCGGGGCCTGCTTTCCCTCATTTTGGGCTTGCTTGAGGGGGGAGCCCACTTATGTGGGGATTTCTCTAACCTTTTTTTTAAAATAAACTACTACTACTATATTACTATAATTTTGGAATTTTATATGCGCTGAATCTTGAAAGCAACAAATCAAAGTGCTCAGATGATAGGGGATTTTTTTATATTACTTTATTCAAGGATAATGGAATAACCTCTTGTTTTTTTTTACACCCAGTCCCGGGTATATACGTTTTGCAAAATTTTGTCATCTGTTCCCACCGGCACACAAGGCCTATCTTTCAAAAGCGGAAAACGGTTTTAAATGTGTCAAAAGTTTTGCATGCGTTTGCACACGGGGCCTGGTTTATGTCTCAACGAAGGATTTAAACCCTTTCAAGAAAACTTTCCCCAAAATGAACATGTTTGTCCCTTTTTGTTTTTGCATCACCTTCAGAATCCTAACCTTCTGTTTGTCAAAAACCCATCTGGCAACAATTGATGGGTCTGTTCTAGAATGAATTTGGTGCACAGGTCACATTCGAATGTGTGGGTTTGTTCAAGGTTGTCTTTTGAATCAAACCCCCCACATTCTTTGTTTGTTTCTTTCCTGTGTGCTGATGGAAGGCGTGGAGGCAGCAGAGTTACTTGGGTTGGGTCCAGGGTTCACGTATATGTCCCACCACATAGCAGCACTGGTTTTTTCGATTTGGTAGGGAAACAAATACACAAAGGGGCAAAACCAATAAAACACCCGCAATGCATGAGCAAGCTTTTTAAAAAAGGGGACTTGCATTTCCATCTTGAATTTGACAAAAAAAGCTGAGCTTACCTTTGGTAAAAAAGGCGAGAGAGAGAGAGAAGGGGGAAAAGAGAAGAGGAGGGGAGAGAGAGGAAAAAAGGGAGAGAGAGAGAGAGAGAGAGAGAGAAGAGAGAGAGAAGAACGCTTAAACTTTAAAGTTTTTGTCATTTCCCAAAATAGCCTTTTTTACAAGGAAGAGTAACACAAATAGTTTGTGAAACAGTAAATGAAAAAATTTGGAAATTTTTCAGTACAAATTTGGTTTGGCAAAAGAAAGGATATCCCCGTTAGCGAACTAATTATAATAGAACATTGGCTTTAAAAAAATTACAGTAAAAAAAAAGTGAAATCTGTCAGACAATTAAGTTTTGGCAAAAAAAAAAAAAGGAAAGGATCCATCCAGTATAGAGAAATAATGATAATGATAAAAATTTGGCGTAAAAAATTTAAATCACCTGTTTAATACAAAAAAAAGAAAAAGGAAAATAAATGAAAAAGAAAAAAAAACATTCAGATCACCATCCATTCAAATTTAAATGAAAATTTTCAGCCTTTTTTTTCTTGCTTACTTGGAAAAAACATTGCCTTTAAGGGGCCCATATATTCATGTTTATATAGTTGGTGCGAATGGGTTTTTCTTAATTTTTGTGTTTGCAATAAACTTACTTTAAGATTTCATTACATGTTCTTTTCAGATGACAAAATAGAAAAAATTCGGACTTTCTGTTGCTTGTAGAATTAGAATTTTATGTTCTTTGTATAGTTTTTTATGCTTCCATTGAAACAAAAAAAAGAATTTCATCGTCAAAAGTATGACCACACAATGGACATGGAATTCATGGCTGTCTCAGTTTGGGAACCATATTTTGTTTTCATTTAAAACTCGTGTTCTTAACCTCAATTGACATTAATTAAGCCGACCATTTTTCAGTAGCAAATTTATAATTTTTTCTGTTGGAATCAGATTGAACGAAAAGAAGCGTATTTTTTTTTACTTTCCCAAAACTTAGGCTTTTGTTTAAAATGAAATTTGCCAAAACTTTAAATTTCCAAAAGAAACTGGCGCTCATTTTCCCACCTCTGAGACATCCTACAATCCCCAAAACCCGCTCGACAAAAATTTTTTAAATTGATATACCCAGTTCTCTTACACAGTTCCCCCCTGTATAATTAACATATGGTAAGACTGTCTAATAAAGTTTTGTGGAAATTTTAATAGTTTTTTAACCAATATTAATGCATTTTTACAAAGTTCAATATTAAAGGAAACTTCCCGTCTCTCCTATAGTACAGTATTAAATGAAGTATTTACTTTAAAAAAAGTTTTTGGCAAATGTGTGAACTCTTCCATGTGCATATTAAAAATTCCCCTTTTTTTCTGAAGTGAGGTAAGCATCAGTTTATCTGTGGTCAAATAATTTCCAGAATAGGGGAAAAATCTATCGAGTTCACTTTTTGTAATGTTTTTAGGATTTTTATTACACCTTTTTCCCCCTTCCCACAAGACTTGCCATGCAAATTTTTACTTAGCATTGTTGAAAAAAATCCTAAAATTTATAACGTATTTTAAATATTTTTCTTCAGTAATTCTAAAACAAACTTCCGAACGATAAATGACCCCCCCATTTAAAAACAATAATGTTTGTTTTTTTCCATGTTTATGACAATGAAAATTTTCTGCCGTCTTTTTAAGATATTTAAATAATGTTACAAACTGATACAGTCTCAGACAAAAAAATATTTCTTAGCAAAAGTTAAGAAAAACCTCGATTGCACCCGGAATTATTTGAATGTCGTGTTTTCCTTTCTTGAAATCAATAGCAGTCATTTTTAAAAGAACGAAAACTCTGTGGGCTCATAAAAAACAACCCCGCTTCACTCCCTTGGGGCATTTAAAAGAAAACTGAATATTCATTTCCGCACGCACAACCCTGTATGAAATTTTAAATTTTCTAAGGGGTTATAATTTACCATTTACCGTTTTTTTCGTACTACATTCCCCAATATCTTTCTATTCACGAATCGAAGCCCTTTCTAAAATCAACAAAGCAAAATATAAATTTTTTCTGGACGCAAATGTTTTTTTAACGAGAGAGAAAGAGTAAATATGGGGATCTACGTGCTGCCTTTTGCTCTAATCCCGCTTTCTCTTCAATTAATTTTTTTTTGTTATTGCCCACTGGTTAATCTCTTATTCAAAATAAAAATAAAGTTTATTAATACACTGGGGGAGATACCCCCCATGTTATCAGCATTTTAACATTTTTTAAATTCAGAATTTTTATGATTCAGTCCCTGCAAAGGGAAACACTCTTTTTCAAACAGAAGTTAAATAAAAGAACAGGAAAAATAATTTAAATGGTTTGCATATTTCAGATTTTCCAATTTTTTTTATCAGGGCAGACATTTTCCTGTTTTTTTAAATGTTCAATGCATCAATAAATTATTCTGGTTATAGGATTTTTAAACAATGGGGTTTAAACATATTTTCATTTTTTGTAGTACTCCCATTTTCTCGGTTTCGCACAATTAAAGTCATTTTTAAAACCTTCAAAAATTATCATCCCTTTTGAAAGTGATGTTATTATAAATATAGAGACTTAAAAACTAACGATCTGATGACGGACCAGAACGTTTTGAGTCCTTAGAAGAGTCTTTTTGTTTCCTTTAAATTTTTTTCGTCAAAGTCTTTTTCTTTTTTTTTTTCTTAAGAGTTTTTTTTTTCGTGGGTAGTGTACATTTGTTTTTTTTTTCTGGTTTATCAAAAATTTGTTTTAAAATTTTAAAACGTTTTAATATTCTCTTAACTTCTTGTTTCTTTTGTTCAATTCAGCATCCAACCCGCGTTATATTTTTCTACTTTTCTAACTGTTCTGACCATGCATGCAGCAGCCCCACATAAGGGCCCTTTCCCAAAATGGTCTACCTGTTATTTAACCATGTTCAATGCTGAGAGGCAGCTGAGGGCTGTTTCTATGCTTTTTTGAAATTTTGCCTATCTAATTCATGTTTATATATCTTAAAAAAATCTTCTGCCTATAATCTTTTTAACTCTCTTCTTCTCTACTTCCCCTACTAAAAAACCCGTCCTCTATATTTCCTGTTATTTCAACAAGGGGGGCCAGAATAAAACACACCCCCAAAACAGATCAAAACATGTAACAATTTTACTAGGAAAAAAAAATAACAATAACGCTTGCATCCCTTAGGGGGACACAAAAAGGTAAATCCCCCCCCCTATCCCCTTTGCAACAACCCTTTAAATCCCCTGCAAACATAAAACAAAACTAGCAAGGACCTCCAAAATTGTTCATCTTTATCCTTTGAGGCCATGCACACAAAGTTCTTATTCAATCATCATACTCTACATCCCAAATAATTTGACACACTTCAAGGGCTTGTTTTTTGACCAGTCCTGGCATTTAAAATCTCCTTCAATATGAAATGAAATTATCTATTTAAAATATTGCAATAAGGTTTCCTCTAATAATACAACACCTTTTTAATTGTTTTTATTGTAAAAGGACCACCCCTTTGGGACAAAATAGCACGCTATCAAATAACATCTTATCTAAAATTTAAAATACATTTTTTTTTCAAAGGGAATATGTTTTTCACACTCTATTTTAATTTCTTTTACTGTTTTTTTAAAGACTTTCTTACTAAAAAAGCCTCCTCCGAATTCCTTTCCCTGATGGGCATGAAAATTATATAAACTAGAAAAAACCACTGTAAACAAAAATAGAGCAAAAAAGTTTCAGTAGGGACACAAAATCGAAAATTTTTTACATAGTTTATAAGGAGACTCTTTTAAATTTTTTGTACAAGTTTTCAATAGAAAATTTTTAAAAAGTCATTCACTTGGATGGCCGGGCCTTCCCCAGCTCTTTTTTAAGCTGCAGGGGTGCGACTCCTGCAACTGTCTTTGTGTTTACTGGTGCTTTGCCGTGGCGGGGTTTCCCAAAACCGCACCCTTTTTCTGGTATACAAAAACCCATCACTGCTGCACACCCTTACTGGAGTAGGCACACCACTCACCAGGGGAATCCCCCCAACCAAACGTGAGCCCTGACGTTCACCTGGGAAGCCGCCCCGTGGTTGCCCCGGGGAAACGCCCCCGCACTGCCTTTATGTCACCCCTGTTGGGTTTTCCCTTTCCCTTTGGGCCCCAAAAAAAAGGAAGGAAAAGGGGACTTTTTCCCTTTCTTCTGTGGCTCCAGGTGTGGGGCCACCCCATACGTCACACCCCGTCTTTCCATGGAAAAAAATCCCCTTTTCAAATTAAAACAAACTCTGGAACTTAACCCCTTTTTAGGATATTTTTGGACCTGGGGCTTTCCCCCCTTTCCCCTGGGAAATACCCCTGGCCTCCCTTTTCTAACTGGCCTCCCTGGATGTTCCAACCCTCAGCTTTCCTCCCCTTTTGGCCCCGGGGCCGCTCAAGAATGTTCATTTTGTGCGCCCCTGTGAATTGGCTTTTGGCCTGGGCTGCCCCAAGCCCCCGGGTTTGTTTTTTCCCTGTTATGTCCCCCAGCCAAACCCGGTCCCCACTTTTAGCATGTGATGACGCTGGCAAGGGTTCTTATTCCTTGTCGGCGGGATTCCAAAACCCCCCCCCAAAAAATCTCTTTGGGGAAATTTTCCCCCCGTCCGTTCTGTTTCCAATGTTTTTTGTTTTATCTCCGTGGGTTGGGGCTTTTTTACCCCTTTTTGCTTCGTTTTTTTCCCAAAACAGCCCGGTTTTTGGATTCCTTGTATGTTGGATGTCCCGCCAAATCTCTCGGATCCCCCCCTTTCCTCTTAACTGGGGGTAATTTTTTTTACACTGTTGTTTTACTTTTTGAATTTTTCCTGTTTCCCTAAACAGCCCGTGGGGTTTTTTGTTTTGGAAAAATGTTTGATTTTTGCCCTTATGTTTTTTATCTTCCCCCTGTGTTACCGGGTCCCCCTTTGTTCTCACCTAATAGGGATTTTTTAACGCCCGAAAACGTTGCATTTTGCAAAAAACACCCCCTTTTCCCCCTCCAATCCCAAGTCCACCATTCTGAGGTTTTCAGCACTAAGTGCTTTGAACACAAAGTAACGTCTGAAGAACCCTCTGAACGGTTTTCACACACAATTACCCCCTTCCGGCACTGCCCCCTCAGATGCCATGTTGTTTCCCCCCTCCAGAAGGAGAAAGAGGGAGACAAGGAGAGAGAGAGAGGGAGAGAGAGAGAGAGATGTAGCAGTAAAAAAAAAAAATAAAAGGAGAAAGAAAAAACTAGACAGACCCAAAACAGGCATGGACAGAGAATGGGGGACAGCAGAAACTCTAAAAATGGGTGGAGGGAAGCTTCATAAACAATATTGCCCACCACAGTAAAACCACAGACATTGGGCATAAAAAACTAGAAATGGGATGACAGTGGTGACAGTTCAGGTCAAACCCTTTGACAGAAAGCGTTCCGTGGATTTTGTTTATATTTTTTTCCACCCCTTTAAAACTGAAGGAGACTATTTTTTATGTGCAAACAAAGATGTCAGCCCAAAACATTTGGCCTGATACAGTGCTGGGACAGAAGGAATGAATTTCAAAACTACTGGTCAAAAACAAGTCTCTTTTCCCTATTTGCAAAAAATTATTGTGTATCATATTTTTTGACATCCCTGAGCAAGTGTTTTTATAATGGTGGCAATGTAGTGCCAGAATCTGCAAGCACCTCCCCCAAAATCACCCCTGGCAAACCCCCAGCTAAAGTAGACCCACCCGTTCCCGAAAAAGCGGTTACACTTGCCCTTAGAGCTGGCCTTTTGAGAAAAAGTGGGGTCCGGCCTTGATACTGTGTTTCAGATCACAAATGCAAGCAAATAACCTTGGGGAAAATCTGTAGAGCTCTGCATGGGAGTTTCAAGTGAATTTTCACTATTTTTTCCCAACTGACTTTTTTTCCCCCTTTTACATTTTTTGTAGCCGTCCCCAGAACCAAAAACTAACATGAGTTTTTGGACATTTAGGTAAATTTTTTGGGGGGGGGCGGATTTTTTGGGGGTGTATTTTTTTTTATTTTTTTTTTTTTTTTTTTTTTTTTTTCCGCGCACCCCCCGTCAGGCCCCCCCCCCCCCCCCCCCCCCCCCCCCCCCCCCCCCCCCCCCCCCCCCCCCCCCCCCCCCCCCCCCCCCCCCCCTCCCCCCCCCCTTTTAAAAACTCCCCCCCCCCCGGGTTTTCCCCCAATTTTTCTGCAAACCCGGCTTGACGCCCTCTCCGGGGGGGGCCCCCACCCCCCCCACCCCCCCCCCCCAGAGGGGGTTTTTCCCCCCCCCCGAAACCCCCTTTTTTTGTGTTTTTTTTTTTTATTTTTGGGATGGTTTTTCTGCCGACCCCAAACCCCGACGAAACAAGGCTAAACAGAAACCTTTTCGTCTCAAACCCTAACACATTACAGGGTGCCAACAGCATTATCAAAAACTGTACATTTTAACCCAACCCGAAAGGAAGTCTGGACTTCAAAAAATGCTATTGGAGGGTGGGCCCCAAAAACAGTGAAAGTTCCAAGGCTGCTCTTTTTTTCCCTTTCTCCCTTCTTCTTCCCTTCTTCTTTTTCTTTTCCCCCTCTTCTCTTTTCTCTCCCCATCTCTTTCGGAAAATTTTGCTGGGATCAAGAAAGTCATGGCAAATGGTTTTTTTGCATTTTTAAGGCAATAAACACAGTCTTTTTTCCAATTCAAAGGGGCTGCAGGGAAAAGAAAAGGAAGTTGCAAAAGGATTGGGAAAGCCTAAACAAGATTTAGGGGATAAAGCATGGAAAAACAACTTCAGAAATGAAAAAAAACACCCAAAACCCAACATGGGACGGCTGACTCAAAATTAATGGAAAGGAAACGGAAAAAGTCCTCTTCCCCTTTTTCTCCCCCTTTCTTCTCTTCCCCTTTCCCCATTCCGGACAAAAACTAGAAAAATTTTGTGGGTGCCAAAAGAAACATCAATCAAATTAAAGATAGACTGGTGGTTCCGATTTTCCCAAATTCCTGTTTTTTGAGGTCTTAAAATTAAACACAAAAATGGACTGGCTTTTGTAAATTCCCCCCAAATTTTTAAAAAATCTTTCATGTAAAAGTAAGAAAGAACAAACAACTGTCGGAAATTAACCCGGTCCACCTTGAAAAGAAAAACTGAAAATAATTATGTGTCCCTTTAAACCTTTTTAAAGATGTTCAAAACAAAGCAAAGGGGGAATACAAACAAGCATGGGGGGGTTTCAACGGAAATTCCCAAAACACCAACGTCATAAGGTGTGAATGTTTTCCGAAAAAAAGCTGTTTTCAATTTCCTCACCTAAGGAAAAATAAATTATTTGGGTTTTCTTTTTCCTTTCATGGGGGGCAAGAGTTGAAATGCCAGCGTTTTTCAGGTTGAAGACAATTCTCCCAAACATCCCAAAAACTAACAACTTTTTAAGGCATGCTTTTAAATTTCTTCATTTACAACTAGCTTTTCAAGGGTTTGCTTTCTTTTTGGAAAAATTTCTTGTATTTTTTCTTTTGGCAATTTCACCATAAAACCCAAGGCTAAACATTTTTTGTCTAAAAATTTTCCCTTTCCCCTACCCCCTTTAGCTTTTAATGGCCCGCTGTTAATCCCTTAAAATTTTAAAAAAAATTTTGGGGGTTTTACTCAGCCTCTCACTTTAAAAAGGGTAAAAATGGTTGTAGTCCCTCATTCCTTTCCTTTTACCAGGCTAGGGCCCAAAAGGGGCCTGATTTTATCCGCTGGTTAATTTAAAAAAAGGCCCCCCCCCCGGGGGCAGCAGTTCCCCCCCCCCCCGGGTTGGTGGTTGGTTTTTTGGGGGAATGTTTGGTTTTTTGTTTCCTTTGTTTGCCTTTGCTTTCATGTTTGAAACAAAAATTTTATTTATACGATGGAAGGCTTTTTTCCTTTTGTTTTGGGGGGGGAGTCCCGGCCCTGTGGTGGTCCCCCCCTTCATTTGTTTCCCTCCTTCGTGGGAAAATATTTAAAAGAGAAGGAAAAAAACTCTTGTTGTGGGGACGCAGAGAAATACATTTTTTTAAAAAAATTTAAAGGGGAAAAATTTAAAATCCATTTTCCAAAACAAAAAACAAAAAAACACACACACACACAACCCAAAAACACACACAAACCCCAACACAAACATCCCCCTGATGGTTTTATGAGCACACTACATTCTGATTTGCTGATCTCTTCCGAATCCTACAAGAGGATTTTTCCCCCGGGGGTTTAAAACCATGCCCCCCTCCATCCCCCTAAAATCCAGATGAGACAATAAACTAGGTCCCCTGGGCGAACGCATCGAACATATTTAGAAAACTTAAAAACCCTTCTGTTTTTAGTGGATGGTGAAAAAATGTATGAAACTGCAGACACCGGGACATGATGCAAAAAAACAGGACATTGCTTTTTCCATTACCCTAAAAAAAAAATAAGAAAAAAAAAAAGAAACACACACACACACACACCAACACCACACCCAAAAATATATATATATATAATATATAATATATATATAAATATAATATATAAAAATATTTTTAAATCTCTCTCTATTTATATATAGAGGAGGAGAGAGATTATATTAGTATATAGTAATAGATAGAAGATAGTAGATAGATGATAGTAGATGATAGATAAAAGATAGATAGTAGTGATGATAAATTATAATAATTATAATAGATAGAAGATAGACACAGAGAGGAGCAGAGAAAGACAAAGATAGACAAAAAAAAAACAGACAAGGGGGGAGAGAGAGAGGGAGAGAGGAGAAGAGAGAGAGAGAGGGGAGAGAGAGAGAGAGGGGAGAGGAGGGGGGAAGAGAGAAAAGAAGATCCCAAACAAACAAGACATCAAATTCTTTTTTTTTGGGATAATGAATAAGCACCCCATGTCTTTTTTTACTCCAGTCCCCCCCAAGGATATATATGAAAAAAATAAAATAACCCCATTGCATGGAGAGGGGGGAGAGAGAGAAGAAAGAGAGGAGAAGAGAGAGGAGAGAGAGAGAGAGAGACCCCAGGAGGGAGAAGAGGGACAAACAGTGGTGATAAAAAGTCTTTAATGATAGCGTGGGGATTTTCTAGTATAATAATTTTGTTCACTATTGCAAAAAATGTTTGTTTGTTGTTTGTTTTTTATATGGTTAGAAAACATAAATTGCCAGGACACTGTTCAACAGTTTTTAAAATTGGAAAAAAGATCACATGGCGAGTTCGGTTATACCATTATGAAACGCCCCTTTACAAAAATTTTATGCGTTTAAACATTTTTTCGATAAGAAAATCCCAAAAATTTTTTTAAAACTGTGCCAAAACTACTGTAATTGAACGGCTATACGCGCCATAAAGTGAAAGGAACTAACTTTAAGATTAGCATTTGAGAGCAAAATTATAAAACACTCCTCACTGGTGCCCCAAAAATGATATCATCCAAACCCCATGGGCCCGGGTTTTTTAATCTATGCATTTAAAGTAAAAAAAAACGAAGTTACGGGTAAGTATCCCTAGCTTCTTTGTACTAAAACCCATTTTTGTTTTGACATAGTCGTTGATTTTCATCAATTAAAATAATATTAAAGCATATTGAAATTCCGGTGATGATTCTATTTGCTATCGCGTGAACTAAACTCAATGCTTTTATTTCTTTTTTTTTAAATACATAAAAGACAGACCAAACATCGAAGTATGATTATTATGAATGAAAAGTTGTGTCAGCCTTTACTGTATTTCGTTGTACACGTGCCTATTTCTATGCTGTTGGTCTGTTAAATCCATGTTCCATACTTCAACACAAAATCCTTTGAGAAAGGGTAACTTCATTTGAAATGCAACTTCGTACTCAAGCTAAATAAATCCACCTACTTGCGTACTAAACTTGAAATGTCTGTAATTAAGATCTATGAAACTCACAGTGAGTCTTAACATTTTCCTTCTTTAACATGAGTGACGTGTGAGACCAATATCCTTTACCTGACAGATTATGAACATCTGAACTGTGAGGCCCACAACATGTAGCTAGGGAACATCAATATTATTTACCTGACAAAGTATAAACATATCAACTGTGCAAACCATGAAAGAGAAACAGGAGTGTCTGAAAGAAATATCAATTCATTTATTCATTCTTTTATTTTTTACAATCTTTGGTAAGGTATTGAGGTTCAACGTTTGTGCAATGTTGCATATGCAGCTGCTGTTTCCCACTAAGGTAGTTGTATTCAGACTTTGTTATGTTTAAATATCTTACCAGTTTGCATGCATTTTAAAAAAAAGTCATAGCTTTCTACATGCAGGCTATGACCTAGTCTTTCAAAACGTGAAAGGAGTTTTAAAGTGTGGTCAAGACGTTCTCCATGCCTTTGTACCTTGGGTCCTGGTTTATAGTCTTGTCCAAAGGACTTTCAGAGGAGTGAACTTGATTAATTCTTTGGGAAAAATCTAGAAGTCTGGTGTATCTGTGGGGGCTCAATCCCAAGCCCTCAGATTGCTAGCTTGGTGCTCTAGTAGTCTGCCCCTTTAGTCGTGAATAAACTTAATACAACGAAAGAAGTTATAAAGAATTATCAAAGCAACCTATAGGAATACAAAAGTTTGAACAATTTCCAAGAGACCAGAAAATTTAAACTGTTTGTAATTTTTAAAAACTGGTTCTGTCAGATCCATGAAACATAAAAGCCCTTAAATGGACTTTTCCTTTCTCCTTGGAAATGAAGAAATTTAAAGCAAGCAGCTTTTTTTTTTCCTTTCTTTTGTCAATCTTTCTACACAGTACTCGAGGACAATGCATGTGGAACTTGCCTTCCAATACTCCAACAAAACTCACCCAATAATTATCTCGCGAATTCTTCAGGGCACTGATCTATCTATGGTTACCAATGACTGGTTGCCAACATTTTCAAACATGCGTTAAAAGATTGTGACTATGAGGGTTTATCAGCCTAGGTCTATCAGTCTTTAAAAGATATGTCAAAGGATTATAACCTAGGCATATCATGACGTAGTACAATGCCTAAGTGAAGGGAGCTATAAACGGTTAAAGGGGAAGCAGTTAAATGGTCTTTTGGGATGGGGTATGGAATGAAAAAGATACTAAAATGGAAGGAAGTATTGGAGTCACAACAGCTTGATAGAAATCTTGTCCCAGGCCAAAAGCTTTGTCGGTTATTGGTGTAAGCTAAGTGCCAAGGCCTTCATCAAAATGTATATTATTATAACATGTGTTTAAATTGCCTTCAGCAATGACAAGCTCTTAACATAACAACCTGCACTTGTCTTTAAAAGGAAAAAAAATGTTGCAGTCAAGTACATGACTGCCTATATGTTGAGGTACTTAAAACAGTCCTACCTGTAAACATTCATCCGGTGTACATTGTTAAACTCACAGGGATTCCCAGGTGGGATGAGTGAGTCAGAATGCACATTCTGGAGATCCCGAGGGTGTTAAGATGGGGAACGTGCAACAACAACACAACAACAACATGTAAATTGTAGTGAATCATCAAGATCTTGAAATGTACCATCAAAAAAGAGAGAAAGGAAACGTTTGAGGCACAGAGAGAAAGAGCTGCTGCCTGAGGCTCAACAGCCAAAGGATGACTTACAGCCTGATTCTTTTTTAAATCAGCCTCCTAACTGACCTCAGCAGTTCTGAGCTCTACTGTGGCCAGAGATAACATATCTGACTGATGCCACCATGGTTAAGTTGAGCATTTGGATAAATTCAACAAGGCAGCCATAATGGTGGTGTACATTTTTAAAAAATGGTGTAAAACCACTGTCTAAAGACACATTTGGTAACAGAATACCCCAAAAAATATCATTTGAATAACATATCAGACTGATGCCTCCCTAACACTGTTCATCATTTGGAGAAACTAAACATGCCAGCCAAAATCTGTTCTGAACATGTAAAAGATAATATAACAGTACTCTATATAACAATGGACGTGATTTTTGTGACAAAATTCCAAGAAAATGCTGTGGTCACAAACGTAGGATTCTTGTTGATTTTTTTTTCAAGATAGGTTACCAAGGGCTTACCACAAGCACAGAGAGACTGTAGAAAACAAAGTAAACAAGCAAATGGTTTTGATTACCATATTCCTGATAATAATAATTTTCTCAATGCTCCACTGGCTCTTCAAGAAATGAAAGCTGCTATCTCATCGTTAACAAACAAGCAGATATTGTAGATATCATGCCATCTCTAACGAAATGATTTAACATTTACTAAATACATGGGTTGATAATCTCCTTAAAACAGTTTTATTTAATGTTTGGAAGGAGGTGTTTTACCAAAAAGCCCAGAAACAATCAGTTATTGTTTTAATTCTTGAAAATGGCAAGCCAGACACCATTTTAGTTACAGGTCAATAGCACCTACGCCCGCTTCTGTAAAGTGTTCAAAAACATTGTCTCAAACCAACTTGTTTTTATGAAAAAATGTTATCCTTGTTAACCAAGTTGGCTTCAGAAAACATAGAGCATCTGTCAGGCATCTTGTGAAATTGACCCTTCAAATCAAGTATCAATTTGTAAAGCAAAAATATATTTTAGCTACATTTTTATGTTTCCAAAGCTTATGACTAAGAATGGCACCCACACTATTGTATATATAAAATTAAGAATATTGGATTATCAGGGCACATGTATCTCATCTCATCTTCTCTCCTAACCCCCTTCACAGTCCTAGGGGCACTGAATTGACAAACGTTGAACCAGTTGGCTCCATTTTCTGCAGTTGTGGGCAAGTGCCTGGGTTGTGGAGAAGCTCTTCAGGGTCCATCCAGTGATGCTGTCTGCCCATTTCTTCTTCAGCCTGCCTCGCCTTCTCTTCCCCTGCACTGTTCCTCGAGGTATGATTTTGGAGAGCCCATCTGATCTTGTCGCGTGTCCATACATTCTGAGCTTTCTTTTGTTGACTGCATCAGCAGGTCTTCGTAGAGCTTTACTTTTTGGGTGATGGTTTGTGGGACTTCTTCGTTGGTAATATGGTCCGTATGTGTCATGCCAAGGAGTCTTCTGAGCCATCTAATCTCCAAAGCTTGGATCCTCTTTTGTAGACCTACATTCAATGTCCAGGACTCGCATGCATACAGGTATGTGGAGATAACCAATGCATGCAGTAGCTTGACCTTGGTCCTGAGAGACGTTAAACTGAAGATTATCATTGTTTCTATTGTCTAAAATCACTACATGGGAATACACATTAACCTAAAGATATCATAACCACCTTCATTCAACTGTTCTGGTACGTCACAATATTCATAGGTCATAATCCTTTGACATTATAATTTAAAGTCTGATAGCCTAGGCTTATAGGCTCTGATATTTACAATCCTTCAACGTACCTTTTAAAATATTAACAACAAGCCAAGGGTAACCGTCATATTGATCGAGGCGCTGAACCAGTGAGCAGCATATTTATTCAGGAGATTTTCAGACCTGTAAGTATGTAAGGCTAAAGTTTCCCTTGCTTCTTCCTCTGTATGCTACCTGTTTGAATTATTGAGAAAGAAGTGCAGTTTTTAAATTGCTTGTTTTTGTTTCTTTTATCCAAGGACGACAATTCAGCTATGTTTCCAATTAAACGACATGATGTTTAGCAGATCTGACAGAACCAGATTTTAAAAATCACAACTGTATTAAATTCTTCATTATCTCTTAAAGATTTGAATTTTTTGTATTCCCAATAACCTAGTTTGATTATCATTTATATCTACTTTGATCATTTCAGTTTATTTCTGAATAAAGAGGGCAGACTAGTCAAGTGGCTAGAGTATTAAGCTTGCAATCTGAGGGCTTGGGATTGAGCCATCACAGAGACGCCAGACTTCTAGATTATTCCCCAGCTGCTAACTGGTTCTACTCCTCTGAAAATCCTTAGGATAAGACTATTAACCAAGGACCTGAATAGGAATACAAGCAAAACAGCTTGTGTTCTTGTTTAAACACGTTCCACGTTTCGGAAGAGTAGGCCATCGCAGGCTGGTAGAAATGGATGACAAAATTTAGAAGAAGAAAAAACAAAAAAGAACTCGTGCGCGCTGGTACTGAATTTAGAGATCACAAGCTCATAAAGCAATTACACTAATGATGGGCAAAAACCGGGGCATATTTCAAAAATCACACCTTTGATGAACCTCTAATCCCTTGTCAAGGAAGGCGGGGAAAAAAGAAGTGATAATGTTTTCAGACACTCCTGTTCCTCTTTCAGGGGTCCCAAGGTTGAGATGTTTTATATTGTATAATTATGCTAAACGATATTGATGTTCCCTAGCTACACCTGTGGGTCTCACAGTTCAGATGTTCACAGGTTATAAGTGATAGGATAGGCTTTAGGGTGTTTTACATTTGTGGTGTTTTGTCAAAGACAGAAAGTGAGGCTGTGTAACAGTCAACATGATTAGTTAGTTAATCTTCCACTGTAAGTGATACCAGACGATCAAAAGATAGGAAAATGGAGAGAGAGAGAGAGGGGGGTGGAGATCCGCTGGCGCTGTGTGTGTGGTGTGTGTTGTGTGTGTGTGTGTGTGTGTGTGTGTGTGTGTGTGTGTGTGTGTGTGTGTGTGTGTGTGTGTGTGTGTGTTTCAGTTTGGTCATTGCGGCTGTGGTCTGGGCTGTCCTGGAGAGAAATTTAGCTCAGCCCAGACCACAACATACGTATAATTATGATTTTAAGGATTTTGTTTTTCTGGCATCCTGTACAAATCAACAGCTTTTCTTTTCTTATCCCTTATTCTTTTAAAAAAAATCTGATTCACAGTGCGAATTTAGGACTATCTCAAAGATGAACGCGTGGTGGGGTGCCTGTGTTTTCATCATGTGCCTGTGGAGCTTTGTCTACAGCAACGAAAGTAAGTAAAATAAGCCATGAGGATATAAAAGAAATTCTTACTTTTGAAACGGAAATCAAAAAGAAAGAAACAAACAAACAAACCCTACACAACCAAACGAACAAAGAAGAAAAAAGTCTGGGTACATGCTGACCAGCTCGTGAGCCCAGTTGAATTAGCATCTGACGTCTGATCCTGTTAGCTGTGATCAGAATCATGGTCAGCCTCTGGTGCCTAGCACATGGTCAAGGTAGCAAGCTGACAAGGTGATGGAGGCTGACACAGGGCCATCTTTTACCTCTGGTTCCTTAGCAATGTTCCACATTAGGCTGAGTAACCACCCCCCCCCCCCTTTTTTATTTTTAACCCAGCAGATTAATGCACCGCAGCTATATTACAGCTGAGGAATGGAGTCATAGAGAAGGAATGACTGATTTCAGTTACAAAAACAGGTGTTTGAGACCTATGTTATAAAGGTGATAATTGAACGGCTGAATGAATAAATACAGGAACAAATTACTAAACAAAGTATTTACAGAACTTTGACCCTGGTAAAAAGCTTGGTCAGTATAAATGTAAGCAACATATCAAAACATGCATTTAAATGTTGTTATGCTTTGGTATATTATGTGAGACTGTCTTCAACCATGACAAACGCTTAACATTACAACCTGCACTGTCCATGAAAAGAAAAGGAAACCCTGTGAAATAAGAGTTGATCTGCCTGTATGGTGAGGTACTTGAAAACAGCTATACAGGCAACAGTTCATGCAGCCTGTACTGACAGTCTCGCAGTGCTTGTCCAGGAGGAAGTCTGTCCAGTCTGAAATGCTGCCCTCCCATGATCTCTGTCTTGCTCCATTCTCCCTCTTTGCTTTGTGCCTTGCATGACTATCTTGGTAAGCGTTTTTGAACGAGAGACACGCCCATATCATTCATTTTCAGTTTTCATCTCTTCATAGGTCCTGGTAGCTTGTTTGTTCTGGTTTTCACTTTCACATCCGTGATATGATCTTTGTAGGAGACACCCCATAGTCTATATTTGCTTCACTAGGTCTGCTGATTCAGGGTTAATACTCACAGGCATACAGCAATACTGAGATATCAAAGGAGCACACCAGTCTGAATTTTTATTTGAGAGTAATGTTTCTATTGTACAATAATAATCATAATCTTTGGTTTTGTCCAGGCTTCATGGTCTGTAAAATCTGCAGAATATTCCAGACTTCGACAGTTGGTGTTACAAGTGCTCCCAGCTTTTTGAAGCCATGGACTGTTTCCAGATTCTCGCCATTAACTTTGATGTCAGTGTCATTGCCATTGATAGTGTTGGCTATCATTTTCATTTTGAAGCATTGATTCCCCATGCTGTATGCAGCCAAGATCTTGTCTAGATACTCCACAACCCTTTCCAGTTCCTTTCCTGTGTAGTCCTTGATAACATCGTTGATACATGACCTGATGATTGTTCCGCCATTGGTGCTGACCCTTCTGTCATGATTTTCTTCTGTGAGTAATGAATCTCTCAAGAAAGAGGTGAGAGAGAGAGAGAGACAGAGAGACAGAGAGAGAGAGCAGCCTTGCTGAACTCCAGCTGTTGTCTTGAACCAGTCTCCAATAGCATCTTTGAAGTAAACAGCACTGTGGCCTTGATCAGGTTGGTGTTGATGTACAGTCTGCTAGTTGCAGTCAATGCTGTATAGGACACCCTGTCACATGCCTGCTTCAGGCTATAGAGACAGCAAAGCTGTCCTCTGTCTGCTAGACCTTGACTGGCAGTCAGGGTGTAGGTCTTTTGGATCAGAAAATAATTCGCAGTTCAAAGAGAAATATGAAAGTAAAAGAACACAGAATAATAAGAGTTGGCCTTGAATAAATTCTGTAGAAAAAGCCACCCTCATAGTGAAAACATACACCAGGAGACAGGAACTGAATGGGTGACGATGCCCTAGTGGCAACACACTCTCCTGGAGAGGAGCAGCTCAAATGTCATGCAGAGAAATCTGGCATGACGGAAAGTGGTGTGCAATATAGCATACAAAGATTTCATGTGAATCATGTTTTTGCTGAAGTTTTAACAGACATTTTGTTTGTAGATTTGTAAATCAAAGTGTGTCTTTGATCTGAAATAATCCAAGCTTGGGATTTGAAAGTTAAAGACTTGTATTACTTTTTCCTTGTCGTCTTTTTTTCACTTCTATTTACGTGATTTTTTTCTCTTTAATTTCTTTCATGTAGTTTTGTTTTTGTTTTCAGTCAAGTATTTTCTCTCCGTTTCTTTTTTGTCGTTTTGCTGTCTTTTAAAATATTTCTTTTGTGACAAAGATTTATTTTGGTTTTTGATGCTGTTGCTACTCTAGCTATTGTGTTGTGGATGTTACTGGTACTGGAGTTGTAGGGGTGGTGCTGTTGACGTCTTTCTTGACAGTTTGAGTGCACACACACACACACACACACACACACACACACACACACACACACACACACACACACATACACACACACTGTCATGTGCGCAAATGTTGAATTACTCACATGTGTGGATGTTAGGGTCATGTGCACATTTGTTCTTTGTGAAAAGCAAGAAGCCTACTATTGTAACTACAAGTATATTTTTTCTAAGTGAAGTTTAGGGCGTTTTTCCTAATTATGTAGTAGAATTGCAGATGTGGTTGCAACTCACTAGATAGGATGTGCCTATCCTCTTATCACTACTTGGGTGTGATTGGCTAGAAGACATAAATGGTTCTCACCAAAGTTAACATTGTGAAGTCAAACCAAAACTTCATCACTGTTGCCTTGGGCCAGGGCAGGTCTGGGACCTCAAAACTGCATTCTCCCATTCAGCTAGGCTGCTGGGATGGAGAAGTAATCAGTTATAATTGTGTACTGAAACTTGAACTTGTCAAGTTAAATCTACAAAGGAAACTAAGGAAAAAATATAAGAAGTGAAAAAGAAAGTAGAGAAAACCCAAAGAAGAATAAATAAATAAATAAATAAATAAATAAATAAAAGGAAGTGGTAAAAGACGGTAAAAACTATGGATGGACATGAGAAATGATTGTGAAGGAAAGCGTAACTAATAAAACGATAGGGTGACCTTAAAGGAATACACTCATCGGAAATACTGGCTGAGTACCAATCTGGAATATAACATTATTTTAACTCTTTCACTTATATGGTCCTGTTGTCTTGTCACAAGATTACGGGCCATTTCACTTGAGATAGATTTGTTAACGTCATTAAACTTCAGCCCAGAAGTAACTTGGAGAATCTTGAATTGTGTACAGTCTTACAGGATGACCCATTCAGAAAGAAGAAATAATAGCACAAATATGAACAGTTTTACTTGTGACCGAGTGTTTTGATGGTCATACCAGAAGGCTGTTATAAACTTGAGACAGATAACAGGATGCTGGTATAAACTTAAGACAGATTCCTTTATTATCTTGTGACTGGATTATTGAAAAATGGTGAAGTTACCCACCCATCCTTGAATATATATTGATATGATAAACTGAATTGTGCTTTTACCTATAAAATTGATTGGACATAATCATACTAAATAAATCCATTTGTAGAGGGAGAGGGAACTTAACATTGGATGGCCTCTGGTGGAGTGGAGAGATAGCGCGAGTGTTCTGGAGGTTGCTGCGAGTATATGTGTAAAAATGTGTATGAAAGGTAGTATCACACACATGCGCGCGCGCGCGTGCGCACGCACGCACGCACACTCACACACACACAAGTGTTTTGGTGTGTTTTTTAACGTTTTAAATTTTCGTTTTGCATTTACAAAGAATTACAGACAAAATGTTTCTAAAGCACACACACAAGTTATATACATGCAGACATCTATGCATACACAAACATAGATATTTACGTACCTATGTCAGCAGCTCGTTTGCATGTTTTTGTCTATACATACATACCTGTACATGAAGGAACCAAAATAAGCTTAAGAAAAAATAGTGACAATTCACTCAAACTGACCTGACTGAATTGATTGTGTCTAACAGGTTTTCTCGGAGGTTTTTCTCTGTGTGAGCAATATTTCATGCCTTCAAGGAAGAACTGTACTTCGATAGGACAAGTGTGCAAGTGTAACCGCTTCTACTGGATTAATCCCAAGGTGGGTCTACTTTAGCCAGTGTGTTGCTGGTGGCTGATTTAGGAGGTGCTTGCAAGCATTCTTTCTCTTACAGTACCACCATTGTATAGAACACATTGGCCATGGATGTCAAAGAATATGATGACACAATGCATGTTTCAAATAGTGGAAACGAGACCTTGTTTTTGACAAGTAGCTTGAACTTGATTTCCTTCTGCCCCAGCACTGTCATTAGGCCTAAGTGTGTGGCTGATATCTTTGTTTGCCACATAACAAAATAGAGTCATCCATTCAGATTTAAGGGCTGGAAAATCGATAAACTAAATCCACTGTAAGCGCTTTCTGTCTGATGGTTGTGGCTTTAACTGTCAGCCATTGTCATCCCATTTCTAGCTTTTACTGCCCAATGTGCTGTGGTGTTATTGTGGTGGGGCAATGTTGTGTTAGGAAGCTTCCCTCCATCCTCCAGTCTTTAGAGTTGTCTGTCTGTACCCCATTTTCTATCCATACCTGTCTTGGTCTGTCTATCTCTGTATCTGTATTTCTCTATGTGTATTTTATGTCTGTCTGACTGTCTGGTAATATCTGTCTCCCTGTCTCTATGACTCTGTCTGTCTGTCTCTCTCCCTCTCTCTCTCTCTCTTTGTTTATCTCTTTTCTGTCTGTCTGTCTCTGTCTCTCTCTCCCTCTCTCTCTCTCCTTCTCTTCGTCCTTCCATGAGACTATAAACCGAGGTCCCATGTGCGAACGCACGCAGAACATCTTGCGCACACGTTAAAATCCATTTTCGGAAGATTAGGCCAATGTGTGCCAGTAGGAACGGATGACAAAATTTACAAAACTGCATACACACGGGGACTGGATAAAAAAGCATAGGAGAGATTATTCCAATATCCTCGAAATAAATAAATAAAAATAAATTTATCTCCCCCCCCCCCTTCATTTTTGGCCAAGCTAAGCTCATGCTTATTTCTTACTCTTGTTATAGAACTTCAATTAAGTAATTTTGATGACCAAGTTTAAAATAGTGTATTGGCTTAAACGTTCTATAAAGGGGAAGAACAGAAAACAGGGAAGCTTCCGAATGAAGTTCAGTCTAGATAAGCTGAAGGACCCAAACATATTAGAATCATTACAAGCAAACATTGGTGGGAAATTTGCACCCCTCTTGGCACTGGAAGAAGACGTTGAAATGAAAAGCATGATCGCCACATTCAATGACTCCTTCAATGAAGCAGGAAAAGAGCTCCTTGGAAGAAAGAGGATAATAATGAAACCATGGGTTTCCAAGGAGGTCCTAGAGCTTTGTGATAAGCGCAGAGAACTGAAGAGTTAGAAGCAGAGTGCAGAAGGGACAAGAAGGTATAAAGAAGCAATCAAAAAGGTGAAGAAAGGAATGAAAGATGCTATGGAAAAATTGATACAGAAGAAATGTGAGGAGATAGAAACCAGCATGGAAAGAAATGATAGTAAGAAGGCCTATCAACTGATAAAAGACCTAACTTCAACAAAATCATCAAGAACCTCCACCATACAAGATAAAGCGGGAAAGTGCTTGACAGAAGAGGAAGATATAATGAACAGATGGACAGAATATTGTGAGGAGTTATACTCGCATAGAGCAACTGGAGATTCTGAAGTGCTGAATGTCCCATCGACATCTGAAACAGCGTCATGTTGTTTACTGAGAGAGGAAGTTGTAAAAGCAGTCTCATCTCTAAAACCGGGAAAATCTGCAGGTGTTGATAATTGCCCAGCTGAAATGGTGCAAGCAGGAGGTGATCCATGTATAGACGTATTCCATCGAATCTGCAACAAGATCTGGCAGTCTGGAGTATGGCCAAAAGCGTAGACACAATCCCTTATAATAACACATCCTAAAAAAGGCAACCTCCAACAATGCCAGAACTACGGCACCATAAGTCTCATCAGTCACCCAAGCAAAGTGATGCTGAAGATCTTACTGAACAGGTTCAAACCACAAGCTGAAAGAATCATCGCGGAAGAACAAGCTGGTTTCAGACCTGGACGCAGTAACACAGAGCAGATCTTCAACGTAAGACTCATAATGGGAAAATATCTCCAGCATCAACAGGACCTCTACCATATCTTTATCGATTTTAAGAAAGCATTCGACAGAGTTTGGCACGCTGCGCTGTGGGCAACTATGAACCTCTACAACATCAATACCAACCTAATCAAAGTCGTACAGAGCCTCTATGAGAATGCAACAAGTGCAGTGTTTTACAACAACAACATAGGTGATTGGTTTCGGACGACGGGCGGTGTGCGTCAGGGCTGCCTGCACTCCCCTACTCTCTTCAATCTATTTCTTGAGAGAATCATGGAAGAAGCACTAGAATAACATGAAGGAACAGTGAGTATTGGAGGGCGAACAATCACAAACTTGCGCTTCGCTGATATTGACGGATTAGCTGGCCACGAGCAAGAACTAACAGACTTAGTGAGCCCCACAGAAGAAAAATCATCAACATTTGGTATGGAAATCAGCAGGAAAAAAAACCCAAAAGTGATGACAAACAGCAACTTCACATCAGAAATCAAAATCAGAGACCAGAAACTTGAAAATGTTCAAATTCAAATATCTGAGATCTATAGTGACAAATGAGGGATCAAAAGCAGAAATACTGTCAAGACTTGCCCAGACCACAGCAGCAATGATTAAGCTCAAACCTATCTGGAGCAACAGAAAAATTGCCATCAGTTCCAAAATCAGACTGATGCGCTCTCTGGTCATGTCAATCTTCTTATATCCATGTGAATCATGGACCCTCACAGCGGACTTAAAGAGAAGAATAAGAGCTGTAGAAATGAGATGCTTCCGAAGACTCTTAGGCATCTCGTACAAAGACCACATCACGAATGAAGAAAATAGACGTATCCGCAATGAAATCGGGCCCTATACTGACCTTCAAACACTCGTCAAACAACAAAAACTGAAGTGATTTGGTAATGTCACACGCTCCTCTGGTCTTGCTAAAACAATCCTACAAGGCACAGTGAGGGGAGGAAGAAGAAGAGGCAAACAAAGGAAGAGATGGGAGGACAACATTCGAGAGTGGACAGATATGGAGCTGAGAGACACTCTGAGGGCAGCTGAGAGACAAGAGGACTGGAGAAAAGTGGTTGACAAAGCTTCGAAGGCGCCCCAAAAGATTCGGAATCTGAGGGATCGGTGACGGTGAAAGGGGAAGTCACAATAGAACTGTGAAAGCAATGTAAGGGAGAAAATCAAAAAAAGCAAAAACTAAAAGCTGTCCTCTTTTGAAAGGTTTATTAGATGTTTTTGTGCATATTTTATTTCTTATATTTATTTATGGAGACGTAATAGCCTAGTGGTCAGAACATTGCGCTCGCAATCTGACGACCCGGGTTCAATTCCCGTTCAACGGGATATTTTCCCCTGGAGTTAACATCAGTGCAGACTCTGCTCTCCCCAAAAATCCTTTGGAGAGACTATAAACCGAGGCCCGTGTGCGAACGCACGCAGAATATCTTGCACACACGTTAAATCCTGTTTGACTGTACATAAGAGTAGGCCATTGTGTGCCGGTGGGAACAGATGACAGAATTTACAAAACCGCATATACACGGGAACTGGATGTCAAAAAGCACACGAGTGCTCATTCCATTATCCTCCATATAAAAGAATAAATACATAAATAAATAAATTACGGATACTCTATGTATACTGGGAATGACTGTATTGTTAATTTAAAAGAAAACCAAGAAAACCAAATCACTCCTAACAGTGAGATGAAACATTACCCTCTTCCTAGACAGTAGAATTACATAGCAAAAGATAAAAATGTGAAGGAAATAAATGAGCATGACAGTCAATGAAACCTTGCTGGTAACCCTTAAATGTGACCAGAGCAGGCCAGGGTTTCTGGGTGTGAAACTGTGGGTGATGACGGCACAGGCATTGTCTCTGTGGAGGCTGGTGGCTGTAGTGATGGCAGTGGTGCCTGAGCAGATTACCCTATTTTCTTGTCATCTGAAGATGTGAGTGGTGTCACAAAAGCAGCTTTGAGATGGTTGATTAAGACCTTCTCTGAAATAATTTGATGTCCACAGTGAAGAACTTGTCGTTGATGTCAGTGATGCGACAAGGGCCTGCATTAAGTCGTTGAATTTGATGCCAGTGACAGTCATTTGGATGTAGATGTAACTTATGGAGGTCATATATGTGGGTACATAGGCAGATTGTTGTTGTTTATGGTACTTTGGTGCTGCAGGTTGAATTGAGAATATGGTGTGTTGAAGTCACTTCAAAAATATAGAGTCTGGTTCAATAGTCCGAGCGTCAAGTGGCTGAAGGAATTCACCAGGAAGAAAAGAGTTGAACCATAGAGAAGCTTAGCTGGAGAATGATCTGGGTCTACTCGCCATAAAGAGCAAATTCCTGACAGAACCATTAGCAATTCTGCAAACCAGTCAGGGCCTGTGGTGCATCCTTTGAGTGATGCCTTGAGCTGAATGTGGACATGCTCAATCATGCCATTCACCTCAGGGTGATAGGCTGTGGTCATGTGTGCCTCAATGTCTAAAGGCTTGTTATACTCAGCCCATAGAGTTGTGGAGAACTGTCTGCCATGGTCTGAGATAATGTCATTTAGAAATCCAAATCTGGCAAACCAGTGATGGACCAGAGCTGCAACACAGCTAGAAGCATGAGCATCTGGTAGGGGACTGGCTTCTGGCCATCTGGTAAAACAGTCAATTATGGTCATGCCCTGTCTGGCTGGCGGAGGCCTAACAAGATTCATGTGCAGACTGCAGAATCTGGCATTTGGTAGTGGACGTTCTACCAGTGGTGCTTTTGTGTGTTGATAGATTTTGAAAGGTTGGCAGGCATGACATTCTTTGCACAACTTATCTGTGTGTGTGTGACATTTCATATCATACCATACAAAACGTTTGCTGGTGGCTCACTGAATGAGACATGCATCTGTATTTGTAAGTGCATGTAAATGGTCAAAGATTGGACGAGTTCAGTAATTGGGTAGCACTGGCTTTTGGATACCAATGGATGTATCACAGAGCAGGGTCAATGTTCCAAGCTGAACATACTGTAGCTAGCAACTGGTGGTGGCTTTGCAATAGGCTTCCATCTTAACTGACTGGACCTGATCATGAGCAAGGCAATAAAAGTAACCCACAGAGGAGATGCAGTGTGCTGAAGAAATGGAGGTGGTGTTGAAACGTGAAACAGCATCAGCTACTACATTTCAATTGCCCTGGATGTACTAGATAACAGTGTTGAGCTAGGCAATGTAGGAAAGATGTCTGGTTTGCTGTGTTTCAGTGTGACTCTTGAGAACAGATGTCAAGGAATTGTGATCCATGTGCAGCACAAACTGTTCACCGTTCACTGGTCCCGTAACCCGCCAGGGTCGTAGGGGCGCTGCATGGTGGACGAACGGTGGACCAGCTGGCTCCACTTAGCGCGTTCGTGGGCGAGTGCCTGGGTGACACTGAAGTCCTCCCCTGTCCAATCACGGATGTCGTCGGCCCACTTTCTCCTCTGTCTGCCCCGTCTTCTCTTCCCCTGGACTGTTCCTTGCAGGATGGTCTTTGCAAGTCCTTCTGAGCGTGTTACGTGCCCATACCATCTGAGTTTCCTCTTTTTCGCCGTGGTCAGTAGGTCTTCATAGTCCCGCACTTGCTGAGTGATCATTCTGCGGACTTCATTGTTGGTGACGTGGTCCTTGTATGAGATGCCATCTCATACAAGCACAAACTGACATCCCTCCAAAAAGCACCTGAAATGTTTTATGACAGTGCAGAATGCAAGAAGTTTGCAATCAAAGACACTTTATTTTTTTTCTGATTCAGGAAGTTTCTTTGAGAAGAAAGCAACAAATACCAAGGACTGGCTTTGATGGTGTTCAAATTGATCACGTCCAGTAGTGTTGGATGCATCCAGTGTGAGACTTGTTGATGTGTGTGTGGTGTTTGAGGGTGATGTAACAGCACCGCTTTGTTGAGCACTTCCTTGGCTTTTTTAAATGCAGACTGACATTCTGCAGGCCACTCAATGGTGTGCCCTTTACCCTTTGCTTGGGCATGCTGTGGAGACAGGATGTCAGCAACATGTGGGATGAAGCAGTGATAGTCTTTTATCATCCACCGAAATTGTTAAAGGCTGCTGCAATCAGTGGGGGCACAACAGTCATGAAGAGCATCTACCTGGTCAGGGAGTGGACGTATTCATTCAACAGTGACATGATGTCCAAGGAAAGTGATATCACTGGTACCAAAGACACACTTTTGTTGATGACCAGTCCTTTGTCTTAAAAGAGTTGGCAAAGTTGTCGCCATTGTACACTAATTTTATGTTCTTTAGGTGAATGGCAGGTAACAAGGATGTCATCAACATAGACAAAGGTTAAGAGATTGTCCCGTGGAATTTCCTCCATGAGATATTGGACAGCCTGGGCTCCATTCTTAAGGCCAAAAGGCACGCAGAGAAATTCCCAATGGCCAAAGGTTGTAGTGATGGCAATCTTGTCAATTGAGGATGGTTTTAGTGGAATCTGATGACAGCCTCTGACCAAATCAATCTTGGAGAAGATGGTGCATCCTGCCAGATGACTACTAAAATCCTGATTGTGAGGCAAGGAATATCGATCATTTTTGGAAGCAGCATTCAGTTGTCTGTAGTAATTGCAGGGTCACATCTGGCCATTTGACTAGGGAACTAAGGGGTGAAGCCCAAGGTGATTTGGACCAATGGGTTATTCACATCTGCATTGTCAGGAATTCACCTTTAGCAGCTGCAGAGTTTATCTGGGTTTAGGCATCAGGCGTAGGCTTGAACTGTAGGCCATGTAGAATATGTGATGCTCAACACTATGTTTGCTGATGGTTGATCAGATTGTGGTGTGAGTAACTCTGTAAACTGCTAAAGAAGATCAGATATGCGTTATGTGGAAGAAGAGAAAGGCCCACCACAGACAAAAGTTCATTGTAACTTTTCAGAAAAATATAAGCGTTTTCCAGTAAGAAGAGACGCTTTCCCTTATGATTAATGAGGTGTTATCAGGGAATGTAGAGATCAGCACCAATAACTGGGCATGGGACATCAGCAAAGTAGAATTCATGTATATAAAGTTTTATTTGACTGATTTTCAGAGTGATGCTGTGTTTACCCTAGGTTTTAATGGCAGTTTCATTGGCAGCATAAAGGGATGCAGAGGGTGGTTAGTTTTGTGATCCTGTGCAGAAGCAGGATACACTGACATGTCAGCACCAGTGTTGATCAAGGACTGGCCAGTTTGGTGGTCTAGAGCAAAGACTGTGGTGGAGTTTGAAATGCCAGCCACTACTACATTTAGCAGACAGCTTGCCATTTTCCATTGATGATTTGTCTGTTTTATTCTTTAGAAGAAGAAGAACAACAAGAACAAGAACAAGAACAAGAAGAATTATAATAATAACAATAATAATAATAACACTAATAATTATATAAAAAATAATAATAATAAATGGAAATTATATAGCGCTGTATCTTGCTAACTTACAGCCAGGCTGGCATTGATGTGCATCCAGTCCAAATCTCATATGGTAGAAATACAAAGAAGATGGTGCTGCTGATGATGAAATTGAACTTGAATTGCCTTGTTGAAGTGAGTGGCAGAGTCATTGAAATCTTTTAGGGGCAGCTACAGTTTCCACAAATGTGCTCATGGTCTTGCCATGTGTGTCAAATGGAACCAGTGAAATCTGCTTGATACCTGCAGAGCATGTTTCCCAAATACAATCTGCAGCTTCGCAAGGTCTTCTATGTCAACAATGCTGTGTCCTGCGAGGATGCTTTGAATGTCTGCAGGAAGGTTGGATTAGAACAATGCACATTTCAGTGTCTGTGAATCATCATTGAGTGCATTGATCTTGCACATATTTGCAGTAGGGTGTTTGTCATCAAGTCCATTACCATTGAGTCACTTAGGACCTTCCAAAGGTCTTGATAAGAGCTTGATTTAAGATTTCATATTCTTTTCATAGCTAGGGGATTGATCATAATGGCCTGTATTTTATCTGCAATGTTTAGGGCGAGTGTACTGACAACATGGTCATATTTTGTTTGGTCTTGATTAATACCTCTGATGCTGAACTTGGCTTCAGTCCTTGTGAACCACACTTCTGATGAGATTAATCCAGAATTCTGTAGGTTTGACAGGCATGGCATTGACTTCATTATCAGGTTGACCAGAAAGAACCTGTATGTGCTTTATAAAGTTCGCCAGAATACGTGCTTCAGCTGATTCTTGTGCCACGTTAGCGTTGTTTGGATTTGGGGTCACCAGTGTAAGAATACAAATCTTTTCTCGTTCACTTGAAGAAGAAGAAGAAGAAGAAGAAGAAGAAGAAGAAGAAGAAGAAGAAGAACAAGAACAAGAACAAGAACAAGAAAAGAAGAAGAAGAACAAAAACAAGAAAGAACAAGAACAAGAAGAACCAAGAACAAGAAGAACAAGAAGAAAAAGAAAATTATCATTATTATTATTATTATTATTATTGTCATCATCATCATCAGCAGCAGCAGCAGCATCATTGTTATTATTAAATGGAACTTTTATAGCTCTATATCTTGCTACGACAAATCAAAGCGCTTGCATTCAACCTATTTTGCATAGTCATGCAATCAATAACAAGCAATCAATAGTCTAAACAAGCTGATATTACAAACATGGTACACTGCAGGCCAAATCTATGACACAAAAATTACAATAGTCAAAACCCGTTCCAAAAAGAGCACATTTGCATGCATGCATGCACGCACACACACACACACACACACACACACACACACACACACAAAGGTCATACACTTTGGCAGGGTGATAGGACACTGGTTAGTGAAGGTGGGACAGTTCTGATTTGAAACAGGAGAAGAAAATCTTAGGTTTGAAATAAATATGTATTGATGGATTTAAAACTGTCATAGGTAGGCTTTTGGCGAGGAGAGAGAGTGAAGTCATTCCAGGTCGATGGACTAGGAATATAGAAAGAGCGGCAGCCAACGAGGAACTGGTTGAAGCTAGGTATTCGTAATCACAAGTTAACTGTAGCAGAGTGGAGGGAAACTAGAGGAGTGTATAGGTGAAGACATTCACAGAGTAAGGAGGGTGCAGTTTTGTGAAGACATTTCTAACAGAGGGTACTGATCTTATAGTTTACTCTCTGAGGCACAAACAGCCTGTGGAGAGATCGCAAGAGGGGGGTAATGTGCTCAGATTTTTTTCTTTCTGAGGACTAGTCCAGCTGCAGAGTTTTGTATATATTTTGAAGAGAGTAGATAGATGATGCTGGCAGACCAGCAAAGAGAAAATTGCAATAGTCCAGACGTGAAAGAATGACAGACGTGACAAGTTTGAATGCACAAGTTCAGATGTTGTTTCGATGGACAGGTACTTTCGAATGGCACTAAAACGCTGTAATTGATAGTAGCATGACTAATAGGTCTGGGTGATTAATTTTTGAATATACAGTGTGTTGTCCATACCAACAACTAGATACTTCACATCAGTGGATAAAGGGACCGATGTATTGCCGAATTCTATTGAAGTTAATGTAATGGAAGAGAGTTTGTGTTTGGTAGTTACAAGCATGGCTTCAGTTTTATATGCATTTAGATGTAATTTGTTCTGTATCATCATCCAGTTTTGAATATCTTCAAAGCAGAGGGCCATATTTGTCAGAAGAGAATGATGATTTCCAAGAGTAGGACTGCTTTTAATCTGAGAGTCATCTGCTTAAAAATAATGGTTGATTTGATGACTTTTTTTATATGTGACAGTAGAGCAATGTAAAGAGTGAAAAGAGTAGGGCCTAGAACTGATCTCTGAGGGACTCTGCATTCCAGCTTGGCAGATATTGATTGAAACTTGTTTACTGCCACTGTCTGGAAATCGATCGGCTTTACACCATCAGATGTGTCTGGGAGAAATATCGGCATGTCCTTTCCAGCTCCTCTCTTGGGCTATACAACTTGGTTTGCAGAGTTATCTCCGTTGACCAAACAATTTTCCTCAGGTCACTGTATAACATGTCCATCTGAAGGATGTGCTTGCCAGTCTGGTTTTCTTTAATACAGGCACACAGTGGAGAAGAATGAGTTGCAGTTTTGTGAACATATGGTGATTTAGACTTTTGTGCCCATGAGGGAGTGTTAGAATTATGACTTGTTCTTCTCTCTTGAGATGGTGGTAGTCGTCCTTTTCTACTCTGGGTTGGGGCATTGATTTGATGATTGTCTTCTTTTCATGGAAAGTCAGCTGCTTTTGCACTGTTCTTTTTGTGCCCCCTGTTTTGCAAGTTCATCAGCCTGTTCATTGGCAGGTATGCCTCAGTGGGCAGGTATCCATTGCAGCATTACTCATTTGATTTGTGTGAGGATCTGTAGTTTCTGTTAGAGTTCTGTTTCTTTATCTGCAGAGGGCATTGGTGAAGAAAACCACTTGCTGACATTCATCTTTGGAGTGTCTGACCATGGTGACAACTTGTTTCAGTGCTTGGGTTTCTGCACGGTAGTTGGTGCAGTATGTCCTTGTTGGGATGTTTGCTGTTTCAACTTCTCTACACGTGTACTTGATCAGTACTCCTGCTCCTCCACTGGAGACAGCATCTGTACTACAAATCACTGTTAAAATTATAAAACCTCTGAAAACTCTTGTTATAAGTCCTAGTACTGTCTATGTCTTTGTTTTGGTGGAATTTTTAGAGAAAGATAGAAGTGACAGCAATTTTCAAAATAAGGGAAGTAAATCCCTCATGAGAGTGAGACACCACAATACTATGCCTCACTCACAAAAGACAATACATTGTGGATTTTATGAAAATTGTGTTTCGTGATAGTCTGTCAACTCTAATTTTATAATCCTGAGGGCATCAGAACATACTGTCTGTTACTCTGCATTTCTGCACACAGAGCAGTGGGGGGGGGGGGGGGAGGGGATGGTAACAAGAATTAGATTGTACTGCAAAACAAGACCATGACAAACAATACAAGCCAGTTTTGTTGCAGTATATTTTGATTGATTGATTGAGTGAGTGAGTGAGTGAGTGAGTGAG
>CM054161.1:25378685-25388685 GCA_028751875.1 Rapana venosa | reverse complement strand
ATACCATACATGATGTAGTCAGTGAGTGAAACCATACATGATGTAGTCAATGATACCATACATCCATGCATGATGTAGTCAGTGAGTGATACCATACATCCATACATGATGTAGTCAGTGAGTGATACCATACGTGATTGCCACCCTCGATGGGCGTGTCGATTATGTCATCTTGCTTGCCCATAAATAAAGACTTCCTCAAGGATCTGTGTTAGGGCCAGTCCTATTCCCAACACACAGCAATGATCTTCCCCTACATGTATCTTCCACTTGCAAACTTTTTGCAGACGACACTACCATACACACTGTAGATAAATACGTAGTCTCTGTAAGTACAGTATTACAAAATGACTTGTACAATTTGATGAAATGTACAGAACATAATCACATGGCTCTCAATCCTCAGAAATAAAAACTCTTGGTTGTTACAACGAGACAAAAGCCCTAAAGCTTCAAAACTAAATTAAATCGGATAAGAATCATGAAAGCATGTTGGAAGAAGTCATTTCATTGGAATTACTTGGTCTACATATAGATGATAACATATCCTAGTCAAATCACATCTTTAATGTTTCCCAGAATTATGTAAGAAGCTACTTCAACTGAACAGAATTAACATGTTCTTGATCAGCAGACCTTGATTAGCCTCTACGTGCTGGAATTTTGCCAGTAAAATCTGTAGAATGCGAATTGAAAGAGTGTACAGACGTTCTCTAAAGTTAACAATCCACCATTGGTGGCTACTCTTTCTCTATTTCTGGTCGATGTCGATTGATCTGAAATGATCTCCCTCTGTCCCTTCGCGAAAATCATACTGATGACACTTTAAAATCCAGCCTCACGACATACATACTTCAAACCTAAGACTTCCACCTATTGTTTCATCTCAAAAGTATCTGTCCCTGCCTTCAATGACCAAAATTCCCATCGTACTGCCGAAGTGTATAACCTGTGAGTGTGTGTGTGCGTGTGTGTGTGTTTGAATTTGCTAAAACTGTTAATTATTGTTGGTTGCATGTGTATGAGTGGGTTGAATGTAAACGCTTTGATTTGTTTTTACAAGATATAGCACTATATAAATTCCAATTATTATCATTATTATTGTTGTTATCATTTCTTCTTAGACTTACATCCCTAGACATTTGTAGCTATAGACAGTTGAACATTATTCCATTTAGTCTGAAATGTCGCTTTAAGCAAGGTCTATTTATGTATAAGGTTATGAATAACCCAGTTGCCCATTATCTTTGTCAAGGATTAACAGTGAAACAGTTTAAAATAAAAGTGTGGTTGCTACTCCTCACCCAAAAAGTGGTCTTTTCGTCATCACTTAAGTATTCCACTACCAAACTATTAAATGGAATCCCTGTCTTAGTTAAACACAAAAGTAGTGTAATCATCTTTCAAAGGAAGCCTACTACACACACTTGTTCAATTCATTGTAACAGACATTAGTGAGCTTGCTTTGAGCTGTGGTGTTTGTGTGTGTGTTTGTGTGTGTGTTGGAGGGGGGAGGGGGACGTACATGTGCGTGTTTGTTTCGACATGTGTATTTGTGCTCCTGCATGAGTGTAAACTGGCGCCGCATGTGTGTGTGTGTGTGTGTGTGTGTGTGTGTGTGTGTGTGTGTGTGTGTGTGTGTGTGTGTGTGTGTGTGTGTGTGTGTGTGTGTGTTTATGTATGTGCATGTTGGTTTTTACTAATAATAAATTTGCATGGTCCTTTTTTTCTTAAATAGTGTTTGGGTTGTATTTTGTTGTTAATGCTGCATGGTGTAGATTAACAATTTATTTTTTATTCATGTGTTTATTTATTCTTTGATTTCGAATATATTGGAATAAACACTCGTGTGCTTTGTTGCATCCAGTTCCTGTGCGTATGCAGTTTTGTAAATGTTGTGATCTGTTCTCACTGGCACACAATGGCCTACTCTTCCCAAAAAGCAAAACACGTTTTAAGGTGTGTGTGCAAGATGATGAAATATGTTTTGGATGATTTCATAATTTCTATCGACTTTTATATCAATCCATGTACATGTGTATGTAGGTGTGTGCATGTGTAAATATTTGAGTGTGTGTGTGTCAGTGAGTATTTGTGAGCACCCATACGAAAGCAAACGCAAATGAGCACGGAAAGAAAGCAGTTCTGTGTTTTTCGTTGAATTAGCTGATGGTGGGTCTGTTGTTTTTCGTGTTGCTCTATATCTTGCGTTCTTCCCACATGAATAATATTCATTGCTTGTTTTTTTCCCTGGTGAAGATGTATGGTGATGCGTATATTGAGGATAAAGACATGAGCCTATCATTGTGTATATGGGGAAATGCACATGTGCATGTATATGTTGTATTCAGGATGGTTGTGTGTGTGTGTGTTTTATCTATTTATTTATATTTTTTTATTAACACACTCTCTATGCAAAAGTTCATCACCCAGACCTGCCAGTCGTGCTACTATCAATTACGGTGTATTAGTGCAATTCAAAAGTACCTGTACACAGATGCAACATCCAAACTCGTTATGTCTCTCATTGTTTCACGTCTGGACTGTTGCAATTCTCTTTTGGCTGGTCTGCCAGCATCATCTATCCACTTCCTTCAACGTATTCAAAACTCTGCATCTCGACTAGTCAGAAAGAAAAAATCAGAGCACATTAGCCCTCTCTTGCGATCTCTCCACTGGTTGCCTGTGCTACAGAGAGTAAACTATAAGATCAGTACCCTCTGTTACAAATGTCTCCACAAAACAGCATCCGCCTACCTCTGTGAATGTCTTTACTTGTACACTCCTTCTCTTTCTCTCTGGTCTGCTGCAGATACCTACGTGTGTGCGTGCGTGCGTGCGTGTGTTTGTGTGTGTGTGCGCATGCGCACGTGTGTGTGTGTGTGTGTGTGTGTGTGTGTGTGTGTGTGTGTGTGTGTGTGTGTGTTGTGTGTGTGTGTGTGGTGTGTGTGTGTGTGTGTGTGTGTGTGTGTGTGTGTGTGTTCGTGACATTTTATTTGAAGTCATTTGAAAACCAATATGAAATATAACTTTTGTGTCTTTGATATTGTTGATGTGTATCAACCTGCCTGTCAGTATTGTAATTGCCCTTCATGGGATGATTAAAGTGTTTTTGACTTGACTTTGACCTTGTCCTTATGAATACCTAGATTCAACCAATCCACCATAGGTCGTGGCTTTTTTTTAATTTCTTGTCCATCGATCTGGAATGACCTCCCTCTCTCTCTCTCCGCCAATAGCGTTCTTATGACACTTTTAAATCCAGTCTCAAGACATATTTATTTTAAACCTAAGATTTTCCTCTCCTACTTCAACTCATAGAATTTCCCTGCCTTCAACAGCCAAGATTCTATCGCCCTGCCAGGGTGTGTGATCTGTGTGTGTGTTTGTGTGTGTGTGCGTGCGTGTGTGTGTGGGTGTGTGTATGAGTGTGTGTATGCGTGCGCGTGCGTGCGTGCGTGCACATTTTGACTTGGTGGAACTATTAATTGTTACTGGTTGTATGACTGTGTAAGAATGACCTGAGTGCAAGCGCTTTGATTTGTCTGTGCAGGATATAGCGCTATATAAATTCCATTTATTATCATTATCATTATTTATTATTTCGAGGATAACAGAATAAACACTTATGTACTTGTATTTACATTTAGTCTCCATGTGTATGCACTTTTATAAATTTTGTCATCTGTTCCCACCAGCACACTATGGTCTACTCTTCCGAAAAGTGGAAGGGGTTTTGACATGTGCGCAAGATGTTCTGCGTGAGTTCGCACATGGGAATTCGGTTTATAGTCTCGTCCAAAGGACTGTGTGTGTGTGTGTGTGTGTGTGTGTGTGTGTGTGTGTGTGTGTGTGTGTGTGTGTGTGTGTGTGTGTGTGTGTGTGTGTGTGTGTGTGTGTGTGTGTGTGTGGACGGGTTGGGGGGGTGTGTGCATGAGATGTGAGGAACGCGCGCGCGCGGCGCGCGGTGTCGTGTGGTATGTGAGAGGTGGTGGGTGGGGTGTGTGTATGTGTGTGTGTGTGTGTGTGTACTGACTTTGGGGGCAAGGCTTTTTGTGTGACAGGAGGAGGTGTTAGGAGGAGGGTTTTTTTCGTGTTTAATTTATCTTGTTTATTCATTTATTTCATTATGTTTGTGATATTTTATTGATTTATTTGGTTCATTTCATTGCAATCTCACATTAATTTCTTTAGTAATTCAGTGATCTATTCATCAAGTTCGAGTTCTCACTCAGTGTGTCTCAGCAACAGAGTTAATATGTCGTCAGTAAGGAGCTCAGTCGGTGGTGTCCTGCTTGAGTTAGCTCAGAAGAGACCGCTGAACACCACCAATGTGACCCCATCAGCAGTAAGGGGTTGGTGGCACCATGCACCCTGACAACTAACAAATCTGGGTGCGGCTAGGGCGGAAAGATTGACATGAGCGGTGTGGAAATAGCATAACAGGATTCACAGAAGATGAGATAGCACAAAACTTGATGAAGTCAATCTCATTGTCTATACTGAAATTTCATAATTATGCTCTATTCCACACACACACAAACACACACACACACACACACACACACACACACACACACAGAATCTTATTACTGAAATTAATTTGTTGGTATATTTTTTTAATTCTGAGGGGTTCGAATGTTACTTTCTGCTGGATTCCATCTCATTGTGGTATTCATTTTAATGAAACGGTTGACAAAGCTGCCAAAAAGGCAGCAAAACATGATAGCTATTCAACTGTTTTAGATATTCCTCTTTCTCTTCATGAAGGTTATGCTTTGCTTCAAAATGTTTGCTGGAAACATGTGAAAAAGAAACAGGAAGAGGCTGGTTATCCCCAGCATACTTGTTCAGTTCTGGATATTGAGAACATTCTTTGCACTCAGTACGCTTTTCGAAAATCCTGTACTAGAAAAATTGTTTCTCTAATCTACAGATTGAAATTAAATGCCTTTCGAGCAAAATTTGCCAAAAATATACAATGTATATGCGGTGACAAATTTTCTAATGTTCATGTTCTGTAGCAATATCAAGGTTTAAAAACGTTGTTACCATCATTTCAAGATAAGTCTCTGCAGGAAGTTTTAACCAATCCAGAGTTATTATGTGAGATAGCCTTGTCTCTGTTGCAATCCCCAGTATTCTCTTTTTTGTAAAGTATGGTCGTGGGAATCTACATTTTGCTTGTTTCACAGCTGCCGTTACAAGTAGTTCAAAATTGTTTGTTTTCCAACATTAGAGTATTTTTCAATTGTTGTGGGGTTTTGTTAATTTTGTAGTTCTATGCCATGTTTTTTGCAACATACTATTTATATAGATTGGAATAATCTTTTAATGTGCATTCATACCAACACGTATCTATTCTACTTAAAGCCCTTATCTCATTATGCTGCCCCTCCCCCACCCCCCATCCCCCCTGCCTCCATCGTCTAATATCACTTTAAGAGAACAGACGTAAAATTGAACACACACCACACACCACACACACACACACACACACACACACACACACACACACACACACAGAGTAACTTCACTAAAACTTAGACCAAAACGTGATTACTTTCAAAAGTTATTAATTACAACTAAATTAAAAATCAAATTCAAATTCAAAAACTGTATTTTCTCAGAGACAGAGAAATTCTGGTGGGTCATGAGCCATACATAAAAACAATAAACATGTAAACATAATATAAAACACACACACATACACGAACACACTATCCGAACAGCAGCACGCACCCATCATAAGATAAAAAGCACCCAAACATCAGCAATTCCTCAGCCAGTCATGAACTCACCCAAGCAAAATCACTAATGCTCATGTAGGCACCAGTAAAGCTATGCATTGGCACTTACACACAGCCGCACACACACACACATACACACACACTGGAAACATTCCCACGCGTGCCCACGCATTTTTATGACATAAGTCACATTTGTTATAACATGTTTATATAAAACAAATATCAATGAAATTAATACTCTGTTTTATTAAGACATTGAACACAGTCTAAAATGATAACACAGACACGCATTTTTATGACATAAATCAAATTGGTATAACATGTATAATAAGACAAATATCAATGAAATTCATACTTAATTCTATTAAAATATTGAACACAGTTTAAACTAATAAAAGGTAGCCTTTCCTATGCTTCAAAATGTCTCATACCGTTTCTAGCTGAGCTCTATATCTCTCTCTGTCTCCGCCCCCCCCCCCCCTCTCTCTCTCTCTCTCTCTCTCTCTCTCTCTCTCTCTCTCTCTCTCTCTCTCTCTCTCTCTCTCTGACGATAACAATAGGTATCCTTTTGAAATAGTAAGAATTGTAAACATTATCTTCAACGTGAACAGTCTGCAAATATATTTGGATTCAATCAATGGAAGTAATGTATTTAAAAATCATGCTTATTGAAGATTGATGGTCTGCTTCAAATTGTTTTGTATCACACAATGTCAATTGTTTTGTATAACAATGTCAGTCATTGCTGTTTTTTTACATGTTTTACTACACTGTCACAGTCAAATGGAAGTGAATGAGTGAGATGATTTTGTTTTGATGCACATTTGATGACACATTTTTGGCTACGTATGGAAACATAACTTGTGTGATGAAATTTTTTCTTTTTTCCCTCCTACTTGTGTATTGTGGCCCAGTGGCCGATGTACATTAAACAAGTTCCAAGTTCCGAGTTCCGAGTTCTCTCTCTCTCTCTCTCTCTCTCTCTCTCTCTCTCTCTCTCTCTCTCTCTCTCTCTCTCTCTCCTCTCTTCTCTTCACATGCGCTTTAGTCCAGTTCAGAATTGTTGTCCTGTACTTAATATGCAGCAGAATTGAGGTGGGACTACAACTATTTATATGGCATGGATCTAGATTTGGGTACTCTGTAGCCCTTTTGAGAAAGCAGAAGTTCAAAACATTTTGCTAGCACATGAGTACCATCACTTACAATCTGTTTTGCTCCATCTCTTACAGGGCATTCATACAAGTCATTCAGTTTCATTTGCTCACAGCCCACAAGTTTGCTACATCTGGTTACAATTTTGTTTACTACGTTTTTGTTTTTGACAGTCAGGCCCCTGTACCAACAAATTAAGGAGAAGGAAGGGACAGCTAGACTCGATAAAGCATCGGTAGAAATTCTGTAAAACTTTAACATTCACTTTAAGTCTTTGGAGTTTTTGAAGGAAAAAGAACCGAGAATGGCATTTTCTATTTACAAGATCTGTGTTAGCATTAAAGTTTAGTTTATCATCTATAACACATCCTAGGCATCTGTATTCATGTACACGTTCTACCACTACATCATCAATGTAAAGATTTGGTATGGGCTGAGGATTTTTGCCAAAATCAATAATCATCTCTTTAGTTTTTTAATGTTAGGGTGGAGACAGTTCTGTTTGCACCAGGAGGAAAACTCAACTTGTTCAAAATACATGGCATGAGAATTAGACAGATCTTCCAGAGAAGAGTCATCAGAATATTTGATTAATGGTATAAGATAAGAGCCTGTGCAGTCATTAGTGTGAAGGGTGAAAAGGATGAGGGACAGAACAGTGCCTTGGGGAGAACCAGTGGAAGTTGATCTTTGAGTAGATAGGGCTTTTTGTCAAAAAGCTCATTACCCAGAAAATAAGCTGAGGACAGACATTTATTGAGAGCAGTTTAAGAGCTAAGAGATGGGGGATGAATGGTATTAAATGCAGAAGAGAAGCCAATGAAAAGTATACCAACAAAAGAGTCAGATTTTTCTAGGTGGGAATAGGCATTATGCAGCAAGGTAATTGTAGCATCATTTGTGTTTCTGTTGGCTTTGTATGCAAATTGAAGAGGATCTAGATATGAAGAAGTGGAGAAAAGAAGCTGTTTCGGAATGATTCTTTTAAAACATTTCATTACTCTTGGGGTAAGAGCTACTGGTCTGTAATCATTTAAAGATTCAGGGTGATTTTGTTTGGAATAGGACAAATTATGGATTTTTTCCATGGGCTTGGAACATAACATGCTTTCAAAGACAGAGAAAACAAATCACTAAAAACATGAAACAGCTGTTCCGCACAAAATTTTAAAAGCCTCCCACAAATACCATCCACACCCACAGTCTTCCTCACATGCAGTGCTTTAACTACTGATTTAATATCTGTAGAATAAACACTAAAATCTTCATCATTTGGGTCATTATCACAGACACATTTTTGCAGATTTAAAAAGAACAGATTCAAACTCATGTTTTTGATATTCACGCTCAAAGCGGCAATAGAAATCATTTAGTTCATTCAAAAAGCTTTTTGTTCCTGTAGTTTCATTGGCTGTGTTGACATCTTTGAGAATTGTTCTTCAATGTTCTCTTTGTAATATCTTTTACACTCTCGAAAATTCTTTTTTGGAGTTTCTTTTGAATTGTTTTGCAGGCCATTCCATTGCCGCTCTGAAATGCTACTTTCTTTTTGATAAGAGAGTATTTTAATGTTTTTTGTCACCCAAGGCTTATTGTTGGGAATTATCTTTACAGTTTTTTGTGGAATCATAAGATTTTCACAGAAAGAAATATAGGCATGCACAACATCAGTCACGTCATCAACATTTTCACTCAAGTCAAAAAACACATTCCAATCAGTACACTCAAAGCAGCCTTTCAACTCTTCCACACACTCATGCGTCCACTTTTACTTGTTTTTTCACAATAGGATCAGTTTTGATTTGGGGTTTATGTGCAGGTATGAGGTAAATTGTGTTGTGGTCTGAGGTACCAAGAGGTGGCAGATCAACAAACTTGTAGGCATGTAAAATGTTCCCAAAAGAAGTTTGTGTTGACGGGTAAAACAAATTACATATTGTTTAAAAGAAGGAAGAGCATGTTTTAAATCACAGTGGTTAAATCACCCAGCACAAAACACTGGAGTCAGGATCTTTCAGCTGTAGTTCATGCACTGTTATGGAGATCTCAGAGGCAGCACCTGCAGTACAGGCAGAGGGAGATACATAACATACTGACACAAATACTTGGCCAAACTCCCTTGGCAAATATATTGGATGGAGGGACACTGAAAACAATTCAACATCTGCACTACAAACTTGCTTTCTCACCTTAACATTCACTCTTGCACACCAAGTTTCATTCATGTACAGGCACACGCCACCACCTTGTTTTTTCCGCTCTCTTCTGTCTCTCTGTCCCTTCAATAGGGCACACCACAGCCACTTAAAGCCACACTTTCGACTCTTGCCAAGTATGGAAAGCCATCAATATATTGTGTAATAAACCTATATCAAAAAGTCAACAGTCGGTTTAAAACATATCAGATGAAAAATGGAACAACCAGTTCTCAAACATTGCTACAAAAGTAATATCATATGACAAGTCAAGTGAAACGATCTCCATTACTTAGAACAATATATCAAATCAAAAGAGATAAAACTCCCATTTAAACTACTGCCAATGACAATCACAGACGTAATGGAAAGCCTATCTCTTTGAAAAAATTCCAGACACGTGATCTAGACAATCTAGATGAAAGAACAATGAAACTTTCTGGTCAAGTTATAGCTGGAACACTGACATATTTGTATAACTTGTGCATAGAGAAAAACAACTTTCCTGTCACATTTAAAAAGACAAAATAATACCAGTCCACAAATCAGGTGATTCTGCTTATCCTTCAAATTACAGACCAATTTCAATTCTGTCTGTCTTATCTAAACCCATCAAAAACATATTCAAAAATATGTATATTCCTACTTTGCAAACAACAGTCTATTAAATGAAGATCAGTCAGATTTTCATAAAAACTATTTCTGTCACACAGCTCTTACTCAAATTAGGACAGTCCCCTACACAATATCTATGAAAATAAATGTACAGGTCTCCTTTTTGTTGACTTTGAAAAACCATTTGCTGTAATCAATCATTCCCTGTTATTTCGTAAGCTTCACGTGTATAAACTAAACCAGAAATGATAAATCTTTTGAAAAGCATTTTGTCAAATAGACAGC
>CM054161.1:25358641-25378185 GCA_028751875.1 Rapana venosa | reverse complement strand
TTTTAAATTTCTTACACGGAAGGATGAGTTACATAGCTTTGGGGCAAAAAAAACGTTCCCCTCACTCCAGCTAAAAGAACACTCCAAGTAGTTTTTGGGGGATTACAGAGTCAAACTTTTTGTATCAATAAATGAACATACGCTTTCTTTCCCACTATTCGACTTTTCGGAAAAACAGAATACTTTTTTGAATGATCGACTGGGGAAATAATTCCCCTGAAACCTGCTGGTTTTAAACAATGGGGGCGTGTTTCCAACAAAAAGTCTTTCGTGTTTAAGAATTGATGTTGACTTTAATAATTACGATTAACAAAACTCCTCAAAGCGGGGTTTTCCGCATCCCCCTTTTTGAAGTGGAACTTATTGCTTTTCCCCTTTCTTAAGGATAAATCCCTTGACTAAATTTGTTAAAAATTTTCCCCCAAAAACTTTATCACAATCCATTCCTTTTTTTAGATCTCTGCGTAACTATCTTTTCTGGGTTTTTGCCATTTTTGATTTGTTTATTGCCAAATTCTTTTTAGTTGGGCTTTTGATATTACTTTCTTTTTCCAAACTCCTATCTGATGAGTGTTATCTTTGAGCTTTTTTTTTCCCCCGTATTATCAAATTCTTGAATGTTATCCTTTCTTCCAGTTTTTTTATCATGATCCTTTTACTTTCGCTCCCTTTCAATCCTTTTTGCCTTTCCAAAAAAATGCGAATCTTGCTTTTTTTTTGTAACAACCGCAAGTCTTTTCTAAAACCATTTCTTTTTGTTTTAAAAAAAATCTATCTGCTTTTTCCCTTCTAAATGTTTTTCCTTAAAAAATCCTTCCTCGTTCTTAAAAAAATGTTTTTAAATGATTCTTTGTCTTTTTCTTTTGCTCTGGCCTCAGCATAAACCCAAGGAGATGCCTGTGTTTTTTTTCCCAAATTTTTTCATTTTTAAACCGAAATTACTTCCCGTTAGGAGGCTCAACAAATAATTTGAGGGCCTTATACATTATGTTGGAAGAAATAGCCTCTTCCAGTTTAACTTGATACAAATTTCGTTAAATTTTTTTTTTGAAATATTCCTCTTTTTTTTCCCCAATTTTTTTTTTTTTTCCCCCAAAAATGCTTTTCTCCCCCCGTCAGTATACAAAATTGTCCTTATATTGTGTTGTAGTAGGTTTAAAAAAAAGGGGTTTAATGGGGAAGTGGGTTTAGTCTATTATCCAGCACCCCCGTTTCATCTTTTAAAAAGGTTAAAAATAACATGTACAATGAAATAATCCAGGACACTTGCACCTGAGCAATTTAAAAAAGGGTGCAGTTTGCCATCGTGTCCTTTTTTCCCTCACAATCCCTTTCCACAACGGTCCCTATTATCACTAAAATAGTAAATAATTTTGTGTCAGGAAATTTTTTCCAAACAGCCTTAAAAACCCAATAGTCAAAACCTCTACTAAAAAAGAAACGACCCGCCCCCAAACCTTTCTGAAGAAAAATGGGCCTGTTTTAAAAATTTTTCCCCTTTGTCTCTAAGTACTAGAAAAAGTCGTTCCCCAAACAGTTTTAAAACATCCCCTTTCTTTCCAAATTTGTTTTCCCCTTTCCCCCTTTTTAAATCTGCCAACCCCCCAAACCCACACACCAAAACCACCCTAGTCCCATTTTAAAGTTACATTTTTAATTTGCTTCGATGCAGGAAAAATCTCCCCCCCCTCCCCCTTTCTTTGATTTAATCTGCAGCCTTTGTTTCCAAGATAAACTCAATTTCTTTTTCCCCATCCAAAATAGGGTTTGTTTTAAACCGGCACGCCCTCCCCCGGGGTTTCCTTCATCCCTCCCCAAACGGGTTCCAGAAATTTTATTGTAAACAAAATTAAATAAAAAACCTGTCAAAAGGGAAAAGTGGAGCCCCCGGGGGTTTAAACCCGGGGCCCCCTTTTCCTCTTTACTCTTTTACACTGCCCCCACTCTCACTTAAAATAAAAAACCCAAAACCCCTTGATATAATTTCAATGCCGATGATACTCAGCTTCAGTGCGGGGATACTGTTGAAAACTTGCCTTGCCTGAAAAAATTTTGTCCTCTGCCTTAAAGACATTAAAAAACTGGTTTGACTCAAAAAAAAGTTACAATTTAAATTTGCCGAAAAAACCCGAACCCTCCCTTTTTAGGGGCCCCCAAAAAATAAATTTTTCCTCTATCGAAAAAAACTTCAGTAAAATTCGGAAAATACGTTTTTTCCCTTTTTGCCCAAATTTCCTGTGAAGTTTTTAGGAGTAGTTCTTGACAACACCTCAAATGAAAAAAGTCTTACCCAAAACCTGCCAGTCTTGCTATTTCCAATTTGGGTGCAAAAGGGCGCGATTCGCAAGTAAATGCACTGATTGCAACCCCAAAGCTTGTCAAAATCCTCATTCTTTCACTTTTTAAAACTACGGTAATTCTCTTTTGGGGGGTTTTTACCCCATAAACTATCCATTTTTCTTAAAACGCAAAACAAAAACTCGGGCGGCTCCGACGGCCCTTTAAAAACAAAATATTTGAAACATAAATCTTCTTCTGCGTTTTCTTCCCACGGGCGGGCCGTCCCCACAAAGCCCGGGGATTTAAAAAATCAATACCCTCTGTTTCAAAGGGTCTCCACAAATCTCCACCCTTTTAATCTGTAACGTCTTCATTTTTACCTCCACCCCCGTTCCCTTCGTTCCCGCAGATACTTTGTGCTTTAAAACACCCGATTAAAACCCAAACCACTTTGGCCGTCGCCCCTTTCCCTTGTTTCGGGTCCCCCCAACAGGAAATAAACCCCCCTTTCTTTAAACTTCCCCAAAAACCTTCATTGTTTACCTTCAAATCCACCCTAAAAACCCAAAACTTTTTTTCCTTTCCCTGAGATTTTTCCCCCAAATATTTTTGTCCCAAATTTTTCAATTTAAAAATTTGGTGGTAAAGGGTCAGAGAATCCCCTCTGTAGGGTTAACCATTTTTCCCAGTACCACCTCCCACATTTTGGGGAAAAACCCCAAACCAAAAAACCCGCCCTGGAGAGGGATGGGTTCCGCCGGGTTTAAATTTCCCCCAAAGCCACACCTTGACAAAGACCCCAAAGAATCTCCATCCCGGATCGGTGCCCCCGGGTTTAAACCCAAGGGCCCGCGCCTTCTGTTGCCACCCAGGCCAGATGCCCGGAAAGTATGCTACTGTTTTAAAAACCCGCAGAAAAATTCGTGCCAGACCCAAACCTTTTTTTGGGCAAAAGGAATAGACAAAAACACTAAGAGTGAAAGGCAAAGTGGAAGAATAAACACAGAAAATTTTCCAGATATCATTGGCAAAAACCTTGGGGCTCTGCAAAGTCAGGGGGAAAAAAACATGGGAAAACAACGACCCAGGAAGACCACAAATTATACTACAGTGGAAAACAGGAAAAAAACATGAAAAAGGGCCCGGGGGGTTTTACGTTCACAAAGACCCGTAAACCCCGGGTTCATGAGCTGTCCCTGGGTCCAGCAATTATTACCATCCCCTGAAGAAAACCCCCTTTAACAAAATATAGTACAGGCTTACCCCCCTACATCAGACTGCACAAGATGAAGGGGAGAAAAAATTTTTTTCCCCCAGCTACAAGGGGTTTTGAATCAAACCCCCAAGAAAAAATTTCCTCGTTTTTCAAGGCGACTGGAACCCCCAAGGGTAGGAGAAGATGCAGGGAAAAAAGACGGGAGGGCGTTTGGGGGCCCACTTTTGTAATAACCAATCAAATGAAAGAGGTTGAGACCCCTGGATTTTTGCCGTAAAAAACCACCTCCAGCTATGAATACACTTTTTCCCCCCAAAAAAAAAATCCAAAAAAAATGGACATGGCATAGCCCAAATGGGGGAACACCAACAACCCAAAAAGATTACATCTGGTGAAAAGACCCGGGTTTTAGGGCCCGCGTTAAAAATCGCCAGACAGAAGTTTTCCCGGGGCAACAAGGGGGGTGATCATGTTTTTGTTTATGATGACTTTCCCCACTCGTTTTAAAGAAAAACCACAAGCGGAACAACATAGGATCAAATTTGACCTCGAAAGCTGAAGGGCCCCCGGGTATTAGAAATTTTTTCCCAAACAAAAGGGTGGTGGGAAAGTTTTTCAGCCTCACGTGATAGACTCGACATAGAATTTTTCACGACGAATTGTTTTCAATACGCAGTGAAAAGAAAAAGCAAAAAAGGTTCTTGGCAAACGCCGACCAGTCAAAAAAAACCCTGGGCCACACCTAACATCCCAAAAACTATGCGACAAGCTTTTTGAGTTTTAAAAAAAAAAAAATGAAAAAAAAAAAAAGCAGGAACAATATAGGGCAGCAACAAAAGAAACAGGAAGTCCATGACGGAGGCAAAAAAGAAAAGGCGGTTTAACCCGTGCCAAGAAATTTTAAAAAGAACATAAGGGAAAAACAATAGCAAGAAAGCAAATCAGTGGTGAAAAAAACCCCGACTAAACACGAAAAAAAAAGGAAAAAATTTTTAAAAAATCCAAGACAAAAAAAGGGGGGAAATGTCCCCCACTGCCCACCCGGGTATCTGAAAAGATGGACAGAATACGCTCCGACCCGTATAAAATATAGGAAACCCCAGGAGAAACCCGAAGCCCTTTTAAAGTACCCCCAAAGCAAAAAAACCCCAGACAGTCACCCTATCCCCCGAAAAGAAGTGGGGAAAAAGCCCTTTAGATCCCGGGAAAAAGGGGGAAATCCGGGAGGGGGCTGACAACATTCCCCGGGTAGTTGGTCCAAAACTGGGGGGAAGCCCTGATCGCGCCCCCACAAGAAAACTGCAACAAGAATTTTGGGAGAAAAGGAAAATTTGGGCCCAAACCCATGGACGGGAGTCGTCCCTCATCACCCTTCCCCCAAAAAAGGAATTACAACCCAAAGCCATAATTAAACCCCACAATCAAACCCCATATGGGCACCCCCCAAACAAGGGGCATGCTGCAGATAAAAAATTTAATAACTGGGAAACCACAAGCAGAGCCTTTATTGGGTGAGGGAAAAGCAGGTTTTTTGAGCGGGCGCAGCCCAACAGAAAAAGATAAATTTAACCCCAAAAATACTATTTTTGAGCGGTACCTTCAAAAACCCAAAAAGGGCCTTTTACCCCCGTATTTATTTGATTTTAAGAAGGCATTTAAAAGGGGGTGGATGCGGCCCCTTTGGGGGGCAACCCTGAACTTTTACAGCCCAAAAAAAAACCCAAGGGAAACCGGAAACAGAGTCCCCTCAAAAAAGCTGTACAGCGAGGGCCCCCAGTGCAGTGTTTCTCCCAAAAAAAAATTTGGGGAAAAGGTTTTGAAAAAACAGTTGGAGTAAGGGGAGGGGTGTTACTCTCACCCACCCTTTCAACATCCTTTCCCTTTAGAGAATCCCTGGCTGATGCACGGAACATCATGAAGGTTTAGTCAGCATTGGTGGCCCGAACGATCACCCAAACCCCCCGCTTCGGGAGATGAAAATTGATGGTAGCAGGATCAGAAAAAGGCTTGCCCGCCCAACAGAAACTTGATAAGGCCTTTCCCAAAAAATACGGCATGGAAAACCCGGCAGAGAAACCCAAAATGATGGGCTAAAAAAAACACCAACGGCATTAGCACGATATCAGGGTTTTAAAGACCAGAAGCTGGAAAAAATTTAAAGCTTTAAGTAACCCGGGGGCCTTGTATCAGACCCCGGGATCCAAGCCCGAAGTAGTATGCAGGACTGCACAGACAAAAACACTTTGCAAAAAATAAACACCCTCCCGGGGAGATAAAAATATCTTTACTTTTCTCCCAAAATAACTAATGCGGCTCCCTTGGGCATAAACCATAATTTCTGTAGGGCCCGTTTAATCAGGGGCCCTGGGCTGCAGATTTGGAGAGGAAGTACAGGCAAAGGGGGATTTAGATGTTTTGGAGGGCCCTTTTGGGATTCCTTTCAAAGACCACAAAAGCAACGAAAGCGTGCAAACAGAATCCAGCAAACCATTGGACCCTATGAAACCTTTTTATCGATCGGGGGAAAAAAGGGGTAAATTTTAAATGGTAGGGGGATGTTTAAAATCCCCAAGGGAAAATTTCAAAGACAGTTTTGCAAGGCAAGCCAAGGGGAAGAAAAAAGAGGCCCGACCAAGGAAGAGGGGAGGAAAACCTCAGTGTTTGGGCAAGGGCCTTTTTAACTCAACCCAAACCCTGAGAAAGGGAAAAAAAGAGAAAGGGAAGGGGGGAACTGGTTGCTGGTCTTTGAGGGTGCCCCCACGGTTTGTTAAAACTACGGGGGCAGATAGATTGAATTTTTTAAAAGCATCTTTTACCCTTTTAAGTGTTGTTTTCCCCAGTGGTGTGTGGTGTTTGTTTTGTGGGGTTTGTGTGTGTGTTGTGTAGTTGTGTGTGTGTGTGTGTGGTGTTTTGGGGTGTGTGTGTGTGTGGGGTTTTTTGTTTTGCGGGGTTTGTGGTGAGCCCTGCATACGTGGGGCGCGCATGGTTTTTAAAAATCTGTTGTTCTTTATTTTTTAAGGAGGGGTTGCATCCCGGCTGAAATGTTTTGAGTGCAAGCGTTTTGAGGTGTTGGTTTTTTTTTAAAATTTTTCAGCGCATTTAAATTCCATATTTTTATTTTTATTTTTATCCCGTTTAAAAAATTACCATTCAGGTAAATTAAAAAAACCCAAAAAGTTGCTTTTACCAAAAAAATTTTAAATTTTTTGGTTTTCCCAAAAGGTCTAAAAAGGGAATTTAATTTCATTTGTGTTATGTACAGCAAAAGGTCAAAAATCATCAGAACTCAAGCCCCTCACCTTTTTTGGAACCCGGTTTGTCCCTTTTAAAAAAAATCCCCAAAAGCATCAAAAAAAAATTCATTTTGTGTTTTAAAAAGGGTTTCCTTAAACCTTTTTCAAAATAATTCAAATTTAAAGCCATTGTCAGTTTTGCCCCAAAAATGGGGGGGAGTATGGGGGGTGGAGTGGACATAGATATTTTGAATAAAAATCTTTCTTTGTGTTTAAACAGCTCTTTACTATATTTTTTCCAATTTTATAAAAACCCATTTTTCGTTTTTTGTTTTGAATTCTTTTAACAAAACTCAGGGGTAGCACCCCTTCACAAAAACCCCATACCCCCTCCGGGAGTGTCTCCGGGCTTAGAAGTTTTTCTTGCTTTTAAAATTGTAATTTTTAAACTGTGAAAATGTTGTTTTGTCTCTAAAATTATCGAAAGAAACGTTTCTGTTTGGGAAAAAAAAAAATCAAAATGTGTGAAAAAATTTTAATAAAATCTGGGTTTTTCAAGGGGGGAATCCAATCCACCACATTTTGACAAAAAAAATTTCATATCCCCCACATTTCCCTTTTCCTGTATATCTGATGCTTGTATTAGTTTCAGGGTTTTTTCAAAAACCCTTTTTTCTGCCATGACGGGTGCCAAAACTAGGGTTTTGAGCCGGCCAAACCCCTTTTTTTTTCCCTCCCCCCCCCAGGGTGAAGGGCCCCTTTGAGTCATGCCCCTGATTTTCAGGGAAATTTTTTTACTGTCAGCCATTTCCCGGGTTTTTGGCGCCCCCCCAAAAAAACCCCATCAGTAAATGCGGGCTTTTGGCTCTGTGTTTTTTTTTCGGGGTTGGGTCCAGGCGAAGTTTTTGTGTCGTTGGCGTGTTTTCCCTTTTTTTCCCTGTATTTTCCCTCCCTGCCCGCGCGCAGAAGGGGGGCCCTGGCAGGCGGGGGAAATTTTCTTGCCCCAACCCCACTGCCCCCCTTTGGCTGCCCCGGGAAACCAATTCACCCCCCGGGCCTTGTTGTTCCCGCTTGGAAGGGGTCGGGTTGAAGCGGGGGTTCCCCCACCCCTTTTTAAAGCGGGTTGTTTGGGCCTTTGCCCTTTGGGTCGGGCTGTTTGGTTCGGGACAAGGGCCAAATGTTTTATTACAACAGTAAAGGCCCTCCCCCAAAATTTGTCTTTTTCCTTTCAGCACATTTTGCTCCACCATCTTTTACGGGGTGGTTATTTCTGTCATTTTGTTTAAATTGGTTTTAGTTTTTTTTGGTGTCTATCTGTTTGTTTTTTGTCGCCAATTTTCCTTTTTTTCGGGATCCGTATCACGTCCACTTCCGGGTTTTGGGCCAAACACACTCGCAGCATTTTGTGATTTTGGGGCCAGGAAAGGCGGGTCATGGGACTGTGTCTTGTGGAGTTTTGCCGCCCTGCGGACTGTTCCCCTCCTTCCCCCTTTCCTGTTTTCCCTTTTTTGGTTCCCTGCGGGTTTGTGCTGTGCTCCCAAGTCGGGGAAGTCTGCCAGCGGTGGGGTTTGGGGGGGCCCGGCCCAAGGGGGGACCCCCTTTGGCTTTTTAAGTCGGGGTGTCCGGGAAACCCACCGGCAGTTTTTGGGAAAAGCGTTGTTTGGGGGGCCCAAATTTGGTGGGCCCCTGTTGGCGGGGGAATTTTTCTTTGGAAGGGTCTTTTAAATCTGCATGATAGTTTTAAACCCTGCCTTTGGCGCTTGGACCCCCAAAATTTCCTTTCCTCGGGTTTTATAGTCTCTCTGAAAATTTTTATGCTGTTTCTTCTCATTTCATATTTTGGGTTTAAAAATTTTCTTGGGAGTTGAGTAGTTTGCGGGTTGCCCGGGTTTTCGGGTTTAATTGCTGGTAGTTCCTGATTCCCCCGGGGTTGGTTTATCTAAAAGATGATTTCCCCATGGGGATCAGTTGCGTTTGTTTCTCCCTGAAGTTGTGTTTTTGGAAAACAAAAAGTTTTTCACCCCTTTTCCCTCGGGCCCTTTGCTGATTTAGCGGATTTCTGTCGAAATCTACGTTTCTGGGGGGTTTCTTTCTTTTGTCCCCCATGGAGGTAATAGTTTTATTCTTGGGGGGTTCAGCCAAAAGAAATCTTTTTTCATCATAGCTGTCTTCTGGATTCCCGGGCCCATCTGGAATTCGGTTTTTTGAGAATGGTATCGTCCTTTTTTGATCAACTCTAATCTGTCGTGTCTAGGGAAAAAGCCCCAAACAAACCCTTGGTGCTTTTTAAAGGCCCCAACCCGTTGGGTTTTTGCCCCGTTGTTAAATCGAAGTGACTTGATATTTTTTACTTCCCGTGGAGTCTCGTAGCTCTCTGTTGGCAGTATTTTAATTTTTGTTCTCCCCCTCCCGGGAAAACTGTAAATTTAAATGGGCGAGTTTTTATCATTTTGTTTCTTCTCCGGCATGGAATGTCTTCCCAAAATTTCCCCGTGAGTCCACCCATGGGGCGGATGGGCGTTTTAGGGAAAGTCTAGGATTTGATCCTCGCATGTCGTTCCGGGAAACTCCCGGTTTGGGTTTAAAGCATTTCCCAAAAAAATTTCAAGGTTTTTAAGGTTTTTTTTTTTCGCCCCGGTTGTTTCTTGGCCCCCTGTTTTGTGTGGGCCAAATTTTCCCGCGGTATTTAACTGTAGTCTTTCTTGCCCGATTTCTGATATGCTCAGCCCCCCGGGCTTGCAAATCCCTTTTAAACTTTCAGTCTAAATTTTTCATTCATTTGACCATTTTGGGGGGTGTGTTGTTTCCCCCAGAATGATTTTAAAATTTTCTGTTTTCAGGGGTTAACCCCGGGTTGATAAGTTGGGGGTGTTTTGGGATTGCAAGCCCAAAAAAGATCTGCCAAAAAACACCCCGTCCATGACTTTCAAAACAGGAAAATTTTACTGTGAAACAGGACCCGCTCCCGTGATTTTGGGTTTTGGCCCCGTGGGCTATAAAGGGGACCCCGCGGGGAAGGGGGGGGGAGGGGGTGACCCCGGGTGTTCATTTTAAAGGGCTTGCACCCTTTACTTTCCCCCCAAGGCTCCCTTGTGTCTTCCCTTTTGTGGGAATTTTGAAAGTTTGATGTGTTTTATTGTCCCGCCACAAGGGGTCTAAGGGCCAAAAACAAATTGGGGTAAAGAGAGAGAGAGGTGAGGAAGGAAAAGGGGTTGGAGGGAATTTTAAGAGGGGAGGACAGGAGAGAGAGAGGAGAGAGGAGAGAGAAAACGGGGACAAAAGAGAGTTGTCTTCTTCATAATTCAGATGGTTCATTTACATGGGCCCACCCCCACAGAAGTGGGCGAAAACAAAAAAGCTAAAATATGCTGTACAAAAAAACAAATAATCAAATCAAACACAAGTGAACCTGGGACAAAATTTTCTTTTGTAACTGAAAGCTTATCTATAAAAATTGAGGCAGATTGTAAACAGGTTTTTTTCATGGTGATGCCATCAGATACTTTAATCAGAACAAACAAGGCGGGTATGAAATTTTTTGTGGAATTAATTTTACTTGCAAAAATAGTGAGAAAAGGACACTTTAAAAGAAAAAAAAAGTTTTTTCTTCAGCTGATTCTTTACTGTAGACTAGAATTTGTAAACAACCCGTTTTTGAGGAGGATGTGCATTAATGTCCGATGGCCGAATAAAAAATTTGTTAGAATGAAACTCAAGTGTTAAACCAAATTTACTGAGAGGTATTTTCTTTACTCATTTGCTAAGCCATAGACCCGAAAAATCGAATCAATTGCTGCGTTGTTTTGGTTTTTTCCCACTTTTTGCCCCCAAACAGTCAAACCCTTCTTTGAGGAAAAGTTAAAAAATACATTTTCTTGTCCTAACCCCCGATAATCCCAAAATATCCCCAAACCCCAGTTCGATAAAACATTTTTATTTTGATACCCAATTATCTTTACCTGTTGTTTTTAATTAACAGGTTAATGCTTTTCGTGGGTGCCTTTGGGTTTATTTTTTAATCATTTTTAAAACCCCTCTTTCATAAAATAAACGTTGGGGAAATTTAAAAAAAATGGGGTTTCTGTTTGTTTCCCTTTTTCACCAAATTGTTTGTGTTTTCATTTTAATCCCCCAAAAAAAATTTTTTGTGCAAAATGAAAAGATTCAAGATAACGGTTTTAAAAAGAACAATTCAGAGCCCTTTTGTTATAGGCGTACTTTGGGATATCAAAAATTCTTTTGAAAAAAAAACAGTTTAGAGAGTTTTGTTTAACACAAACGTTTCCTTTTTTTTCTGCCATTCTTTGCTTTATGCGGTTCCTTAAAGAGCTGAAAATTTAAGTTGAAAAAATTTTTATTGTTTTTGTTTGGGGTTTTTTAAATGTTTTTATCCATTTTTTGTGTATGCTTTTTTTTTAAATTTCATGATTTGTCTTGTTCAGGTTTTAATTTAATTAATTTCCTTTGCTGTTTTGTGTTGTTTTGGGGTTTTTGGGGTGCCTTTTTTTTGGCCCTTATAAGAAGGCCCACCTTTCACGACCGATGTGGCATGAAGATCTGTGGCAAGTCTATGAGAGGACTATAGCTTCGACACGAAAGGGGGGGTGGGGGGACTTTGGGACCTTCAAGTCTTCCAGGCGCTGTATTTACAGCTCACAGTGCAGTCTAATGGGTTGGAGAAATCGGGGAGTTTTCTTCCGGACTTCAGTTGGAGTTTGACATGGCTGCCCGCTATCCCCGTTCTTTTCAACGCTGTTTCCTGGAGAACATCATGCAGGAGGCCCAATACTTGACTTCTAGACACATTCACAATAGGAGGAAGGCCCAGTCTGCAAATCTTCGACTTCGCAGACGATCATTGATCTAATGTGCCGCCAGTGAGAAGAACTCAGGATCTCACCAAACAGACGCGAAAAATCAGCCAATGCCACGCCGTATGGAGATCAGCACGGAACTAGAGCAAGTTCCTTAAACGTGACCAGTACCACACCCGACCCAACTCCCACCAGCATCAAGATGCAGGTGGCGACGAAACTAGAGGGTGGAAACTTTCAAGTACCTTGGCAGCCAGTCCGTCACCAAAGAAGGCACGAGCGCTCAAGAGGTGACGATCTGACTTGCTGTGGCCACTTATCCTCCTGACTAAGCTGGCGAAAGTTTGGAGAAACCACAACATCAGAACCACACACTAAGGTCAGGACTCTTACAGGCACTGTCACTATCCATTGCCTTGTACAGCTCGTGAAGCAATGACACTTACTGGACGCTTTTAGAACGTCGATTCAAGCCTTTGAGATGAAGTGCCTCAGGACGGATCCTTGAAAAACATCACTACAGAGGACTGCAAAAAACACTATGGACCTACGTCCTGGCAGCAGATCAGCATGGCTGGCAAACACGAACCATTGCTAGATTACAGTCAAACGGAGGGAGGGGAAACTGACAATGGTTTGGGCCACACAACAAGGTAACAGCCTGTCAAGGGACTGTTCTGCAGGGATTATATGGTGAAGGAGCAGGGTGGCTAGGACACGACCACGCTAAAGCTGGATTCCTCACCACATCTAGGAGGGGACGGCCTACTGTAACAAAACCTCTGATTCCCCGCATCGCCCCCACCCCACCCCTGCCCCCCGCCTGCGCACTGAAACCATTTGCGCGGTCCACTTGTCAGCGTCCACAGTGCGGGTACCCACACCTATTGGTAAGGACTCTACAAGGCACTCGTCTATCCATTGCCTTTGTAACAGCTGTGACAGCATGGACACTTACTGCGCACGAGTCCTTCGCTCTCACCCCGTCGCACTTTACAGCCTTGCTGCCCATGGTAGTGCCTCTGGGCCGGATCCGGACTTTCAACCTACAGAGACCTGCAAAACCAATGACTAAATCTGACAGCAGATCGAGGCTATGGCTGGCAAACAAGAACCATTTGATAGATACAGTCAAAAGTAGGATAAAACTGCTAAATGGTTTGGCACTCAACAAGGCATATCAGCCTGTCAAAGGACAGTCTGCGGGTAATGGGGGAAGGAGCAGGGGAGGAGGGACGACCACGCACATAGCTGGTATCCAACATCATGGAGTGGACCGGCTCACTGTACATAACATACTGAAAGCAGCCCTAGGACAGACCATTTGGCGGTCCATTTGCAGCGTCTGTGCGGGGGCTACCCCACGGTTTAGTCTCCCGACCAAGGGTTTGAGTGTGTGATGAGCGTGTGTTGAGGAACTTTTACAAAAGAAGTTAACTATTTGTTGGCCAGGAGCTTTTAAAAGTTCCCCTATAATCATCTGGGATGCAAGCTTTGCAATTTTTCAATCTATGAAGATGCAAGAACATGACTTCATCTTGAGAAAATTGGGACATCACATAAGTCATGTTTCTCTATTAAGAAGATCTCAGGCGCGTAATTACTCCAATGAACCTTTTTTAATAACCCCTTGAAATGTAAAGCCATTAGTCTATGGGAAATATTTTTCTAAATGCCCTCCTTAAAAGAAATGGTATGAGGGCCCAAGAAATCGTTTGGGTTTATTTCTAGCTAGGTTACTTCTAAGGGGGACGGGATTGCCTTAGTGGTTTTTAGATCATTGCTACGCCTCGCAATCTGACGACTCGGGTTCGATTCCGTTCAAAGGGGCAATTTTTTCTCCTGGTGTTAACATAGTGCAGACTTCCTCTGCACATCATGTTCTTTGGTTCGCACCTCGACTCTTAAATCCTCGCCCCCCGTGTCGCGATCACAGCAGAATCCATCTTGCGCCACACCTTAATAATCCTGTTCTGCTTTGTTTGTAAGAGTAGGCCATTGTGTGCAGGTGGGAACATTATGACCAATTTACAAAACCGCACTAACACCACTGGGATGGATGTAAAATAACCACATAACTTGTTTATTCGATTATCCCGAGATAATGAATTAAAAAAATAGAAAATAAGAAAATTAAATAACCAGATACACAAAATTTTTTCAAACTAGCTTCTTTATACATCTTTTTCTTGTTATCAACTTACATTGCTTGTATTACTTTTGTAGATCTAACATAATCTTTATGCTTTAGCTCCTGAATGCCTAAATTCTTCTTAAAAAAAACCAAAACTCTTCTTTCTGCTATCAAAACACACCTACAATGATCCAACACTTGCTTGAGGTCTTTTTGATAAATTCTCAATTCTCTTCTTCATGCATGATGGTCCATTCTATTGATAGCATATTCAATAGCTCTATAGCATCCTAAGCATTCACATAAAATCAGTTCTATTGCAGAGAGTTGATCTCTATCTCTGGAGATCTTCTACATGTAATTATCATAAAAATTTAGTGACTACGCTCATGCAAATCCAAACTAAACTTATCGTGATTTGTACGGCAAGGTTTTCCTGGCTTTTATATACATTCTCTGTTGGAATACATTATGTAATTCATTCGGAAAGTAATCTGATCTCAATTCGATAAGCTCATGCATTTACACAAATCAGAAACAGTTTCATATAAAGCTCATTGGACATGATGACATAATCATTGAACACAGCATCTACTCCTCACAAATGTATGTCCGCAGCAACATGTCTGGTTGCTGTTACCCAAACATTAAAACACTTCAATAATTCAAAGCATTCCTGCACATATTTAACAAAACATTTACAGTAAGAGTTAATTTGGTGAATCCTGTGAGAACAACACTAGAACTTACTATATAACTTTGAATGATGTTGGAATGTCTGGTAGTGAATGTGATGGAGGTATACTACAAATGTAATAGTTTAAGTTGCAATAGGACTAAATATAACATTCATCATGTAAAACATCAATCAAATAAAGCAGTCTATCAAGTAGCCACAATTCCATGATTCGTAATCAAAATGTATGTAGAAAGGAGAACCTCGGGTGTTTGAAACATAATGCACAACATAACAATGTCTTTTGCACATGTAACTCCTCTCACAAAATAGTGTGTTATGTGTTCATTTATACTAAAGCGTAGCAATTTACACAAGAGTTAATTTTTCTCCGATGATTTTTTCATTGGTTTTAACTGCCCACCTTTTTCCAACGATCATTTACCTCCCAAGGATGGTAGAGGGCTCGAGAAACATGTTTGCTCAGAGTACTGTCATTGAGAACATGAGTGAGGGGTGGTGTGGTATGTGTTTTTTAGGTGTTATGGTTGCTCTTTTTTCTACAAGTACTAATACTACATAATTTTTAAAAGGGTTGGAACGGCTTTATGGAGTTATTGGTCTAATTTTGTGTTTGATGGTTTTCAAGCTGTGAATTTAGAAGTAATTTATTTGAACAAGAAAGGCAAGTGGCAAATTTTGAACTTAGTCATTCTGTCTTTGGTGATGCTAGGTGTTTCGATTTTTTTTCGGGTCAGAAATATTGTTGTTCCATGCCAAATACGGAAAGGTAGCTTTTTGAGAAGAAAGATAAATCTCATATATAAAGTTAGGATTACGTATTATCACTGTGTTTAATTTAATATATAGTGTTGTAATGGCCTTCGTGTGGTTTTGTAGATTGGTATTATTAAAATTGATAAACTTTCTATTGTACTAATCCAAGTTGGAGGATATGATATATGAGGGAGCAATCTTTTAAACAGGGATGCACAATAGAACCTAGCTTGTTTGGAATGTCTTGGGGCTTTTATCGTATTAATTTAATAAGAATTAATGTTTACACAGTTTATAGGCCAGTCCATCAGCCTGTCCTCATAAGTAAATGATAAATGTTGTAAGATAGTGGTTAGTGTATAGTGGTGGTTTTGGTGGAGTGGATATTGTTAGTTTTGTTGTGAGTAATTATTCTCATAAGAGTTGGGAATATAGGTAAGCTGGGTGTACATTTTGAAGATTTTTTCTCATGTTGGCAAACTCTAGTAGGTGTTTTCAATTTTTTTCTTGTGTGGGTAGTCCTTATTAAGTGCCTATAATAGGTTTTAACTGTAATGTGTGGGTATTGTGATGATTCGTAGTCCGTGATCCTGTGATTAAGAATGTGATTTCATGAAGAGATCAAATGGTTTATTGATTGTTCCTTTGTATTTTCAGGAACATCTAGGTAACCATGGAGTTATCCCTTAATCCTTTATGGTTCATTCATGATTCAAGTTTATACTTTTTTGATCTGTCGTCAATCTTTTGATCTGGGACCTGAGACATCCATGATTGGTTGGTAGTGTGGACAGACAAAATATTAAACAGAATAGTTTGTGTTTTAATTGTACCTGGTAGTACAATTGTTGTTGTGTGTGATTGTAATTTAGTAGCAGTAGTAGTTGTATAAATGTGTGAACCCAACTTGCTTGGCCGGAAGAATTACATTGAATGAATGTTGTTTGTACTTTCATTAGTGTTTCAGTGGTTGATTGCTGCAGGTGAGTTGAGGTGATAATATTTTCACTACTTACTAACTGTCCCCCTTTTTTAGTTCTTTTCTATTTTTTCTTCTATCCTCTTCGCTATCCCCCCGCCTCTCCGTCACTCCCATCGGCCCATTAGTAGGGCGAGCCCTAATCCTCTTTAGGATACCTAACGACAAGATAGGATTTAATGTTCAGAATCCATTTCTGGTATGCCAGATTAGGATGGTGCTGGGAATCAGGGTGGCTAACCTAAAGAATTCTGATCTAGGACTCTCTACACACATTAGTTTAATATGTGCTTATCATTTTGAAACACACATATATTTTCTTACTTAACTTTTATATATCCCGGCAGGGGATATAAATCCTGTTTGGAATAAACACACACAATACCAGTTTATTTTCTCACCTGTTTTGTCAATTTGACAGTAGGTCGCTTAAATCTATTTAAATCAAGAAATAACTTGATTATTGACAGCTTTTTCAAAGTCTCTGTAAGACACATAAAATTCGAATGAAAACAATATTTTACAAAAATCATCAAAAATGTATTTCTAAAAGCAATCCACTAATTTTCTCATGAAAAAAAGGAAAGGTTCTATAAGTTATCTACCACTATCCGAAGTCATCTTAGACACACGTATTATCAGTAAAGCATATCTTGCCCAAAATACCACATTCATGTGATCCCTTAAAAACTTTTGACAGAGGAGGGAGAAGCACACAGCCGCTCACCTAAACCACAACCACTGACAAAACACCATTAGGTGTGTGTAACAAATGGCTCCTACTGTATTTATTTCATGTGCAATATGGAATTCAACCAAAAAGGGAACCTCACAGTTATGCACTGGCTAATTGCTCTGAGGCAGGTTAATTGTTGGTCCCTCCATCAGATCTTTAAACCACTTTCCGTCTCCATGAGCAAGAGGGCTAGCTAGGGTTCCTATATTTTATTTTACTTATGAAATTGTCAAGGGATTTGGGCAAAAGATCTTGCCAACATCGCCACTATTAGAGATGGTTTAAGGGACCATGCAGGCACTGCTTCTACCTCATCTTTGGCTTGCTTCTGAAGTGGGAGCCCAAATACTTATGTCACCGGATTTCTCTACTTTTGGGTACTATTAATAATAACAAATACTACTACTATCTACTACTACTACTAATACTTCTAACTGTATGGGAATTTGAGTCTCCTTGCGCTGAATCTTGTAAAGCAAACAACATCTAAAGTGTCTCAGATATATGATCTTTTATATTTACGTTATATACGGATAATCCGGAATAAGCACTCAGCGTGATTTTTTTAACTTCCAGTCCCACGTGTGTATACGTTTTTGCAAATTTTCCGTTCATCTGTTCCCACCGGCACCAATGGCCTACTCTTTCCCAAAAGCTGTAATCCCCCCGGATTTCAATCGCTCGTGCACTAGATTTCCATCGATGCCAGTTTGCAAACGGGGCTCAGGTCTTATTGTCTCTATCGAAGGGACTTAACCTTTCGATAGAAAAACTTTCCAATATGAACATGTTTGATCCCTTTTAGCCGTTTTTGCATCACCTTCAGAATCCTTACCTTCCTGTTTGTCAAAAACACCCATCTCGGCAACAACGGATGGTCTTTTCTAGATAGTATTTGCTTGCAAGGTACATTCGAATGTGTGGTTTTGTTCAAGGTTGTCTTTTGAATCAAACCCCCCACATTCTTTGTTTGTTTCTTTCCTGTGTGCTGATGGAAGGCGTGGAGGCAGCAGAGTTACTTGGGTTGGGTCCAGGGTTCACGTATATGTCTCCACCACATAGCAGCAGCTAATTTTTTCGATTAGGTAGGAACAAATACACAAGGGACAAGCCAATAAGAACACCAGCAATGCATGAGCAAGCTTTTAAAATGGACACTTGCATTTCCATCTTGAATTTGATCAAAAGTAAGCATGAGCTTACCTTGGTAAAAAAGAGAAAAGGAGAGAGAGGGAGAGAGGAGAGAGAGATGAGAAAAGAGAGAAGAGAGAGAGAGGAGAGAGAGAGAGACGCTTTAACACTTTAACAGTTTATTGTCATGGCCCAACTAGGCCTTTTGACAAGGAAGAGTAACACAAATATGTTTGTGAAACAGTAAAAGAAAATTGGAATATGTGATCAGTACAATTAGGTTTGGCAAAAAGAAAGGATCCATCCACGTATAGCGAACTAATTATAATGAGAACATTGGCTTATATACAATTACAGTAAATAAAAAGTGAAATACGTGATCAGTACAATTAAGTTTGGCAAAAAGAAAGGATCCATCCACGTATAGAGAACTAATGATAATGATAAAATTGGCGTATATACATTTACAAATCACCTAGTTTATACAAAGAAAAGAAAAAGGAAAATCAAACTGAAATGCAAAAACAACATTCAGATCACCATCCATTCAAATTACAAGTGATATATGTCAGCCTTTTTAACTCTGCTTACTTGAGAATACATTGCTCTTTAAGGTGACTATATCATTACATGTTTATATAGTTGGTGCTGACATGGCTTTGTCTTAATTTTTGTGCTTCTGCAATAAACTTAGCTACAGATTTAATTACATGTTCATTTTCAGATGACAAAATAGAAACAATATCTGGACTTTCTGTTGCTTGTAGACTTAGGAAATGATGTTTCTTTCGTATAGTTTCATATGCTTCACATTGAAACAAAAAATGAATTTCATCGTCAACAGTATGACCACACAATGGACATGGTAATTGCATGGCTGTCTCAGTCTGGAACCATATTTTGTTTGCATTAAAACTCAGTGTTCTTAACCTGAATTGACATTAATTAAGCCTGAGCCATTTATCAGTAGCTATTGATAGATATTTTTCTGTCTGGAATACAGATTTGAACGAAAAGAAGCAGCTATATTTATTTTTCTTTCCAAATCTGAGTGCCAGTTTTTTTAAAAAAGCAAATAAGCCTATCTTTAAATTCCAAAAGAAACTGGCGCTCATTACCTACCTCCTGAGACATTCCATACAATCCCAAAGCATGCTTCTGACAAAACTCTTTTAAATTTATATACCCAGTTCTCTTTACACAAATTCCATCGTATAATTAACATATGGTAAGACTGGGCTACATAAAACGTGTTTGTGGAAGTTTTAAAGTTTTAACCAATATCTTATGCATTTCACAAAAGTTCTATATATAAAGGATATCTTCCTGTCTCTCATATAGTACAGTATTAGATGAAAAGTATTTTAACTTAAAAAACGTTTCTGGGCAAATGTGTGAACTTCTTCCATGTGCATATTTACATATATCCCCATATTCTGAAGTGTAAAGGTAAGCATCAGTTTTATCTGTGTGTCAATAATTTCCAGAATAGGGAACAGTCTATCGAGTTCAGCTTTCGTAAGTTTTTAGGATTTCTATTACCACCTTTTTTACCCCCTTCACAGCCT
>CM054161.1:25330659-25358141 GCA_028751875.1 Rapana venosa | reverse complement strand
CTTGGAACCATATTTTTTTTGATTAAAACCAGTGTTTTTATGAATTGACAAAAATTAACCCCTGAGCATTTCAGTAACTTTTGATGATATTTTTTCTGTCTGGAATACAGATTTGAACGAAAAGAAGCAGCTATATTTATATTTACTTTCCAAATCGGAGTGCCAGTTTTGTTTAAAATAGCAAATAAGCCTATCTTTAAATTCCGAAAGAAACTGGCGCTCATTACCTACCTCCTGAGACATCCATACAATCCCAAAGCCATGCTCTGACAAAACTCTTTTAAATTGATATACCCAGTTCTCTTTACACAATTCCATCTGTATAATTAACATATGGTAAGACTGTCTACATAAACGTGTTTGTGGAAGTTTTAATAGTTTTAACCAATATCTAATGCATTTCACAAAAGTTTTTATATATAAAGGATATCTTCCTGTCTCTCCATATAGTACAGTATTAGATGAATGTATTTTCACATTTAAAAAACGTTTCATGGCAAATGTGTGAACTTCTTCCATGTGCATATTTACATATAATCCCCATATTTCTGAAGTGTAGGTAAGCATCAGTTCTATCTGTGTATCAAATAATTTTTAGAATAGGGAACAGTCTATGAGTTCAGCTTTCGTAATGTTTTTAGGATTTTCTATTACACCTTTTTACCCCTTCCTACAAGACTCTTGCCATGCAAAATTTAGACTTTAGCTTTGTTGAAAACATCATCTCTAAATATATTACGTATTAACTATTTTTACTTCAGTAATTCCATAAAACCATATTTCACGAACTGATTAATGACCACCCATTCTAAAAACAATAATGTTGTTTTTTTCCATGTTTACTGACAAATGAAAATTATCTGCCTGCTCTTTTAAGATATTTAACTGATGTTACAAACTGATAACAGTCTCAGACAAAAGAATAATATCGTTAGCAAAAAGTAGTAAGAACACCTCGATTGCACCAGGAATTATTTGAATGTCGTGTTTTCCTTTTCTTGATAACTCAATAGCTAGCTCATTTATAAAGAACAAAACATCTGTGGGCTCAAACTACAACCCTGCTTCACTCCCTTGGGGCATTCAAAGAAATCTGAATATTCATTTCCTGCACGCACACACCCTAGTACTGAATTATATATAGTTCTAAGGGCCATATATAATTTACCATTTACACAGTTTTTTTCGTAGTATATTCCACAATATCTTTCTATTCACAGAATTGAAGGCCTTTCTAAAATCAACAAAAGCAACATATAATTTTTTACTGGACAGCAAATGTTTTTGAACGAGTGAGTAAAGAGTAAATATGTGATCTACAGTGCTGCACTTCGCTCTAAATCCCGCTTGCTCTTCAATTAATTTTTCTTTGTTATCTGCCCACTGAGTTAATCTCTTATTCAAAATGAAAGTATAAAGTTTACTTAATACACTGGTGAGAGCTACTCCGCCATAGTTATCAGCATTATTAACATCTTTTTATGTATCAGAATTATTACTGATTCAGCCCACTGCAAAGGAAATCACTCTTTTCAAACAGAAGGTTAAATAACTGAACAGGAAAAGTAATTACAGCTGAGTTTGCATATTTCAGCATTTCTCCAATTATTTTATCAGGACCAGCACATTTTCCTGTTTTTAAATGTTTAAAATAGCATCAATAATTAATATAAAATTTAGGATATTATTTAATTTATTAAAAGTAATTATACAAAGAAAGAAGACATCAGAAAATTTATCAATCTACTAATAACTCATTCAGATTATAAGTGGTGATTAATGGGGATAATATTATGTAATATGATTGTAGTTAGTCAGATGATCTTGAGTTTTATGATCAATTAAAGTAATGTAAAAACCTCAAAAATGATATACCATTGTTGATTAGTTGATGTTATATATACAGTGAACTTACGACGAACAAATCTGATGACGGACCAGAACGTTTTTGGAGTCCTTAGAACGAATCTTTAAGTTCTCTAATCGCTTTCGTCCAAAGTCTTTTTTCTTTTGTTTTATCTTAGACTGATGTATTCTTTTCGTCGGTAGTGTACTTTTTGTCTTTTTCTGGGTTTATCTACATTCGTTTTACAACTTGAAAGCGTTGTAATAGTCTCTTAACTTCTTGTTTCTTTTGCTCACATTCAGCATCGAACCAGTCGTTACATTTTTGTCTACCTTTTCTAACTGTTCTGACCATGCATGCAGCAGCCCCACATAAGGCTTTCACAAAGTGATCTACACTGTTATTCATATCCGTGTTCAATAGCTGAGAGGCTGTTTCTATGCTTTCTTGAAATTCTGCACTATCTCATCATCATCATCTCATCCCTTGGTCGGGACGACCGTTGGGGTACCCGCACGGACGCTGCAAGTGGACCGCCAAATGGTTCTGTCCTGGGCTGCTTTCAGGAGGTTTGGTACAGTGAGGCCGGTCCACTCCTTGATGTTGGATATCCAGCTTTTGCGTGGTCGTCCCTGCCTCCTTGCTCCTTCCACCATTCCCTGCAGGACTGCCTTTGACAGGCTGTTATGCCTTGTTGTGTGGCCAAACCATATCAGTGTCCCCTCCTTTGAGAAATGACTGTAATCTAGCAATGGTTCTTGTTTGCTCAGCCAGTGGCTCGATCTGCTCGCCAAGACGTATTCTTGGTTTACGGTCTCTGTAGGTGATGTTTCACAGATCCGACTGAGGCACTTCACTCAAAGCTTGAATGCGACGTTCTAAATCGTCATTAAGTGTCCATAGCATCACAAGCTGTACAAGTCAAAGGATGTGACGATGCTGTAGAGTCCTGAACCTTAGTGTGGTTCCTGATGTTTGTTTCTCCACACTTTCGCCACATAGTCATGAGGAGAGTGGCCACAGCAAGTCTGAACTTCACCACTTGTGTGCTCGTGCCACTTTGGTGATGACTGCGTCAAGGTACTTGAAAGTTACCACCTCGTCTAGTGTCTCGCCACTCATCATGATGCTGGTGAGTGGTCTGTTGGTACTGTACACTAGGAACTTGCTCTTTTCCGTGCTGATCTCCAAACCGTGGGCATGGCTATGTTTCCAGTCTGGTGGTGAATCCTCCTGGAGTTCTTCTTACACGCGGCCCAGAGATCAATATCGTCCTGCGAATCGAAGATTGCAGACTGGCCTTCCTCCCTGATTGTGATTGTGGTCTTGAAGTCAAGGAGGGAGGCCTCCGCATGATGAATCTCCAGAACACTTTGAAAAAGAACATGGATAGCGGGCCGCCTTGACGGAACTCCAACGAAGTCCCTAAGAACTACCCCCCCCGTATTTCTCCACCCAATGAGGACTTCCCTGTTTGAAGCAGATTCCTACAGCGCCTGGATGACTTGAATCAGGTCCTCGTCGAAGCTATAGTCCCTCACATGACATGCCACAGGAGCTTCTTGTCCACACTCGTCGAAGGCCTTCTTGAAGACAATGAAGTTAGTAAGAGCCTGAGTTGATGTTTGGAGATGCTTCACTCAGAGCATTCTGAGTTGAGATCTGCTCGACAGTGCATCGACATGGTCTGAATCCTAGCCTGTTCTTCTGATAGGATTTCTTCAGCTTGGTGGTTTCTGTCTGATCAACGGCAATGCTTAGCATACTTTGCATGATGCTTTATCAGACTGGAATTTCTGTAAATTTTCGGCAACTTCTACATGTCTCTCCTTCTTTGTAAGTGGAACTATGATGGATTGGTTCCACTGTTCAGTGGGCCACTCTTTTTTGCTGGTCCCAGATGCGTTTGGCAGATGATGTTAAGGCCTTGATCATCCTGGCCTCCGTTTCCTTGATGAGCTCAGCCGGATGTTGTCAAATCCCTGTTGACTACCTCTTCTTCAGGGATCTGTACTGCCTTCTTTCTACCTCTTCCTCTCAGCACTGTGAGCTTACAGGATCTGATGGACTGGATCTTGCTCGTGAATATTGTTCGGATCAGCCCTTCACTTGTAGTTGTACAGGTCGCTGCAATAATCCTTCCAATCTCTATCATGATAGTGGCGCTTCTCTGTAAAGGACTGAACCCCATCTTTGTCATCAATAACGGAGGTACTTTGGCTGCTGGGACTTTGGTTAGTACCTTGATGGCAATGGTGGTTATTAAGGGAGTTTGAGGAGTTTATTACTGTACGCCTCTTTGCTGCTCCTTTCGCCATTGCCTTACTCAACTTAGAGCATTGTTCCTGACATCCAGTTCCCCATGGCCTCATCATCTCTTCGTGAATGACCTGTTGACTTTTCTATACTCTCTTCGGCCGTTTCTTCTGGTTTTTTGGTTTCTTCCTGCTTTTAGCTCCCCTACGTTGGACGCACAGGAGTTCCAGATTATTCGTTGGTAACCCACGTTGATACACTTTCCTCTCTTTCCCAGGATCTCCAGGCCTGGTCTCATGAATGGACCTTGCTGAAGGTCTCAGAGCGGTTGTTGATGTCATCTAGGAGGAAATTCATGCTCAAATCTGCCCCTATCTCAGCATTAAAGATTCAGCGACTTCGGTTCCTTCAGCTTTTCCAATTGAACCGCAAACGCAAACGGGGATTGCTCATCTGGTTCTTCTTGTCTTTCAGCTTGATCTGTAGGGTCCATGAGTACCATGTCGTGTCACTGCCAATATCAAGTCGCCAGGAAAAGTCTTGTCTGCTTTTGGTTGAATGCTCGACTTAAATCGTTTGGGGGCCAAGGATGTAAGTCAATCTGGTTATGTGTCTTTCCAATTGGTGAATGCCACTCGTTTTTCTGATGTCTTGTGGGGGTATAGGGTGTTGGCGACAGTATGAAAGTTGGCTGCTTGCGAATTCCAAAAGGTCTGAGACCTCTATCGTTGTTTCGTCCACGGCCCAAAACGGCCTACTGTCCCTGGGCCATTGGTCAAAAGCGCACTAGCTAATTCCAGTTTATATACCTCTACAAACTCTTCTGACCATATAATCTTTCTACACTCTCTTCTTCTCTACTTCGATTACTAACACAGTCATCAACGTTGCCATGTTGTTTCAACGGGGAGGTGCCATAGATAGATAATAGATAGATAGATAGATAGAGAGAGATAGAGAGAGAGAGAGAGAGAGAGAGAAGAGAAGAAGAGAAGAGAAGAAAGAGAAAAGAGATGGAGAAGAGACAGACAGACAAGGGACAGACAGACAAACAAGACAGTCAGAGAGAGTCAGAGAGGGAAAGAGAGACAAGACGGAGACGAGAGAGAGAGAGGACGTAGAATGAAATGAAAGAAGGACAGTAACACACAGAGAGAGAGAGAGAGAGAGAAGAGAGAGAGAGAGAGAGAGAGAGAGAGAGAGACAAACAGACAGACAGACCAGACAGACAGACAGAGAGTCAGAGACAAAGGGAAGGAAAGAAGCGGCTTTACTACCACAGAGAAGAAGAAGAAAAAGAAGAAGAAGAAGAAGGAAGAAGAAGAAGAAGAAGAAGAAGAAGAAGAAGAAGAAGAAGAAAAAGAAGAAGAAAAAGAAGAAGAAGAAAAAGAAGAAGAAGAAGAAAGAAAAAGGAAGAAGAAAAGAAGAAGAAGAAGAAGAACAGAGAAGAAGAAGAAGAAAACTGAGAAGAAGAAGACGAAGAAGAAAAAAGAAGAAGGAGAAGAAGAAGAAGAAGAAGAAAAGAAGAAGAAGAAGAAAAAGAAAAGGAGAAGGAAAGAAGAAGAAGAAGAAAAAGAAGAAGAAAAGAAGAGAGAAGAAGAAAAGAAGAATGAAGAAAAAGAAAGAAGAACGAAGATGAAAAAGAAGAAGAAGAAGAAGAAAAAGATGAGAAGAAGAAAGAAGAAGATAAGGAACGTGCAGAAGCCATCAGTCTGTCAACGTGGACACTTGCAATCAGCGGGAAGAGTTTGTCATCAGCACGGACATCAACAATGCTGCATGCAGCCAGGTGGGTAAGAACAAGTTAGTTAGTTAGTTAGTTAGTTAGTTAGTTAGTTAGTTAGTTAGTTAGTTAGTGAGTGAGTGAGACCACATGCAGAAAACATGGGATTTTTGTGATAATAATTATTGTTGTGGTACACACACACTGTGTGGTAGGTTTTGTTTGTCCTTTATTCCTTATCTCGTGTGTGTGTGTGTGTGTGTGTGTGTGTGTGTGTGTGTGGTGTGTGTGTGTGTGTGTGTGTGTGTGTGTGTGTGTGTGTGTGTGTGTGTGTGTGTGTGTGCCTGTGTGCTCATACGCGCGCACGAGCAGATGGAGAGCAACAAGTTAGTTAGTTCAGATGCAGAAAACGTGGGATTTTGTGATAATAATTATTGTTGTGGCACACACTCTGTGATATGTCTAGTTTGTCTTTCATTCCTTATCTCAAACATGCAGGTATACACACATGCACATGACGCGCGCACGCACGCACACACAGATTCTACATTATTGTTGGTTGTTGACATTTATTTATTTATTGTGTTATGTATTATTATGTGTGTGTGTGTGTGTGTGTGTGTGTGTGTGTGTGTGTGTGTGTGTGTGTGTGTGTGTGGAGAGAGAGAGAGAGAGAGAGAGAGAGAGAGAGAGAGAGGAGAGAGAGAGAGAGAGAGAGAGAGAGAGAGAGAGAGACATATACAGAGAAAGAAAGAAGAGAAAAAGAGAGGCAAACACACATTTTGCACAGATGCAAGCTATACACAAAACCCCGAACATAGCCATTTTAGCAACACATTTCCCACCAATAAACATCAACAAGATAAGGAAAGCCATCCCTACGTGTTCAGCAGTGAAAACGAACTGTCACTAACCCACCCCACCCACCCCCTACCCTTACCCCCTTTTCTTTACCTCCACCACCCTTGCACCCAATCCTACTCCTCCACCCACCCTCAACCTGATAACAATGAACCATGAAATGGGTAAATATGCAGAGAAACAGTATGAATGTTGATGTTGGTTTACGAGAACTGCAGCCATGCAGGCTCTGTTACAAGGTCACAACCGAACGTTGACTTTTAATTAACCAGAAAGAAACAACAGACGTTCTAGGTCATTTTCGGAACTGGGTCAAGCAAAAGTATGGAAACCTGCCAGTGCCAAAAAATGGGGAAAAAAAGGAAAGTTTTTTTTTCTTCTCTCTCTCTCTCTCTCTTTTATTATTTTTATTATTTAACTGTTGCAGAGTAACAACCCTTACCATTTGTCAGCAGGGGTGTTGATATTGTATGGGGTTTTGTTTGAAATAAAAGATAGGTTATTGGTAAGCTTACACCTCCCCAATCCAGTTCCCCCCAAAAAAGAAAAGCGTCTTCTCCAATGAGAACCAAACATGTTGTTTTCACTCTAGCTCATTTTTAGCACAAGAGGTTAAAGATAAACACCGCCCCTTTCTTTTTCTGTCTCTGTTTCACACACACACACATATACATACACAGACAGACAGATACACACACACTCACACAAACACACAGACACCCACACACATACTCACACTCACGCACGCACGCACACACACACATTCACACACACAAACACACAGACACCCACACACATACTCACACACTCACGCACGCACGCACACACACACACATTCACACACACACAAACACACAGACACCCACAGACAAACACACAGACACCCACACACATATTCACACACGCACGCACGCATGCACAGCAAGAAAGAAAGGTGGGTGCAATAGTGAGAGGAAGGGAGAGAGGGAAGAGAGAGAGAGAGAGAAGGACGGAGGGAGGGAGAAGGGGGCAGAGGAGCAAATCTAGGCACTTATTTCATGAGGGCAAAGGTCGAGAGCAAAATTAATGCATCTTTGTGCAGCTCTGGGTAGCTCAGACAGGGAAGGGGGGGGGGGGAGAGAAGAAGAAAGAGAAAAAGAGAAGAGAGAGAGAGAGAGAAGAGAGAGAAGGAGAGAGAGAGAGAGAGAGAGAGAGAGAGAGAGAGACATACATACATACAGAGAGACAGAGACAGAATCACAGACAGACAGAGTCAGACAGACAGACACAGACAAACATACACACACAGACAGAAACAAACCAGAGTGTGAGGGAGAAAGGCACAGCAGTGTAGAAACAAGGGTAGGTAGTATCATAGGGGTATACAGCAAGATAAGGAAAGCCATGAAGGCATCAGTCAGCAGGAACACAGAGTACAGCTGGTGGTCCTGCCCTGACATGAGCACGGCAAAGATGCCACACATAGATGGACAGATGGGGGGCACTGCAGGAGCCAAATGTGTGACTTTTCACACACAGACATTCACGCGCGCGCACACACGCACGCGCGCACGCATGATCGCACGTATACACGCTCGAGCGCACAAGCACACGTACATACACACACAGGCGCGTATGCAGGCACTTCCTCCCTCTTTCTCTGTTCTTCTTTTCCGCTTTCTGGAAAGACTAAAAATTAATTATCTGAAGAACACACACACACACCCCACCACCACATCACACACTCACACACATACAACACAACAACAACACACACACCACCACCACCACCACCACAACAACAACACACACACACACACTCACACACCACAACAACAACAACACACCACAACAACAACACACACACCATAACAGCACACACACACACACACACACACAGCACACAAAAACACACACACTCATGCACACACACACAGCACACAAAAACACACACACTCATGCACACACACACAGCACACAAAAACACACACACTCATGCACACACACACACGCCACACACACAAACACACACACCACAACAACAACACACACACCACAACAACAACACAAACACACACACTCACACACACACACACACACACACACACACCACACACAACACACACACACACACACACACACACATATAATTTTCTCCAACGTTCACTGAACTCTTTCTCTCACCCGATTCTCTTATTAGGAAAGCATCAGACATCTGCATGAACATATGATCATGTATTATCATTCCTGAAATAATACACAAACAGCCACCTGGGGGTGTCAGAGTGGTTTATGAGGCCAATGGCAGATAATTTTTTTTATCTCTATGATTTCTTATAATACCAGGGGGGTTTTGGGGGTTTTTTTTTGCATCTAAGAAAAAGAAAACGAGGCAAGTCTCATCATTTCAATAGACTAAATGCTAAGTACTCCTATACTGTGTTATCTCAGACGTTTAGTAGGCGAATGTCAGTTTTGTCGAAATTGATAGTCTTTGTCTATCGCTCACACAGCAACTACTGTTGTCTCTCATATGAACTAAAACGCGTCGCGCTGCCGTTAAGCGCCTGACAAGTGAGACCCAGCGCATCCGACTTCGGCATGGGAGAGAAACATAGTTTAAGTCTTTCTGGAAAAACAAGGCAGGAGAACGGCTCAAGAAGGCAGAGAGTAGACAAGAAGGAGGCAACAGGGGGCAAAAAAGGAACAAGGCAGAAATAGAGAGAGGGATAGAAAAGAGGGAATTCCTTTCTCAGAATTTGCAGAAGGTGGGGGATGTGATTTATACTGACAGGTCCCCCGGCATCCCCTAGGAAGAAAATGGATAGCTAGAGACGACTTAGAGCTAATACAAGCTCATGTGGACTGGTGGTCTAGAGGTAACGCCTCTGTCAAAAAAGTGAGACGTGCCTGTTTGATCCCTTGTTTGTGTTCCCGAAACTCCCCCTTCCCCTCCCCCATCCATTAGGCCTTAAGTGGTGGTCTCTTTGTGTGTGTGTGGGGAGCCCCCCCACCCCTACCTTCTCTCTCTCTCTCTTTCTGTCTCTGTTTGTGTCTGTCTGTCTGTCTCTGTCTGTCTGTCTGTCTGTCTCTTTCTTTCTTTCTTTCTCTCCTGTAGTACTCCTTTCTGTCATGCTGACAACAATACATAGTAAATGCCACAAGTGGTGCAGGGATAGATAGACGTTACAAGTCTGATTGTTGTTAGTTTATGGGGTCTGGAACTACAGCTCTGCCCACCCCCCTCTCTCTTTTTATTTCTCTCTCTGTCTTTGTCTCTGTCTCTCTCTTCTCTCTCTCTCCTCTTCTCTCTCCCTCTGTCTCTCTCTCTCCCTCTCTCTGCATCTCTCTCTATCGTCCTCTCTCTCTCCTCACCCTCCTATCTCTCTCCGTCCCTCTTCGTATCTTTCTTACTCTCCTGTACTTTCCATTCTGACACACTGACAAATACATCGTTTAAAAAGGTTTGCGTCAATGGTGCATGGATAGTTACAAGTTCCGATTGTTTTGTTTTTGGGCTGCAAACTGCAGCCCTGTTCTCTGTCTCCTTGCTCCCCTCCTCCCCTGTCTCTACCCCTCCTACTCACCCCTCCCTCTCTCTCTGTCTTCTCTCTCTCTCTCCTCTCTCTCTGTTCCCCTCCCCCCTGTTCTTTCGCTTGTCCTCAGTATCGACATGCACTCCTCTTTCTGCCATCCTCGACAACAATGCAGTCGTAAAGTTGGATAAAAAGGGTGTCAGAGATAGATAGACGTTGTCCTGATTGTGGTTGGTTTGATTGGTGGGGGTTCTTGGCAAATTGTAGCCTTGATCTCTCTCACTCTATTCGACTCGAGAGCTTAGTCTCTCTCTCTCACTTCCGCTTCTCTCGTACTCACACACCATAGAGACCTCTCTCTACTCACTCTCATATCCCTCTCTCTCATCTGATCTCATCTTGCTATCCTCTCTCGTTTTCTTTACTCTCCGTACTTATTTCTTCTGGATACTGACAACACATACATCGTGCAAAACGGACATGCGCGCTCAATAGCGCTGACTGCAGGCGATAGTATGCGTACAAATCCACGAATTGTTGTTGTTCGTTTGTTTAATGGGAGTCGCGAAACGCACCTGCAATCTAACAAGCCGTTGCTCCTCTTCTCAGATCCTAGGCTACCCCACCCCGCCCTCCTCTCTTTTATTTATTCTGCGCCAGCTGTCTGTCCGGTACTGGTATCTGTCAGTCATGTCTGTCTCCTGTCTCCTCTAGTCTCTACATCTCCACCTCTCTCGCCCCCCTGTCTCTCCCCTGTTCTCGCAGCTCTGTCTCTCTCCTCCCTTAGTCCCATGTCTGCTGTTATATCCTTCTCTCCATTAGCCTCCATATCCGCATCTCATGTCTCTCGATTCTTCTGTCTCCCTCCACACCCGTACTCTCTCTTCTCTTCCTCTCCTCCACTCTGTCTCTCTCCCTCCCTCCTACTATCTCCGCCTCTCCTTCTCTCACCTCTACTTCTCTCTCTTACCCTCCCATTTCTCTACTCTCCGTCCCACCCTCATGGGACTCCCTCTCTCTCTCTCTTCTCTCCTCTCTCTCTCTCTCTCTCTCTATCTCTCTCTCTCTCTCTCGCGCGACTCCTTCTCCCTGTCTCTCTCTCCGTCTATTTCTAGTTCTTCTCACTGAAACTACACTGTCACTGTTGTGTCACCCTGCATCTCAAACTCAAAATACACATTAGTGTTAGAGAAGCTAAGTATACTGGTGCAGGGATAGATGTTACAGGACTGATTTGTCCTAGGTTTGTTTATGGCGAAGTTGGAAGACTGCTCGCAGCCTTTATCTATCTCTCAACCCCCTATGATATCCCCCCGCTCTCTTCTTACTACCCCTCTTCCCGGTCCCTTCCCCCACCCCCTCTCTCGTATTCTCTTGCCCTGCCTCTCACTGCATTTTACTTCCTGTTTCTGTACTATCCTCGAAAAAGAATGTAGCATGTGTTGTAGCTTTTAGCAAAAAGATATTTCAGGGAACAAGGACATTGTTTGTTGTTTTGTTTGTTAGGGGTCTGGCGACCCACTAGAGCCCGGCCATCTCTTTCTCCCTCTCTCCTTCTGCCATGCGCTCTGCTGCTCCATCTCTCTCTTCCTCCTCTCTCCCCTGTCTTCTTCTCCGCGTCTCCTGCACTTACCCTGCTGTCAATTGGGATATGACAAACTGGAAGGACCATCGTTGCTTGGGCTTCCTTGTGGTGATGGTCCAAAGAAACGGAGCCAAGAAGAATTGTCGTTTTTTGTTTGTTTATGAGGCGGTCTGTAAGTAGGTCTCCAACACCTTTTCCAAACAGCACCGAGGTCCCAAATTTACACCTGATACAATGGAAACTGATGTCAACATCTCGTCTCAAATCGACTATACTGTGCCAAAATCTAGATCTCTGTTAGCCATCAAGAGACTTCAAATAGCTGCGCATCCCCAATGCCAACCCTTGACACGGACCACAGGCCCTGTCATTCTAGCTCCAGTACTTGCAGAAGAAGAAAATATAACAATTGCTATCGGAAGAACCAGCCTGAATAAAGATCAACCTCCTCATACTGGAAGAGAAAAGAAAGTGCACACAGAAACAGATTCACAGTGCTATCAAGGAGAACTTTACTCCCTAGATTCAAACACCTCTCAACATGGATCACGTCTGGTGACACCTATCACTCCTGTATACGCATACCTCTCCAAACTGGAAGAGATATCTATGACACCTCAAATTTATATTGTGAGCCAGGAACAGCTTGACAAGACATTGTGGGAACCAAGGGGGGTGAAAGGAGAAGCCAGCACTCAGACAAAAAAGGCTCCGACAAAAGCAGACTATAATACGCTTGGGCCAAGACCAAGGACAGGAAGAGGATAGCCAAGTACACAATCGCAAGAAGAATAGTGTAAACTCGATGTTAGTGAGAAAGCCTCGCCAAGAAGAAAAATCTTGGGCGACTTATGGAGAAGAAGTTAAGTGAAGCATGTTGCAAGAATCTACCAAGAGAATTTTTCAAAGTGTGAGAGACTCTGATGTGAGAGCTAAGGATGAGGATGTTCAATCCAGCAACATTAAGTAGAAATGATGCATATGGGAGAGGCACTGCACAAAGAACAGGAAATTCAGAAAACGATGGGAAGATTTTGTGACTCTTTAAAGGCTTTTAATAACCATCTGGGAAGTACAAGCTTCCAGCTCTCAGTTCTCACCACGCTATAAAGCTCAGTTTGGAAGCATCCTCGAAATCCTTTGAAGTTGAACAACAAAGTGAAAGCAATTAAGACCAGCCTAGAGAGGCCACAAGCGGACAGGTGATGACGTGACGCATAATATTCATGCGCATCAATTCCATGAATCGACTGAAAGACGAGTCATGTCTAAGTTGAACATGCGGAGAACAGAACTGAGGGGAGTTAAGTGGCTCACCATTATCTTTCCAGAAAGCATGGGAAGAGAGGAAGAAAGTACAAGGACTGGCAAAATGCAATTGTGGTGCCAATTTGGAAGAAAAGAAGAAAGGGCAGCAAGAGAAGAGAGCTATCAGAGGCGGAGACTGCAGCAATCCTTATAGACGGGACATTTCACTTCTCAGCCATGTAGGGAATATGTATGCATAAGATTCTGGACAGCGACCAATAGCCAAGCAGAACATACCTACTGGAGCAACGCACAGTTTGGCTTTGTGAAAGGAAGAGGCGAGAGGGTGCACAGATAGGCATTTTTCGCACTTCGACAGCTGTGTGTGGAAAGAGCCATCGAATACAACCAAGTACCGTAGCATACGCTGAGTATTACGCTTGATCAAGGAACAAATGTTTGACGTGCGAGGAATGTAGTTCCAACAGAACGACGCTAAGCTCGTGGAGGATCTGGAGCCATGCAATCTGCTCTGTCGGGGCCTTGTCCTTGTGCGTGTGTTGTCTGTGTGTGTGTAGTCCGTGTGTGTGGGTGTGTGGGTGTGTGTGTGTGTATGTGTATGTATGTGTGTAGGGCGAGGTTTGTCTCCTTGTCGGTTTGTATTAGCCCCCCGAGTCCAACAGAGGACAAGCGCTGCCTGGAAGAGATCCTGGAGTCAGCAGGTACGACGTAGAAGGGGCGTGGTTCGCTTGATAGACTTCAGAGCAATCTACGCCAACAGTATGAGCGCCGAGTCCGAACGTAGGCCATGGTTGGAACAATCCGTGAATTGGTTCGTTTTCCCGAGTTTGTTTACTATCGCAGGGGGTTCGAGGCAAGGCGCGTACTCTCTCCCCGCATTTGCTCGCTGCGTGAATCTACTGGATCGCAGTGATTCACAACGGAATGCCAACCCTGATCTATGAGGCCCTGATACGAAACTATTATTTGCTGTACGAGCAGTCCTCTTGAATGAATCAGAACAAAGCAGTCTCTTCAAGATCCACAGAGACCAGAATCTCACACAGCTGCTATGAGGTATGACATGAAGATCAGTTGTATCACCGAAAACAGAGTTATGTCTTGTCAGCAGAAATCCAGGAAAGATGGAAATTCAACATCAACGGCACCCAGCTGAAAGAGACAGACCACTGCGACGACATTTAAATACCTTGGAGCAGCAGCCAGAATAGTCCTCTTCCACTGAAGATGGAAGAAAAAATTAGAATTAGAGAATATTGGGATGGTAAAAAAAAGTAAAATGATTAAAAAAATAAATTTCTGAAAATGATTATGAAATTGTTGTGTAAGGACCACAGAAGAGACACGAGCAGACCAGAGTTGTGGGATAGAAACAGATGCCAAGGATAACTAAAAGCGACCACAGATTTTGGATGGATAGGAGCGAACGCAGTACAGTTACCAACTCGCCCCCCCCCCCTTCTCCTTCTTTAAAACATTCCAGCATCATTGAGCACCCAAGGCAATACTCTATGTCCAACGCCATCTTCGTTCCACCACTCACATTACCAGTGTCAGATCGTGGGCCCTAACAAAAGCCTTTTGAGAGAAAATTGAAGTCACATGTGAAAAATGCGCTGTCTGCCATGAGAAAAGCTGTCAACACAGGCCAAGACGCGGACAAGATTCAAGAATGGACCGGTGATCAGAGACATGGGTCGGACTAAAAACTTACCACCAATTCTCCACCATATCGAAACAACAAAGGTTCAGTGTTTGGTCACCTCACTAGTAATTGCCGCCAACCAACCAGCCTACGGGCTTACACCACCAAACACAATGGCTGGATAAGAAAGACCAGAGTAGTCCTTGGGAATGGAGGGTAGACGCGATGGTGCGACTACTCCCGGGCTGATACACATCTGCAGCCCCATGACCTGATCACTGTACATCAAGCCTCCCGCACCGGAATGCTGCAGACTGAGTCTCGGTGTCTCCACCGCGGTACGCCGGAAGCGGGCACCAGCGGCTGTTGTTTAGATTGTTGTTGTTGTTGGTGCGAGGTGGTTATGAACGGGCGTAGAGAGAGAGTGCGAGAGGGAGAAGGAACCTGAGCGCCCGAGAGATGAAAAGGGAAAAGAAAGCGGAGGAGTGATAGAGGGAGGGAGACAGAGAGAGAGCAGGGAGAAAAGACCGATAGCAGGAGGAGTGGGAGAGAGAGAGGGAGAAATGAAAGAACCGAGTGAAGATTTTGTGCAGCGCGGGCGGGCGCAGTTCCGGCCTTTTCCTTTGTATATTACCTCCCTTTCCTCTCTGTACTCTCTCCTTTCTGTTCTCTCTCTCTACTCTTCACTCTCTCTCTCTCTCTCTCTCTTCCTCTCTCTCTCTCTCTCTTTCTCCCTCCCTTTCCTCTTCCTCTCTTCTCCCTCTCTTTCTGTCTTGTCTGTCTCTCTCCCTTCCCCCTACCCCTTCGCACTTCCTCCTTCTGTCATACTGACAAACAAGTTACTTTCGATATACCATAAATGGTGCGTGATGATTAACGTTACAAGGTCTGATTGTTGTCGTTTGTTTATGTGGTCTGGAACTCACAGCCCTGCCCTCCCCTCTCTCCTCTCTGTTCTTTGTCTCGTCTTCTTTCTTTGTCTCTGTCTCTCTCTCTCTGTCTTCTCTCTTTATCTTTCCTCCCCCCCCGCTCTCTCCCCCTCTCTTCCTCTATCTCACTATTCTCCTCTCTCCGTCTATTGCTTTCTCTCCTGAATACTACTACCTTTCTGTTCACCCTGACAACAATACATGGTGTAAGTGGACAAATGATGCAAGGGATATAGATAGACCTTACAAGTCTAGGTTGTTGTCTTGTTTTGTTTTGTTGGTGGGGGGTCTGTAAATGGACTCTGCAGCCTGCTGGGTGGGTGTTGTTAGTCTGTACGTTGAGTGGAGAATAACATTGCTTATTAAGGACTCGGGAAAACACGGGGGACTCTCTCTCTGTCTCTCTCTCCCCCGTCTCATTGATTCTTTTTTGAAGCTCTCTCTCTCTCTCTCTCTCTCTCTCTCTCTCTCTCTCTCTCTTCTCTCTTTCTCTCTCTCCATCTCTGTGTGCGTGTGTGTGTCTATCTGTATGATGTGTTTGTGTTTGTATGTAGTTTTGTCTGAGAGAGGGGGGAGGCAGAGGAGAGGAACAGAGAAAGGCAGCCCAGAGAGAAGGAACTAAATTTTAGACACAACCCCCCCCCCCATAAACCCCCCCGCCCCCCCCCACCCCCCCCCCCCCCCCCCCCCCCCCCCAGCAAAATACAGTTATCATTAACTTGCATCATCTCCAACCCCCCAAAATATGCGAGGAAAAATCCCCCAATGATTTTAATATCTGCAGTGGTGTGAAACATCCTTCAGCAACTATAAACTGACCCCCACACCCCACCCTACCCTCTATCCCCACCTAGCTCACCCACCCCATTACCTCAACCATACCTCTACCCCTTCGGAAACACCCCCATACCCTGTTAGTGGTGGATCGGTGGTCTAGAGGTAAACGCGCTGTCTAGAAAGCGAAAAAAGTCCGCGGGGTCTGAAGTGCGACGCGGCGGGTTCGTACCCCGTTTGGACCGGATAATTTTTCCCCATCCCATTAGGTACCGTGAGTGGTGGTCTGGCGCTAGTCTTTCGGATGAGACGGATAACCGAGGTCCCGTGTGGTACACGTAATGTTATTTAGCGCACGTAAAAAATAAAAAAAGTCCCACGGCAACAAGAGAGTTGTCCCTGGCAAAAATTCTTTAGAAAAAAGCCACTCTGATAGGGGAAAACAAATACTGCTGCAGAAAAAAAAAAAAAAAAAAGGTGATAGGGGTTGGCGGGGGACCACGCGCAGGCGCCTATGTGGCGAACGCGTTTCTCCCCGCTCTCCCCGGGGTGAGCAGCCTGGTATGCAAATCTGGTGCTTTTGATTTGATGCTTTACCAAGTTCAGCGCTATATTAATTCCATACATTATTATTTTTATTATTTATAACCAACGCGCCCTTAAAAAGTTGAAAAAAAATGGTTCTCCAGAGCCCAGAGAGGAATGTGTGTGATTGTTTTGATACCAACCAGGTCTTGCAGACCCCCATGCCATGTTGTTTCTGTTGTTGATTTTTTTTATTTAAGAAACTGGGTCCACAGTCAAAACGTTCTACTTTTTTGAATTAGCCAGTAGGAATGGACAGGCTTTGTAGGGTCACCCTCTGAAACTGGGTCAAGTATGGTATTACATGTTTGTCTGTAGGCGCCAAAAGTTGAAAAGAAAAGATGGGGTTGGTGGGGGTTGGGGTTTGTTATTGTTACAAAAGTTTAGCAGTTAAGTGTTTGTTGTGTTCAGTGTTTGAGATGTTTGGATTTGTATCATGTTTGTTGAAAAAGAAACAGACTCCCTGGTGAGTCCAATTCCAACTCTAAAAAAAAAGAGAAAAAGAAAAAAAAAGAATCGTTGTTTATGTAGACAGCAAAGTTAATGATATGCCTCTAGCTGTATCTCTTTTTTCTTGTTTCACGTTATGCGCGCTATGCGCGCCAAACTTGCGTTGCCGTACGTGTGATGTGTGCGGTCCTTTTGTGTGTGTGCGTGTGTGTGTTGTTTGTGTGTGTTGTACATGTGCACATGCACCACACTCACTCTCTCACACACACAAACATTACACACACACTCTCATACATACATTCTCACACTCCCCCCTCGCTCTTTCTCGTCTCATACTTGCACACACATACACACACACGCGCGCGAGATAGAGAAGATAGAGAGAGAGAGAGTTGTGGAAAGAGAGAGAGAGAGGAGACGAGAGAGAGAGGAGAGAGGAGAGACAGACAGGACAGACACAACAGACAGACAACAGACAGACCAGCAGACAGGAGAATAGAGAGAAACGGTCGAGACGACAGATAGAGTGTCAATGGGAAACAGAGATTGAGGAGAGGAGGAATTGGAGGAGTAAGGGTGAGATAGTGGTGAGGGAGGAGAGAGAGGAGGAGAGTGACCTGGACACGAGTGAAGAGAGAGTGAGGAATGTGGGCGATGGAGAGAGTGTGGTGTGAGTGTGATGATGGGAGTGAGGATGTGAAAGAGGAGAAGGGAGGAGAAGAGGGAGAGTGAGGAGATGAGAGTGGGAGAGAGAAAAGCTGAGACGAGAGAGAAGAGAAGATTGAGAGAGAGAGAGAGAGACAGACAGACAGACAGACAGACAGACAGTCAGACAGGAGAGACAGATCGAAAACACACACACACACCACACACACACACTCACACACTCACTCACTCACACACACCACACAACACACACTCACACACAGCAACACACACACCACACCACACACACACAGAGACAAACACCCGAAATACTCCCACACTCACCTCACCACACCACACACACAACAACCACACACCACACACTACACCACACACAACACACACACAGCATTCTTGCAGTACCCAAAGCTGACGAAGATAAGGAGTTAAAGTTAGTGACACCAGAACCATGGGTCTGTGACGATGGATTGCACCAAGTTCAGATGACTTAGAGAGCGATGCGTGTTACTGACAGGGGACAGAGAGTTTTTGGAGAGGTGGTACACAGCAGAAATGGCTGTTTTTGTATATCGTTTTTATTTCATGTTTATTTTATACAGTGTGATGGTTCGTTGCTTTATTTCTTGCGCTCAAACTGATATAATTTCTTCCAAAACTGTTTTTGTCTGTCCTGCGCGCGCGCGCGTCGCGCGCGCGCCCGATGCGTGCCCCCCCACCACCCCGTGCGTGCCGCGCGGTGCAGTGCTTTATACGTCGTGCGTGTGTGTGTGTCGTGTGTGTTGGGTTGTGTGGTGTAGTGTGTGTGTGGTCACCTCTCTCTCTCTATCGATCGATCGATTGCAACTGTTTGTCTTTCTATTATCTATCCATAATAATAAAAGAATAAATAAAAATATGTATCTATCTATCGACGATCGATCGGTCGTCTTTTCTCCCTCCCTCCCTCGTCTGTCTGTTGTCTGTCTCTCTCTCTCTCTATCTCTCTATCATTTATCTATCTATATATGTTATCTATCTTTCTATTTATCTATCTATCTATCTATTATCTATTATCTGTTTGTTTTGATCATATTCAATCTATCTGTCTGTCTGTCTGTCTGTCAGTCTGTCTGTGATCTGTCTTTATCCATCCATCCATACCCTTCCATCCCTCCCTCCCTCCATCCACCCATCCATCCATCCATCATCCACCCACCCCTCTATCTATCTATCTATTGTCTATCTTATCTATCCTCCACAGACTATGTATAACTATCACCTCTATGTACCGCATGACTGTCCAACCTATCTATCCTATCTACTCCATAATATATCCCGCCAGTGTGTACCATACTCGTCCTGTCTGTCTATCTATCTATCTATCTATCTATCTATCTATTATCTATCCCTAACCGTCTATCCACCTAATATCTACTTACCACCTAAAATTGCCATCTACCATCTCCACCCCACAGACTGTCCTCATTTCTCGTTAGGCTAAAGAGACCACGACAGAGAGTTAGCCACATAAACAAACAGAAGAAGAGACAGGGGTTGTAAAGCAATCTAGTGCATAAGAAACACCTATAGTTTTTTTTAAAGAAAACTCCTTTAGATAACCCTAAAAAATCAGGATGTCCCAGCGAATGGGAATGTTTTAGAGCTGTGATAACATAAGCCTATTTGTTATATAAGCATAACAAATACTGAGATTGATGACCATTGTGTAGACAAAGGTTTAGTACACAACATCATGTTTATATGCATTGGAGAGGGTTCATACACTGAGATAGAGAAGAGACAGACAGACAGACCAAAGAACAGGACCACACAAACACACAGTACAGAACAGAGCTCTGGTTAAATTTCGCAGTTGGAGTGCGGACCTTCGATGGTAAAGATTCAGCGCTATATCAATTTCATATGCATAGAATTATTATTATGGTATTTATTTATTTTTATAAGGACAGTATTCTGGACAAATTCACAAGTGCCCTTTTGTGACAATAATAGAACTCGAAACCCAATTTTCTACTCGAATGCACAAATATTCAGACTTACGAGAGAAATACCTCTTAAATTTACTGTTCAAAATACAATGAGGATTTCTTCACGTATGTTACCAAGTTGGAAACGTCTTCAAAAAAGATTTAGGTAAAAAAAAAAAATTACGCTTTTGAAAACCGAAGAACTTTTATCCAAGGTAAGCGTTCGTACTGATGTATTCTGTGTTGCACAAAAGTTGATGTGCCTCTATGTTTCTGTGACAAGATATATTCTAGGATAATATGTTAGAATTGCAAAGTCTGTTTTGTGTCTGTTGTTTAGTAGTTTTGTTTCCAGTTTCGGTTTTGTCAGTTTGTACAACCCCCGCCCCCACCACCTGTATCCCAGGCTGGGTTGGCCTTGAATTGAAAATTCAGGTGTTCTAAGTCCCGTAGTGTTCTCTCTCTCTCTCTGTGACCTTTTTTTGTTTGTTTTTGTTTTGTTTTGATTTTAAGCTGTGCTTTGTTTCGATTCTTGGTCAACGTCAGCCTTCGTTTTGTTTTGATTTTGGACTATGCATATTCAAAAATATCCAGTTTTGAGAGCACGCCAAGGTATCGTGCCAAAGTTCTACCAAAGTTTACGAGAAATTATACTTCATTTTATTTGCCTCTACCATGTTTTGCCCCTCAAAGTGTATTGTGGCCTAAGGGGTGCGTACATTAAACAGAGTTCAGAGTTCTTCGATTTGTCTGTTTTACAAGATTCAGCGCTATATAAATTCCATATATTATTATTATTATTATTATTTCTATCTCTCTCTCCACCTCTCTCTCTCTCTCCCCACCGCCCTTCCTCCCTCCTCTCACTCCCTCTTCTGCTGCAGCTTGGTATATGACATATGTCACGCTGCATCCCATGTATCCGGTACCTTTGCGCTACAAAACTGATATATACCTGGACATAGGCACGTTTCGGGTGTGAAGAGTCTTGCCAGAGGCATGCATGCCCTGAGAGGTATGACGAAGAATCTCCCTCCTGGGGGATGTGTGAGGCCTATGAATCCTCGCTTCCCATTCTTCTCGGAGAGTAGTGTTAGTAGCATTCCAGTTGCGCTGTGTTTCGACCCTGTACCCTTCTGTTTTGTAGTTTGTGTTGAAGCTTGCCCAGCCGCTTTTGGTTTTGTTTTTTGCCTGACATTTGGGGCTGATGATGGGAGCAGGTAATTAGTCCCACGTGTTCTGTCGCCCTGCCCACTTAGTGTCAAAGGCCTGGGTTCGCTCTGAGCGGAATTCCTAGTTTGTCTGTCAGTCAACCAGTCTTTGTGTGACAAAGAGTTACCAGGCCAGGAGTGCTAAAGCTGAGATGGGTTTTTCATGTTGTGATACGGACTCTCTCTGTCTCTGTTTCTCTGTCTCTCTCTCTCTTTCTCTGTCTTTTTTCCGTAAGCTGTGTAAGTGTATTGCTTTGGGCTTTATTTTATTTTATTATCATATATATCCTTAAGGGCCGGGGACTGGTTAAAAATACAAAAAAAGCACATGGAGTTGCTTTTTCTTTTTCCACGAAATAAAGAATTTGTCGTGTCATTTTTTTTAAAATTACCAGTAGAATGACAGGCTTTGAGCACCCTCTGAAACTGGGTCAAGTAGGGTATTTTTTGTCTGTAGGCGCCAAGTGAAAAGAAAAAAGGGGTTTGGGGGGGGTTTTTATTTTTACAAATTAGCATTAAGTTTTTTGTGTTTTTTCGGTTTGGATTTTTTGTTTGTATCCTGTTTTGTTGAAAAGAAAAAAAGACCCCCCCGGGTGATCAATTCCAACCTAAAAAAAAAAAAGGGAAAAAAAACCCCTTTTTGTTTTTTTTTAACGAAGTTAATGAATGCCTCTTGCTGAAACTCTTTTTCTGTTTACTATGGCGCAAGCGTGCGTGGGTGCGTGTTGTGTTGGGGGTTTGTGTGTGGTCAGCCCCACACTCCTTCTCAACACCCTCACACACCCCAAAAATACCTCCCCCCCCCTCCCCTTTTTTCTCTCTCTCCCCACTTCACACACATACCACCCCGCGCGGGGGGGCGAGAGAGAGAGAGAGAGAGAAGAGAGAGAAAAGAACAGACAGACAACAGACAGACAGACAGACAGACAGACAGACAGGAAATAGAGAGACCAAAAGAAAAAATAGAGACAAAGGAAACAGAGAGAAAAGAGAAAAGAGAGAGAGAGAGAGGGGAGAAAGGGGAGAGAAGAGAAGAAAAAGAAGAAGACAGACAGACAGACGACAGACAGACGCAGAAGGAGAAAGAGGGGAAAACAACAAACACACAACAACAAACACCACACACCCCTCACACCCAAAAACACACAACAAACACCCCAAACAACACAAAAACCCCACCACACACACCCTACACACACACACACACACACACACCACAACACACACAACACACCACACACACACACACACAAAAACAGCATTCGCAGTACCAAAGATAAGAAGATAAAGGGGGAACCCGAACCCTGGGTCATGACGATGCACCAAGTCAGATTACATGGAGACATGGTACGAAGGGAGAGTGGGGAGGGGTACACAGACAGAAAGGCTGATTTTGTCATATCGTTTTTTTTTTCATTTTATTATAATTTTGATGGGTCGTTGTTTTTTTTTCTTTCCGCCAAACTGATAATTTTCTCCCAAAAATTTTTTGTCTGCTTCGGGGCCCCGCCGGGCGGCGGCGGCGTGCTGCTGGTGGTGGTGTGGGTGGTGTGTGTGTGTTGTGGTGTGTGTTTGTGTTGGTGTGGTTTTCACTCCTCCTCTTCTACGATCGATCGATTGAACTGTTTGTCTTCCTATCTACTATCCCTAATTAAAAGAATAAATAAAAAAAATGTACTATCTATCGATCGATCGATCGTCCTTCTCCTCCCTCCCCCCTCCGTCTGCTTCGTCTGTCTCTCCCCTCCCCTCTTCCTCTATCTTTTTTCCCATTTTTTTATTATCTATCTTTTATTATCTTTTTTATTTTTATCTATTATCTATTTTCTTTTGTTTTTATTTATCTTCTGTCTGTCGTCCCCGTCTGTGACTGTCCCAATCCTCCCCATCCAAACCATCCCCCCCTCCCCCATCCACCCATCCACCATCCATTCATCCACCCACCCCTCTACTACTATCTATCTTTCCCTATCTTCAAACTTCTGTCCTTCCTCTGTCTGTCTTCTGTCCTTCTTCAAACTATTACTATCTATCTAAACCACCTACATACCCACCAAAAACCATCCATCCCACAGTTTTCTCGTTAGGCAAAAAACCACGACAGAGAGATAGCACAAAACAAAAAGAGACAGGTAAAGCAAATATGCCAAAGAAACCCTATAATAACCCAAAAAATCAGGAGTCACCACGAATGGAATGCTTTTAGACTGCTGATAACAAAAACCATCATATAACACATAACAAAAACTGGATTTGATGCCATTGGTAGACAAGGTTAAACAAAACAAAGTTTATCTGCCATTTGGGGAGGGTCTCACGAAAATAGAGAGAGACAGACAGACAGACAAAGACAGAAAAATTTTCAAAAAATTCATTTTTGAGAGCCCCAAAGGTATGTCCAATTTCCTACCAAAGTTTACGAGAAATTATTTTCATTTTTTTGCCTCTACCTTTTTTTCCCCTCAAAGTGTATTGTGGCCTAAGGGTGCGTACATTAAACAGATTTTCAAGTTCTTTCGATTTGTCTGTTTTTACAAGTTTCCCAGCGCTATATAAATTCCATATATTATTATTAATCTCTCCTCTCCACCTCTCTCTCTCTCTCCCCCACCCGCCCTTCCCCCCTCCTCTAAACCTCCCCTTCTGCTGCAGCTTGGTAATATGACATATGCCCACGCTGCATCCCATGTATCCGGTACCTTTGCGCTAAAAAAACTGATATATACCTGGACATAGGCACGTTTGGGGGTGGGGAAAGATCTTCCCAGGGGCATGAAATCCCTGAGAGGTATGACGAAGAATCTCCCTCCTGGGGGATGTGTGAGGCCTATGAATCCTCGCTTCCCATTCTTCTGAGAGTGGTAGAGCATTCCACTGCGCTGGTTTCGACCCTGTACCTCGTGTACGTGTGAAGCAGCCCCAGCCGCTTTTGTTTTGCTGACATTTTGGGGCTGATGATGGTTGCAGGTAATTAGGCCCACGTGTTCTGTCGCCCTGCCCACTTAGTGTCAAAGGCCTGGGTTCGCTCTGAGCGGAATTCCTAGTTTGTCTGTCAGTCAACCAGTCTTTGTGTGACAAAGAGTTACCAGGCCAGGATTTGCTAAAGCTGAAGATGGGGTTTTTCATGTTGTGATACCGGACTCTCTCGTCCTCTGTTTTTCTGTCCTCTCTCTCTCTTCTCGGGTCTTTTTTCCGTAAGTTGTAAGTGTAATTGCTTTGGGCTTTAATTTTATTTTATTATCATATATATCCTTAAGGGCGGGGACTGGATGTAAAAAAGCACATGGTGCTTATTCATTATCCTCGAAATAAAAGAATTTGCAGTGTCATTTGTCATTGTCCTCTCTCTGTCCCTGTCCTCTCTGTCTGTCTTTTGTCTGTTCTTCTGTAAAGGGCTCTCTCTCTCACTCACTCAACCACCTCTCTTTTTTCTTTCTCGTTATCTCTCTCCTCTTCTCCCCCTCTCTCTCCTCTTCCCTCTCTCTCTCTTCTCTCTCTCTCTCTCCTCTCTCTCTCCTTCTCCTCTCATCACTCTCACACACAGAGAAACAAACACACACACAAAACACTCCAACAGTCCACACACCACACCAACACCACACGCCCAACCAAGACAAACCACACACACCACACCACACACACACACACACACACACACCACCCACACACCACACCACGCACACACACAACACACACACAAAACAAATTCAAGATATAAATTTCCCCTTTACCCCTTTTGGGTAATGGAAAGGATTACAATTGAATTACAACCCCACCACACCACATTTAAAACACACTACTACTACCCACCAACCCACCACCACCACTCCTACTACTATTACTACTCCTAATACTCCTTAGTACTCCTCCTCTTCCTTCTCCTCCTCCTCCTCTTCCTACCCCTCCTCCTACTACTACTCCTACTACAACAACAACTACAACAACTACTACTATTACTACTACTACTATTACTGCTACACTACTCCTAAATCCTCCTCCTCCTTCCTCCTCCTCCTCCTACTACTACTGCTACTATTGCTACTACTAACTACACACTACTACTACATACTCCTCCTCCTCCTCAGACTACTACTACACTACTACTACACACTGCTGCTGCTACTACTACAACTACCCACCCTCCTCCTCCTCCTCCTCCTCCTACTGCTACTACTTTCCCCCAACTACTACTACTACTTACCACTCCTCCTCCTCCTCCTCCCGCTGCTACTACTAAATACTACTACTACACTACTACTACCAAATCCTCCTCCTCCTCCTCCTCCTACTCTAAATACATACTACTACTACCCACTACCACTCCTCCTCCTTTCCTCCTCCTACTGCCCACACTTTTAACTACTACTACAAAACTGCTACTACTACTACACTACTACTACTACTAACTACAAATCGTACTTCCTACTACTCTTTACTACAACAACAACTATTACTACTACTACTCCTCTTTCTACTCCTCCTACTCTCTTTCCGCTGCTGCTCCTCCTCCTACTACTACTCCTCCTCCTCCTACTCCTGCCCACCCCCTACTCCTCCTCCCCCCCTCCTACAACAACAACAACAACAACAACTACTACTACTACTACTACTATACTACCCACTACTACTAAATACTACTACTACCACTACTATTACAAATACTACTACTACTACTACTACCACTACTATTACTACTACTACTACCACTACTATTACTACTACTACACTACTACTACACCACTACTATTACTACTACAAATACCACACTATTACTACTACTATACTACTACTACTAAAACCACTTCCACTACTACTACTACCACTCCTCCTCCTCCTCCTCCTACTCCTCCCCTCCTCCTACTACTCCTCCTCCCCCTCTACTACTACTACTACTACTACTCCTCTTCCTCCTCCTAAATCCTCCTCCTCCTCCACCCCCTCCTCCTCCTCCTCCTACTCCTCCTCCCCTCCTACTACTACTACTACTAACTCCTCCACCTCCTACTCTCCTCCTCCTACTACCCCTCCTCCTCCCTCCTCCTCCTCCTCCTACTCCCTCCCCTCCTCCTACTACTACGACTACCCTCCTCCTCCCCACTACTACTCTCCTCCTCCTCCTACTTTCTAAATACTACTCCTATCCTCGTCCCCTACTACTACTACTACCCTCCTCCTAATACTACCCCCCTCCTACTCCTCTTACTCCTCCTCCCTCCTCCTCCTACTACTACTACTTCCTCCTACTTTCCCCTTTCTCCTCCTCCCCCTCCTACTACTACTCCTCCTACTCCTCCTCCTCCTACTACTAACCCCCCTCCTCCTCTCCTCCATCCTCTCCTCCTCCTCCTACTACTACTCCTCCTACTCCCCTCCTCCTCCTCTACTACTACTACTAACTACTACTCCTCCTCCTACTCCTCCTCCTCCTCTTCCTTTTCCTTCCCTTTCCTCCTTTCCCTTTTCCCCCTTTTTCTTTCCCTCCTTTTCCCACTTCTTCCTCCTCCTCCTCCTCCTCCTCCTCCTACTTAACTCCTCCTCCTCCTCCTCCACCCCTACCCCTTTCTCTACCTATTCTCTTTCTCGAATCTACTCTCGTATCACCTCTCACACACTCCCTTCCTCTAACCTCCTTTTCCATTCCCCTTTTTTCTACAAAGATAAAAACCCCCCCCCCTTCCCCCTTCCATAACATTTCCCCCTCCTAGTTCCCTTTTTACCTACTCTTGGGTTTTTTTTGGGGGAAAAGGGGGGCCTTGGGGAGGGAGTTCTAATTTCCTTTTCTTTTGTGTGGCTTCTTTTTTTCTGGGTATGTGCGTCCCGTAATTGTCGTCCTTGTTTTTTTTTGTTGTGATCTCCTCCCCCCTCCTCCCTCATCTCTCCTCTTATTCTTCCCCTCCCCCTCCTCCTCATTTTTTCCTTCCCCCCCCCCCTTTTCCCCCCCCCCCTTTTTTTTCTCTTCCCTTTTTCCCCCCCTTTTCCCTCCCCCCCTTTCCCCCCTTTTCTTCCTTCTTTTTTTCCCCCCTTTTTTCCCCCTTCCCCCTTCCCCCCCCTTTCCCCCTCCCCCCCTTTTTCCCCTTTTTTTTTTTTTTTTTTTTTTTTTTTCTTTTTCTTTTTTTTTTTTTTTTTTTTTTTTTCCCCCTTTTTTTCCCCCCTGTTTTTTCCCCCCTTTTTTTTTTTTTTTTGTTTTCCCTTTTTTTTTT
>CM054161.1:25304647-25330159 GCA_028751875.1 Rapana venosa | reverse complement strand
TTGGGAGAAATGGGCACCCTGCCAGATACTGCAAAATTGTTTGTGAGGCAAGGAATATTGATCATTTTTGGAAGCAATATTGAGTTGTCTGTAGTATTGCAGGGTCACATCTGGCATTTGACTAGGGAGCTAAGGGGTGAAAGCCCAAGGTGATTTGGACCAACGGATTATTCCCATCTGCATTGTCAGGAATTCACCTTTAGCAGCTGCAGTGTTTATCTGGGTTTAGGCATCAGGCGCAGGCTTGAACTGTAGGCCATGCAGAATATGTGATGCTCAACACTATGTTTGTTGATGGTTGATCAGATTGTGGTGTGAGTAACTCTGTAAACTGCTAAAGAAGATCAGATATGCATTATGTGGAAGAAGAGAAAGGCCTACCACAGACAAAAGTTCATTGTAACTTTTCAGAAAAATATAAGCGTTTTCCAATAAGAGGAGACACTTTCCCTTATGATTAATGAGGTATTATCAGGGAATGTAGAGTCAGCACCAATAACTGGGCAGGGGACATCAGCAAAGTAGAATTCATGTATATAAAGTTTTATTTGACTGATTTCCAGAGTGATGCTGTGTTTACCCCAGGTTTTAATGGTAGTTCCATTGGCAGTAGAAAGGGATTCAGAGGGTGGGTTAGTTTTGTGATCTTGTGCAGAAGCAGGATACACTGACACTTCAGTACCAGTGTTGATCAAGGACTGGCCAGTTTGGTGGTCTAGAACAAAGACTGTGGTGGAGTTTGAAATGCCAGCCACTACCACATTTAGCAGATGGCTTGCCATTTGCCATTGATGATTTGTCTCTTTTATTCTTTAGAAGAGATGCTAACTTGCAGCCAGGTTGTCATCAATAGGCATCCAGTCCAAATCTCAGATGGTAGAAACATACAGAAGATGGTGCTGTTGATGATGAAAGTGGACTTGAATTGCCCTGTTGAAGTGCGTGGCAGTCATTGAAATCTTTTAGAGGCAGCTACAGTTTCCACAAATGTGCTCATGGTCTTGCCATGTGTGTCAGATCGAACCAGTGAAATCTGCTGGATACCTGCAGAGCATGTTTCCTAGATACAATCTGCAGCTTCGGCAAGCTCTTCTATGTCAACAATGTTATGTCCAGCAAGGATGCTTTGAATGTCTGTAGGAAGGTTGGATTAAAACAATGCACATTTTAGTGTCTGTGGATCATCATTGAGTGTATTTATCTTGCACATGAGTGCAGTAGGGCTTTTGTCTCAAAGTCCATTACCATTGAGTCATTTAGCATCTTTCTGGGCCTAGGATTTTCCAAAGGTCTTGACAAGAGCACGGTTTAAGATTTCATATTCTGTTCATAGCTGGGGAATTGATGAAAATGGCCTGCACTTCACCTGCGCTGCTTCTCATTGCCTCCGTTTAGTTCCCCAGTCAAAGTTCATGACCGCAGCTGGCAGGGCATGGATATAAAATAAACGGGGCAAAGGGAAAGATGGCACTAGCAGCTTGTGCTGTAGCCCTGTTCAGCTGTAAATTACCCTTGTGTTTTTCACGTGTAGTCTTGTACCGTGAAGTGTCAAAAAAAGGATACGCAAAGCACTCTTTAAAATGATCTTTAAACAGGCTTTCTTTTGATTCCAAACTCCATATACTTTCTTTCATGCTGGTTGATGTGACAGCAATTCAAACATATATGAAGATAAACAGGAGAGGTGCAGGCAGAAACACAATCACGAAAAACAGACATTTCTAACTCTCTCTCTAAAAAAGCAGACATTTATATTACATAAATAATGAACATAAAGAAAACATTGAACATGTCTGCATGCAAACTAACCTTTTTTTTGATTGCCAAACTGTCCCTGTTGGCGCAGCGAGGCCATAATAAACAACCTTAGCGGGCTACGGGGCAGCAGTGCGAGAGGCAGGGTGATGGAGAGCGTGTAGTGAGAGGTCTTGCAGTCAGTGTCGGCTATCCTATCTGGCTTCACTATAAACATTAGGCCTACTGCATGGTCAGGTGATGCACAGTCCACTGTTTCATTAGCTTTTAGCAGTATCCTTGCTAAAGCAAGGTTTGTTCAGAACCAGTTCCAGTACAGCTCATAACTATAGTCCCGAGAACACAGTGGTAAACAAATGTCTTGTCAGTATCCCACTGTCACCAGCCAAAGATAGCTTGCAAATGACTCAGATTATTATTTCACTGATGTTTCTGACACTATACAAAATATTGTGATCAAAAACGTATCTACTTCTGTGATGTGAAGAAAAGAACAAACTGCACATAGGCTATGACATCAAAGCAAGAACAACACAAGATCACACAACACAGATCACACACACACACACACACACACAACACACACACACACACCACACACACCACACACACACACACAACAGATGACAAAATTTACAAAATTGCATACACACGGGGACTAGATGCAAAAAAAAATCACAATGAGTGCTTATTCTATTATCCTCTAAATAAAAGATAAAATAAAATAAAATTAGTAAATAAACACAAACACACACACACACACACATGAACACACACTCACACTGGCACAAATGCATACCTACATGTGCGCATGCACACACACATACAAATGCGCGCGCGCGCACACACTCACACACACACACACACACACACACATGTAAATACAAGAATATGGACATGACACATGTGCTTGAGAAAACTAACAACTTGATACTGACACACAGCCAGGAAGCACACCTATACTGTAGGTGCTGTGGTCCATCACATAAAAACACACACACACACACACACACGCACGCACGCACGCGCGCGCGCGCGCGCGCGCGGGCAATACATGCACACACACACAGTCGCATACATGCACACACACACGCACGCGTGCGCACACACACGCACGCGTGCGCACACACACACACACACACACACACACTACACTTACGCTCGAATAGATACACACATGGTTGACGCTCGGACAAGTACTGATACAAACAAAGTAAACTTAAAAACCCCCAAAGACAAGCCAAAAACCGAGCACTCACCAAAATAAACAAACTATTAACAAATAAACCTCAAGTAAAAAAGGTTTTTAATGAAACAACGGCACATGCAAAAGAGAAAGTTGATTAAAAAAAAATCCCCGAATTCCCCCAAAATAAAGATGTTCGCCTTGAAAAAGGAAAAGCGCATCCCCTTGTTTCTTGGAAGCATTTTTTGTAAAAAAAGTTTTAAATTTAACCAGAAAAAAGCACAACAGTCACAAACAAGTAAAGCAAGTTTGAAATTTGTTCTTGATGTATGAACCTGTAAAAGAAAAAGTGGGGATTTGGCAGCGAATGGTAAAAAAGGCCTTTCAAAAAAAACTTCTCCCAGTTGCTAATAGCAGCAAAGAAGGAAGTGTATGGAGGGGTGTGGACTTTTACCCCCACCTGCGGGGCCCAGGCAGCCGAGAGATGGGAAATTAGGTAGGGTGAAGTTCAGCCCCCAAAATAAAGTGGGTTTTTCGTTTTGGGGAGCCTGTCTGCAAGTTTATGGGGGTGCCGAAGTATGGTTTTATAGTTTGTTTGGTCTTGCGTGATACTTTGAGTAACTTGGGTTTGTCTTGTGAAACTTTGATGGATTAATCCAGAATTTGTAGGGTTTTAAGGATGGCATTTGACTTCTTATCAGGTTGCCCGAAAGAACCTGCATGTGCGTTATAGAGTTCGCCAGAATACGTGCTTCAGCTGATTCTTGTGCCATGTTACCCTTGTTTGGATTTGGGGTCACCAGTGTGGGAATACTACACATTGTCTTCTCTCGTTTGCTTTACACCATCAGATGTGTCTGGGAGAAATATTGGCATGTCTTTCCAGCTCCTTTTCTTGGGATGTACAACTTGGTTTGCAGGGTTTATCTCCGTTGATCAAACAATTTTCCTCAGGTCACTGTAAAACATGTCCATCTGAAGGATGTGCTCGCCAGTCTGGTTTTCTTTAATACAGGCACACAGTGGAGAAGGATGAGTTGCAGTTTTGTGAACATATGGTGATTTAGACTTTTGTGCCCATGAGGGAGTGTTAGAATTATGACTTGTTCTTCTCTTTTGAGATAGTGGTAGTCGTCCTTTTCTACTCTGGGTTGGGGCATTGATTTGATGATTGTCTTCTTTTCATGGAAGGTGAGCTGCTTTTGCACTGTTCTTTTTGTGCCCCTTGTTTTTCAAGTTAATCAGCCTGTTCGTTGCCAGGTATACCACAGTGGGCAGGGATCCATTGCAGTGCTACATGTTTGATTTTGTGAGGAGCTGTAGTTTCTGTTGCAGTTCTGTTTCTTTGTCTGCAGAAGGTCTTGTAGGATGACAGGGCATCAGTGAAGAAACGCTTACTGGCATTTATTTTTTGGTGTGTCTGACCATAGTGGCAGTTTGTTTCAGGGCTTGGGTTTCTGCACGGTAGTTGGTGCAGTGTATTCCTGTTGGGATGTTTGCTGTTCCAACTTCTCTACAACGTGTACTTAATTAGTACTTCTGCTTCCCCACTGGAGACAGCATCTGTACTACAAATCACTGTTAAATTTATATAAAGCTCTGAAAACTATTGTTATAAGTCCCAGTAATGTCTATGTCTTTGTTTTTGGTGGACTTTCAGATAGAACAGAAGTGAGAGCATTTTTCAAAAAAGGGAAGTAAATTCTCACGAGAGTGAGACACTAAAATACTATGCCTCACTCACAAAAGACAATAAGAATAAGAAAAATTGGAACTTATATAGCGCTATATCTTGCAAAGACAAATCAAACCCCATGCATTCAACCAATCTTACACAGTCGTGCAATCAATGATAAATAATCAATAGTTTAAACAAACAGATATTTACAAACATGGTGCGCTGCAAACAAAATCTATGAAATAAATTTCAATAGTCAAATGTTTTTCAAAAGCACACACACACTCACACAGGTCGTATACTTTAGCAGGGTGATAGGACATGGGTTAGTGAAGGTGGGATAGTTCTGATATGAAACAGGAGGGGGGAAATCTTACGTTTGAAATAAATATGTCTTGAGGCTGGATTTAAAACTGTCATAACTAGGTTTCTGGCGAAGAGAGAGAGGGAGCTCATTCCAGGTTGATGGACCCGAAATAGAGAAAGAGCGGCGACCAACGATGGATTGGTTTGAATCAAGGTATTCGTAGGCACAAGGTATCTGCATCAGAGCGGAGGGAACGTGAAGGAGTGTACAGGTGAAGACATTCACAGAGGTAGGAGGGTGCAGTTTTGTGGAGACATTTGTAACAGAGGGTACTGACCTTATAATTTACTCTCTGTGGCACAGGCAGCCAGTGGAGAGATCGCAAGAGAGGGGTAATGTGCTCAGATTTGTTCTTTCTGAGAACTAGTCGAGCTGCGGAGTTTTGTATACGTTGAAGGGAGTGGATAGATGATGCTGGCAGACCAGACAAAAGAGAATTGGAAAAGTCCAGACATGAAAGAAAGAGAAGTGACACGTTTGGCTGTTGCATTGGTGGACAGATATTTTCGAATTGCACTAATACGCTGTAATTGATAGTAGCATGACTGAAAGGTCTGGGGGATGAATTTTTACATAAAGAGTGTGTTGTCAAAACAACACCTAGATACTTCACAGCAGTGTATAGAGGTAGTGATGTATTGCGGAGTTCTATTGAAGGTTGATAGAAAAGAGTTTGTGTTTGCTCCTACGAGCTTGGCTTTGGTTTTATCTGCATTTAGCTATAATTTGTTCTTCAAAGCAGCGGCCATATTTGTCAGGAGAGAAGGCAGATTTTCAGGTAGTAACACTGTTTTGAAATCTGAGAGTCATCTTCGTAAAAATGTTGGTTGATTTGATGACGGTTTATTATATGTTTTTACAGTTGGGCAGTGTGAGAGAGTGAAAAGAACAGGGCCTAGAACTGATCCCTGTGGGACTCGCAATTCCATATTGGCAGGTATTTATTGAATTTTTGTTTACTGCAATGTCTGGAATCGGTCAGAAAGGTATGAATTAAACCAGGTAGGGCTGTGCCAGTAACACCAAACGTTTTTTTTTAAGACGGGAGAGAAAGATTGAGTGGTTATAGTGTCGAAGGCTGCAGATAAATCGAGTAGAGTGAGACGGGAGATTTCCCGAGTCAGAAGCAAGTAGAAGCATGTTTAAAGGTGTGTACTTGGTGGTTTCAGTGCTGGGGGTTGACGCGATAGGCAGACTGAAATCAGGAAGAAGATTGTTGGAGAGAAGGTGGTTGTTGAGCTGTTTGAGGACTACTTTTTCAAGGATTAAGAAATAAAAGGTAGGTTGGAAACAGGTCTATAATTCTTCAGAATGTTAGGGTCAAGGTCATGCTTTTTTTTTAGTAGAGGTGTGGACTATAGCAGTTTTGAGAGCTGATGGAACATTTCCTGAAACAAGAGATGAGTTCACTACTTTCGTGATAGCGGGTATAAGTTGTGGTAGGCACTATGTGAAAGAGAAGCAGGTTATGGGATCAAGATCACATGATTTTAGTCATTTCTTTCAGAATTGTCGTGATTTCTTTCTCACTTGTCTGGATGAAAGAAAAGAGAGGAGTGCCAGAGAATTGGGGATCAGGAAGTGCAGGCTGGAAAGGAGTCTGATCCAGTTTGGAGCATGTTATGGCTTTTTCTGAAAAGAATGCAGAATGCAGAAAATAAGAGAAAGTTCAGAGGGGTTTTGTTGAGGGAAGGCAGAGGGCTTGATCTCACAGATCCAAGAAGAGTAGATGTGAGGGAAAGAGATATTTCATTGAGTGGCATCAAGAACTTGAGAAGAGTAATACTTATTTAATACTTGGAGTAATACATTGTGGGTTTTTGGAAAATTGTGTTTCATGATGTTCTTTCAACTCTAGTTTTATAAGTCGGGAAGGTACAGAGCATACTGTCTTTACTCTGCATTTCTTACACAAGCAGTGGGGGAGGGGAGTTAGATTGTACCGAAAAAATACCCTTAGACGCAATAAAACCCACTTTGTTGCATTGTAGTTTGATTGATCGATTGATTGTTTAAATTTAAAGGATTAAATTGATTGATTGTGGGCAGGAGTTGGAAAGAACCAAATTTATTTTTGTTGCCAAGAAAAGTCGAAGCAGGCGGGGCCCAGCGTGTGTGCTGGAGCTCCAACTGAACACAAAAGGCAAGTTAAATGATGATGATGATGATGATGGTGATGGTGATGATGGAGTTTATGATGGTGATGACGATGGGGGATGATGATGATGATTGAGATATTGATGGTGGTGACGATCTTGAGATGGTGATGGTGGTGATGATGACGATGATGATGATTTGGTGATGATGACGTTGATGATGATGATGATTGTAATTTCAAAGCGGGGTTTTCTTTTGCATTGGGTCCAATGCCTTCTCTTGCCATCATACAACGCCTTTAGACACACAGAAAACGTGGATACACAATTATGCCCAAGGCACATTGCCTATGGCAACAACCTTATGTTGCTTCACAGTCAGTGATATTCTTCTTCATTTGTTTACAACCCTCACACGGTCTGGGGAAAAAAAATGGCATGTCTTTTCCCCGTTTCCCTTTTGTGGGCTGCACAGCTGGTTTGCAGGGTTTTTCTCCGTCAGCCACACAATCTCCACAGGTTGCTGAATAGCGTGCACCTTTAAAGGAGTACTCACCAGGGCTGGTTTTTTCATTACAGGCATACAGGGGAGAAGGAACAAGTTTTAGCTTTTTAGACATGAATTGATTTAGCTATTGAGCCCAGTGCGAGTCTTTAGAATTTGGACTTGTTCTTCTCTTTTGAGATGGTGGTAATCGTCCCTCTCAGCTCCCAAACCCGGTGTAGTCAGTGAGTGATACCATAATTTTAAAGGTCATTATGGAAATAGTTACATTTATGAATATTTTGTTTTTCATCAATTTATTCAGTCCCCACAAGCTGCCATTGTAGTGTGGTCAGCACAATGGATTACAGGTGGGGAATGTTGTGTGTTAAATTTTCATGAGTCATGGGTATTTTTCGACTGTTTTCAGTCTCCCCATTAACTTCTGTGCCTGTGGTGAGGTAGTGTAATAGCCTTTGGGGTTGGAGATTGACAGAAGAAGTTTTGTTAAGTGGATGTTGTGGTGGTTGCCACCCTGGGTGGTTGTCTCGATTATGACATCTTGCTTGCTCATAAATAAAGTTTTTCCTCAAGGGTTTGTGTTAAGGGCCCAGTCCTCTTTCTCAATGCGCAGCAATAGGCCTAGTCTTCCCTCCATATCTGTCCACTTGCGAACTTTTTGCAGACGACACTACCATACTGAAGGTAAAGGTATAATCTCTGTGAGTACAGTATCACAAATGACTTGGACAATCTGATGAAATGGACAGAACATAGTCACATGGCTTTCAACCCTCAGAAATCAAAACTCACTGCTGTTACACGAGACAAAAGCGCCAAAGCTTCAAAACTAAACTAATTGGAATAAGAATTCATGAAAGCTTGTTGGAAGAAGTAATTTTATTTGAATTACTTGGTCTGCATTTTGATAATAATAAATCCTAGTCAAATCACATCTTTAATGTTTCCAGGAAATTATGTAAGAAGCTACTACAACTGATCAGAATAAAACATTTTCTTGATCACACTTCTTCTGTTTTACAAAACCAGACCTTGACAGGCCCCTACATGCTGGGATTTAAAGAGTAAAATCTGTATAAGGTGAATTGAAAGAGAATACAAACGTTCTAAAAAGTTAATTCCTCTATGACTTACTTTCCTAGAAATTTGAGACTATAGAGAGTTGAACATTCTTCTATTTAGTCAGAAATGTCACTTCAATAAGGGTTTATTTAAGTATAAAATTTTAAATAACCTAGTGCCCATTATCTTTGTCAAGAATTAAAAGTAAAACAGTTCAAAATAAAAGTGTGGTTGTTACTCCTCACCCAAAAAGTGCTCTTTTTGTCATTACTTAAGTATTCCACTACCAAACTATGGACTGGAATCCCTGTCTCAGTTAAACACTAAAGTAGTGCGTCATCTTTCAAAAAAGCGTACCACACACACTTGTTCAAAAGACATTAGTGAGCTTGCTTTCAGCTGTGGTGAGCGTGTGTGTGTGGAGGGGGAGGGGGCGTTCCTGTGCGTGTTTGTTTGGACGTGTATATGTGCTCGTGCGTGATGTGTGTGTGTGTGTGTGTGTGTGTGTACCATCAGAGAAGCATGTCGAAAAGCAAAGAAAAAATGGTGTCAACATTTAAAGAAAATAAAAAAAGCATGCTAAAGATTTTGGGAAAGAAGTGAAAGTGCGCTCTTTGGATGACTGTCCAGTTAGTTTATCTACTCTTTTTCTTAACATTTTAAAATATTAAATGATGTAATTCCTGTCAGTCCTCAACTTACAGCCGCTACTAGTACATTTAAATACCTTACAGATGTCAGTTCAGATGACCTTAACAGATCTGTAACTGAACAAGAAATGAAAACTGCCCTTGATTTAATGAAAAGTGGTAAGGCAGCAGGTATAAATAATGTCAAGTACAGCAAATAGGTGCTTAAAAAATTGTACTGCAAACTGTTTAATAGAGTTTTGGATACTGGAAAGATACCAGATGTTTGGATCGTTGGCCTTATAAAACCTATTTATAAGGGGAAAGGAGACAAATACGAATGTGATAATTATAGAGGTATAACTTTGTTGAGTTTTATTGGAAAACTGTTCACTTCTGTATTAAACATCAGGTTGTCAAAATTTCTTGAGACAAATAATAATAATAATGAATGGAACTTATATAACGCTATATCTTGCAAAGACAAATCAAAGCGCATACATTCAACCTAATCTTACACAGTCATACAACCAATGACAAACAATCAATAGTTTAAACCAACAGATATTACAAACATGGTACGCTGCAGACCAAATCTATGAAATAAAACTTCAATAGATGTTTTTCAAAAGCACACACACAGAGACACACACACACTCACACAGGTCATATACTTTAGCAGGTTGATAGGACATGGGTTAGTGAAGGTGGGATAGTTCTGATATGAAACAGGTATTGATTGAATCAGTAAGGTATGAATTAAACCAGGTGAGGGCTGTGCCAGTAACACCAAACGTTTTATGAAGACGGGAGAGAAGAATTGAGTGGTCTATAGTGTTGAAGGCTGCAGATAAGTCGAGTAGAGTGAGAAGGGAGATTTTCCAAAGTCAGAAGCAAGTAGAAGCGTGTTTAAGGTGTGGACTAGGGGGGTTTTCAGTGCTGTGGTTGACGTGGTAGGCAGACTGAAACTCAGGAAGATGATTGTTGGAAGAGAAGGTGGTTGTTGAGTTTTTTTGGGAGAACTACTTTTTCAAGGACTTAAGAAATAAAAGGTAGGTTGGAAAACAGGTCTATAATTTCAGAATGTTAGGGTCAGGTTTCATGTCTTTGAGTAGGGGTGTGACTATAGCGTTTTGAGAGCTGATGGAACATTTTTGAAACAAGGATGAGTTCACTATTTTCGTGATAGTGGGTATAAGTTTTTTGGTAGCACTGTGTGAAAAGAGAAGCAGGTTTTGGGATCAAGATCACATGATTTTATAGTCATTTCTTTCAGATTTATCGTGATTTCTTCTCACTTGTCGGATGAAAGAAATAGAGAGGAGTGCCAGAGAATTGGGGATCAGGAAGTGCAGGCTGGAAAGGAGTCTGATCCAGTTTGGAGCGAATGTTTTGGACTTTTTCGAAAGAATGCAGAAAATATAGAAGGAATTTCAGAGTGGTTGTTGATGGAAGGGCAGAGGGCTTGCCTTAAAGATCCAAGAGGGTAGATGTGAGAGAAAAGAGAGTTTTTTATTGGGACGTGGCATCAAGAACTTGAGAGAGTATACTTTGTTTCTCTGAAAGAATTAAAGGGACTTGACTTTGTTTACTTGTTTTCGGAGAGCTGCTTTAATTTCCGTTTTTTATTTTCGCCACTGTCGCGCTAGTTCCCTGCGTTTGCATTTTTGCGCCCAGAATGTCTTTGGGTGTACCATGGCGTAACAGGGGCCTATCAGGCAGGAGCGGTCAGTGGGAGGTGCATGCTCATCAAGCAGTTGGTGAGAACATCATTGTAGTGTTTACAGGGGTGTTGTTGCCCGGGGTTTTTTGTGATAGGCGTTTCAGCAGCTTGTGAAGAGAAAGTTTGGAATATCTATGGCCTTGAGGTTGCGACGGATGACATACTTTTCTTTCTGATGGCTTTGCAATGTTTTAGAGAGAAAGAAAACAGCGGAATGATCAGAAAGTAGTTAATCGGGTGATAGATACAGATGTTTTGATCAGATCTTGGGAAAACATCAGTAATTAGCCAGTTAAAATTGTCCAGATTTGTGCGTTGCTTCGTTTTACCAGTTGAGAAAGAGAGTGGTTTGACAAAGAAAGAGAAAGACGTTTTGACATCCGAAGAAGACGGGTTTATCAAAGTGGAAGTAAAGTTCCCGAGAATGATGACTTTCTGGGAGAGGGCTGTAGTGATCCAGGAGTGGAATTTGAAATCTGATGGAATATGGGGGAGGTTCAGACGGCTGGGAGGTGGACGGTTAAAGACAGCGGAAAAAATATAGTGGCCAGGTGTGTTAAAGTTGAGTTTCACAGACTTCGAAAGATTCAGGTGAGAAAGGAAGAGAAGTGACAGAAAGAAGAGCAGATTTGAGTGTTCTTTATAAACGATGAAATTTTGCCCCTCCACGGTGGGTCGGGGAAGAGCTAATTTTATAACCAGTTTTGTCAGTTTTTTTTTTTTGGGTTTTCATGCCGTTTTGTTTTAACCATTTCTGTAAGAAATGTTATATTAATGTTCTGTTCAGAAATGAAATCAGAAATGAGATCAGCTTTACCGTCTGGGCAGACAGATTGCACCTCGAACAAGCACATGTTAAGCAGGTTTGAAGGAGGCAGAAAGGTTGATGATAACTGTGGTGAATTAGGATAACTGTCAGAGGAAGAGGATGAAGGCGATGATAGAGATGTGGAGAGTGGGAGAGCAGACAAAAGTTTAGATTGAGAGTCAGGTGTAGAATAGAGATATGGAGAGTGGGAGAGCAGACAAAAGTTTAGATTGAGAGTCAGGTGTAGAAGCTGGTGAAAGAACTGGGCAAGTTTGGGGATTTACAGTTTCATACACACCATGATACACATAACTATTAGAACACTTTTTACCAAAGTCATTAACACAGGAAGAAGCAGGTTGATCAGAGGGAAGCAAAGCAGTGTTGTCCTTGGGTAGGTGGTAGCTGTAGTGACGTCAGAAGTGGGGAGGGTGAAGGATGTAGAGGGCCACAGGCGATGATGTCTGCCCACACGGGTACCTCGTCTAGTTTTGCAGCCGTTGATTTCTAAGGTTGAAATGCGTTGTTTAAGTCTGTACGGTATGTTGTAAAATCCATATGAGTGCAATGCTCTCATGTCTTCAGCAGTTAATTTATATTCGGGAGGAGGAAAGGAAAAATGGGGGATAGTTGTGGTGGGTGGGATTGAGTTAGTTTTTTTACTGCAATTTCTCACAGGCAGAGGGTTACGTAAAATGGGTCACAAGGACCAGCAATGCCAGTTGAACACAAATCATAAAGTCAGTTGAATCTTCAAAAATTTATCAGAAATGAAAATTATATATTAAAGAAATTCAAAATGTAAATGATATTAAAGAAAAACCAATCTGACCAGTCAATGCATGGTGGAATCACAAATACTTAGATATCAAATTTGTTTTGCTGAATGGAGGAAAAGTGCACAAAAACAACACACAAACAGAGAGACAAACCCTGCTGCCATCCCGCACAAAGGCCAATCACTCAACTCCCCCCCCCCCCCCACACACACACAAATAAGATACTTTTGAAAAATCAGGCAGGCTTCAGAAAGTATCACTCTACTAGGATAATTGTTTCATTTTAAAATGTCTTTTGGATATATTTCTAAGTAAAAAGCCCCGTTATACTGTGCTTTTTTTTATTATTACAAGGCTTTTGATTCTGTATGGCGTAGTGCCTTATGGTATAAACTGGCAAAACAAAATGTAAACGGAAAAATACAGAAAGTCATCATGAACATGTATGAAAATGTAAAAATCTATGTTTTTGTTAATGATGAGCTGTTCAGATTATTTCAAAAGTTTTACTGGTTTTCGTCAAGGGGGTAGTTCTTTCTCCCGTTTTGTTTTCTATGTTTTGAATGATTTGGAACAAATTTGATAGAAATTGTTTGTCATTGAATATTAAAATTTCATCGAATGGAACAATGTTTAAAAAAGTATGTCAAGCTTTTAATTTGTAAAATGTGATTTTAAAACTATTTTTTTTCTCTTATACAAAAGAAGGGGTTTAAGATGCCTTAGACAGTTTTAGTTATGTTCTCAGTGAAATTGTTGAACCCGGAAAACTAAAAGCTGTTTTTCGCCGCAACAGATCTCTTAACATGTTTACCCTATGGTGGAAAAGTTTAGTTGTTTAGGTTAGATATTTAGGAATTAAACTTTAGAAAAAATTGGTATTTTGCAAAATGCAAAATAATGGTATGATAAGCTTAAATATGTTTTTTGATAAGATGCACGCAAAAAAAACTACTAACATGTGAACTGATTTATTCGATAAATGTTAACTTTTTGTGTATGGATGTGAAATTTGGGATATGAAAACCTAACAATAATTGACAAGTTTCAGTTAAGATTTTTTCAGTCTATTTTTCGTTTAAAGCGTACAAAGGCAACTTCGCTAGTATATGGAGAAATGGGCAGATATCCTTTGTCTATTTTGGTCTCTGTTAGAATGGTTCGTTTCTGGATGCAGCTGCTTGACTTCCAGTCTGAAAAGCTATCCTCAAATGTTTATCAGATGATAAAAGATTTACATGACAAATCTTTGATTCAATCATCATGGCTAAATAAGAGAAAAAATATTTTAGTACAAAGCTGATTTGACTGTTTGTGGGAGAGACAGTTTTGTTCAAGTATTCATTCTACAAGTTCACATATCAAAGCCTTCTTAATAGAAAATGTTGTTAATGAATGGAGAACTGAGCTGTGGAGTAATAGTAGATGCCTTTATTATAAAAACTATAAGATCGATTTTGGTATGGAAAAATATATAACTTGTCTACCAGATGTATACGTTTACGCTCTTATGAAGTTTTGTTGTAGCTGTTAAAAGCTTCCTATTGAGGTTGGACGTTTCCATAATATACCAAGGGAAGAAAGAATATGTTAAAAATGCAGTATGTCTGTTTTAGGGGATGAATTTCATTTTATCATGTAATTTCTCCACTTCAAACATTTACGACAAGATTTTATTCCCCTACATTTTCTTCAACCCATGTCCAGTTATAATTTTTGTAGGCTAATGAAATGCAAATCTCGAAAAGTTCTCCTGATGCTTTCAAAATTCATAAGATTTGCAGGTATTATTTGAAATTTCAATTGTCTTTCACAAGTGTAGATTATGTCTTTTAAAGAAATGTGTATACTTAAAAATAGTTTGAGTCATTAATACTGTTTGCGATGAACTCTTGCTTTTCAGTTACTGTTAGTATTCATATTATTTTTGGGTGTATTGCTGTTAGGTTTATTCTCCTGTTCAATTTGTTTGTAATCCTCCATACCCCAAAAGGGGTGAAAGGAATTAAATCTTGAATCTTGTGAATTTATATTACGAATGAATTTGCATATTGGTTTTTTCTTAATTGGTGTTTCGGTTGTATTTTGTTGTTAATCCTGAATTGTGTAGATTAACATTTTTTGTTTGTTCATTGTTTCCCAAAGTCCAACCCCTCGTCCACGTCGTGGGAAACGGAAACAGGTCAAGCTGGCTAACGGGGCTCTGGTGAAGCTGTGACTGGCCTAGCAAGCCGACAGTGGATTTTAACAACGCTAAGAAAACTGAAAAGAGACATAAACGGACGGATACCAACGGAAAACGACCTCGCAATGGAAAAGGACATCGAGATAGGAACAGTGACTACATTGGAACATGGAACATCTGCGGCCTAACAAACAAGGAACCAGAAATTGTGGAATTCATGACCAAAAGAAAGATCTCCATCATGGGCATTTCAGACACTAGGAAGAAAGGAGAAGGAACGAAAGAAATCCATTCAAATTTTGTTCTCATCGGGATGGAGCGGGAAAAGCCCAAGAGCAATGCGGGTGTGGTTTCATCCTACACCCAGCATAGCAAAGAACCTATAAAACTAACAAAAACTGATTAAAACGGGTAAAAAGTCCAAAAAAATCCCCTACTATACCAAGTATAGCACCGGGTAACGATTCGTACTAGAAGGGGAAAAGACTCATTCTATCAAACCCCCCCCCATCACAGCACCCCTGACAAAGAGGACCTGTATGCAGGGTGATTTCAAGGGCAGATTTGGGTGAGAGAAGAAACCCGGGGGACAAAACTTTTTGGCCCCCCACAGTACCACAGAACACCTTGTAATTACAAGGGGAACCCGGCTGGAACAAGTGCAAGCATATCTATCACACCAACCCCTTTTCCAACATCGAGCCTCCCAAATTTACACCGGGTAAAAAAGGAACGATCCAACACCCGCTCAAATCGACTTTATCCAAGACTAAAACACTTACGCCATCAAAGATCAAACCACCCCCAATCCCAACCTTGCCTGCCCAAAGGCCTTTCACTAGCCCCAACTCAAAAAAAAAAATAACAACTTCTAGGAAAACCGCCTGAAAAGATCAACCTCCTCAAACGGGAAGAGAAAAAGTGCAAAAAAAATTTCACTGCTATCAAGGTGAAACTTCCCCCCATTGATACAACACCCAAAAACGGGAGAAGTCTGGGACACCTTCAAACCAGCCTTTTGAACCCCTTTAAAGGGGAAGTTTGCGGACAAAGAAATGTGGAGGTAAAACGGGAAAGCACAGCTGGGAACCAAGGGGGGAAAAAAGCCATCAAAAAAAAAAAGCACATATAAATTTGGTCAAGCCCAAACAGAAAGGGGGCTACGTCAAGTACAAAACCGCAAGAAGAAAGTAATCGTTTGTGAAAGCCCCCAAAAAAAAAATTTTGGGCACTATGGAGAGAATTAATAAAATTTTGCAAGAACTCCCCAAAAATTTTTAAAAAGTTGAAGACGATGAATAAGAGGGCCATTAAACCAACAACAGTAGTGATGATGCAAATGGAAGGCACTGCACAAAGAAGAGAAATTCTAAACGATGGGAAGACTAATTTAAAGATTTTTTAAACCCATCTGGAGTACAAGTTTCCAGCTGCATTCTCACCACGCTAAAAAGACCATTAGACCCCCAAATCCTTGAAGCTGAAACAAGAAAAGCAATTAAAACCACCCAAAAGGGGAAAAAGCGGCAGGTGATACGGCATAAAAACTAAAAACCCATCCTTGCATGCGGAAAACGGGGAAAAGTGGCCACCATCACTTCCAAAAGCATGAGAAGAGAGGGAAAATCCCTGACGGGAAATGCAATAGTGGGGCCAATTGAAGAAAAGGGACAAAAGAGACTGCAGCACCTACAGAGGGTTTTTACTTCTGAGCCTTAGGGAAAAGTATGCAAAAGATTCGAACAGCGCAAAGACCAAAACAAACACCCACTAGCAATGCCCATTTGGCTTTCGGGAAAGGGAAAAGGGGGCACGATGCCCTTTTCGCACTCCGAAGCTGTGTAAAGACCATCGAATACAACCCCAAAACCTGCAACATATTCGTTGATCAAGAAAAACTTCGACCGAGTCAAAAGAGCAAGCTCGGGAAATCCGGACAGTACACGTGAAGGGGGATTGCTTGATAACACAGAGCAATTTCCAAATAGAGCGCAGTCCGAACAGCCAGGAACACCGACTGGTTCCCCCTTACATCAGGGGCAGGGAAGGCTGCGTCCTCCCCCCCCTTCTCTTCGGATCTACATGGACCAATTACAAAGGAAGCCAAACCCCAACCGGAGGGGCCCCCGAACGAACTATTATTTCTGACACCATCCCTTGAATCAAACGCAGCTCTTCAAGAACACACAGACCAACTAACACAACGTGAAGGATGACAGAAATCAGTATCACCAAAAAAAATTAGTCTGCAGCAAAATCCAAAAGCTGGCATCAACATCAACGGCACCCACTGAAACAGACCAAAGAATTTAAATACCTTGGCAGCCCTTTCCCAAATGGAAAATTGGACAAGAGAAGAAAAAAGATGCCAGAAAGCGAATGCAGTCAGTTACCAAAATCGCCCCCCCTTTTAAAACATCCCGCATCCCAATGACACCCAAGGGGAAAACTATCAACGCCATCTCGTTCCAACACTCACATACCATGTCAACATGGGGGCCCAAAAAAAGCCTTAGACGAAAAAATGGTCACATTTGAAATGCGCTGCCTGAAAAACGTCAACAAGACCAGACGCGACAAAAACAAGAATGAGGGGATAGAGACAGGTTGGACTAACCCAATTCTCCCCCATATCGAACAACAAGGATCATGGTTTGGGGACCTCACTAGAATGCCGCCCAACCAACCAGCCCTACGGGCATACACCATCAAATACAATGGCTGGAAAGCCAGAGGTAGACCAAGGAGACGATGGAGCGACTCCGTGGCTGACACCCTGCGAGCCCATGACCTGTCACTACATCAAGCCTCCCGCCTAGCTGCAGACAGACGTCTGTGTCTCCCCGCGACGCCGAAGGGCACCAGCGGCAGATGAAAGAAGAAGAAGAAAGAAGTTGTTCATTTATTCTTTTATTTTGAACATAATGGGATAAGCACGCATATGCTTTTGCACATCTAGTCCCCGTGCGTATGCAGTTTTTTTAAATGTTGTTATCTGTTCCCACCAGCACACAATGGCCTACTCTTCCAAAAAGTGGTACAGGTTTTAAGGTGTGCGCAAGATGATGAAATGTCGTGTTGGATGTTTTCATTATTTCTATGGTTTTGTATATTAATCCATGTACATGTGTGTAGGTGTGTGCACGTGTAAATATGCCAGTGTGTATGTCAATATGTGTGAGCGCTGATACGCAAGTAAACGCAGATGAGCAGGGAAAGAAAGCAGTTCTGTGTGTTTTTCCTTGAATGAACTTATGTTCTGCTGTTTTTCTTGTTGCTCTGTAGCTTGCATGAATAATGTTCATTGCTTGTTTTTTTTCCTTGTGAAAATGTATGGTTATGCATATATTGAGGATTATTTATTATTTTATTTTATTTATTTATTCTTTTATATCTAGGATTATGGAATAAGCACTCGTGTGCTTTTTACATCCAGTCCCTGTGTGTATGCGGTTTTGTAAATTTTGTCATCTGTTAAGGACATGAGCCTATCATTATGTATATGGGGAAATACACATGTGCGTGTATATGTATTTAGATGGTTATGTGTATGTGTGTGTGTGTATGTGTGTGTGTGTGTGTGTGTGTGTGTGTGGTGAGTGTGTGTAGGGTGGTGCGTGCGTGTGTGAGAATGTGTGTGTGTGTGTGGGTGTGTATTTAGTCTTGACTTGTGGGAAGGGTTGTTTGTTTTGGGGAAGGGGGTGTTCGGTAGGTGTGTGTTTTTTGTGTTTAATTGATCTTGTTTATTTATTTGTTTGATTATTTTGTGATCTTTTATTGATGTGTTGGTTGATCAATAATTGAATAGTGATTTGAGTGATTCATTTCATTGCCATCTCACATTAACTTCTTTATTATTCATTGATCTATTATTTTCTTTTTCCTTTTTTATCCATGAAGGCCTGGGGTAAAGAAGCCTTATGCATATCAGTTACCCTCAATAAAACACGTTGAGTTCTCACTCAGTGTGGCTCAGCAACAGAGTTAATATGTCGTCAGTAAGGAGCTCAGTCGGTGGTGTCCTGCTTGAGTTAGCTCAGAAGAGACCACTGAACACCACCAATGTGACCCCATCAGCAGTAAGGGGTTAGTGGCACCATGCACCCTGAAATTGACTAGCTCCCTGTAGACTTCTGATCCTGAGAAAAAATGTAACAAATCTGGGTGTGGCTGGGGCGGAAAGATTGACATGAGCGGTGTGAAAATAGCATGACAGGATTCACAGAAGATGAGATAGCACAAAACTTGTAAGTCAATCTCATTGTCTAAATTGAATTTCATAATTATGCTCTATTCCACACACACACACATACACATACACACACACACACACACACTATAATATAATATAATATATATATAATATATAAAATATATTTAGTCTTATCAACAAAAACATATATTATGATTTTATCTCTCTCTCTCTCTTTTATACATATATATATAAATATAATATACATAATAAATAAATAAATATATATATGTTTTTGTTGATAAGACTAAACAGTTACTTGAAAAATGGAGAACAGATACATCTGATATATTTTTTTAAAACTAAAGATTTCGTTTGTTACAGTTTTTTGTTGAAATATAAACTACATGTGACAGATTTATGTGTTATATACAAAGTATACAAAATACAAACAAAAATAAATACCAAAACGCACTTGTGGCCACATGCTCACATACAACAACAGAAAGCTTTGGCCAACTTATAATCAATGCATTAGAAAATGTTATCACGGGTTCTATAAGGTCTGGGTTAAAATCTTGTAAAAGTCACTTCAACTTCTATGTTTCTGTTCTGTTCAAAACAGGGCAAGTATTGAACTTCGAAACAACAACGGTTCTATCAGGCTCTCATTTGACATTCGGATGAACTATATCTTTAAGAAGGCTGTGACTATCAACGAAGGATGGAAAAAGAAATATGGAACATTCTGGAGCTCACATTTACAAACGACATTCTACCCAAGGCCCTACCCCTTCTCTGTTGGAAAAGTATTTACCATAAAGTTTGTTGCCGAACATAACAATGTAGTGACGGTGAGTAAAAGCGTGTTTTTCCCTCTTATTTCTTTAAACTCAGTGCACTTCAAGGATCAATTAACACACTGAGTGCTGTAGCTGACTGGTGTTTCTAATGGATCTGAAGAAAGACAGCAGGCTGATGATTGGAATCTTCCTGAGGTCTGGGGTCCTTTGGGAGTGAGATTGTCCTGACTTGACTGTCTGCTGCCGCTATTACTGTGCTGTGAAAACATGTCAGTATCCTGCTCCTTTATCTGAAAACACGCATACAAATCAGTTCGTCGGGTTAAAGATCCCTCAACTCATTACAGTGACAAGCAGGGTGCTGAAACGACGCAGTACCCAGCATGCACCCAATCTTTCAGCATGTGCCATAGTGAGCTATGTGGCTGGTCAAGCATTTGCTTGGTCTTTTTCTTACAGGTGTGTTGTGGCAGAGAAGTACAGGTTATTTTGCCTGTTCTGACACTACCCTGAAAATAAAATTGAAAACACTTGTGCAGGTAGAATCATTATTTTCTCACGAAATGACGATAGAGGTAGGATTGTTTTCATGTAAAGGAAGTGAAAGTAGAGTTCGTCTACTTTTCACAGCAATCTATTTTTGCTACCCACAACCCACACTGAAGGTTATGCAGCAACATGAGATTCACATCAAAGCATTTTTTTCCTGTCAGCTATACAATCCTGTCAGATATATACTGGACCGTGGTCTAGAGGTAAAGCACCTGCCTAGAAAGCGAAAACTCTGGGTTTCAGGTGTGTGGTGGTTCAATCCCCATTTGTGCCCAAAATTTTTCCCCTATCCACTAGACCGTAAGTGGTGGTCTGGGTCCTAATCTTTCGGATGAGACAATAAGGGTCCCATCTGCAATACTCATTGCACGCACATAAAAGAACCCACGGAAACAAGAGAGTTGTTCCTGGCTAAACTCTGTAGAAAAAAACCACTGTCAGGAAACCAAATAATTATACAGTTAAGCTGACAGGAAAAGAACATAATGATGAGTGGCGCTGCTCTTGTGGTGACGCGCTCTACCCATGGAGAGCAGTCCGAATTTCAATACAACAGACTACAAGACAGTGCAATGCAGTACAATACAATATAATACAATACACTTAATTATTTGCACATTTTCAATCTGTAAATCACAGGATAGTGTTCAAACTGAAACCAAAAGCTACGGCCATTGACATGGTTTGATAAAGTAGGTGTTAGCGTCTATCTGGATCAGTCAAATGGGGAGAGAAGCATGAAGACAGTGCATTACTTTGCGTGTGTGTATGTTGTGTGGTGTTGTGTGTGTGTGTGTGTGTGTGTGTGTGTGTGTGTGTGTGTGCTTGCGAGCGCGCGTGTGTGTGTGTGTGTGTTCAAGAAGAATGTTTAGAACTACTTTAAAAAAAAATTTCAGAGGGCAAGAACCAGCCTAACATAATTGGAATAACATAACTTGTATATCAGAACTAATATAGCCTAACAGTGTCATTACATAACAGATAACATCTATCAAAGGTAGATACCAACTGGGCTGCACTTAAAGTAAACAGAGAACTCGTGAAGGAGAGAATATTCAAAATGTGCCCTAGAGACAAAGATCAGTTGGGAGGAAGACAATGGCCAAGCTTTTGTGAAACTGGCAGTAGTGATAATGGGCAATGCACAAGCAAATGGTTCACTGTGATTTGTTCATCATACGAGTATTGAATGTTGTTTTGCAAAAAATGTGAAGGGAGAGCTTTAGGTGAAAACATTACATTTAACGTCTGGGACATGGAGAGAAATCCCGGAACAAGAGGGAGTTAGTATCAATTGCATTAGCTCTTTTCGTGCATTTATGATAATGATTTTTTTTATTGACAATCTGAGTTCTTGAGAATGTCTTTGAATTGATCCAAAGATATTATCCCTATGCACCTGTAACACTTGCAGATCTAAAGGAATAGATAGATTTCTTGTACCCTCATAATTGTGCGCTGCTTTTTGGGCAGCTTGGTCCACTCTTTCATTGGGAATGATTCCACAGTGTGAAGGAACTCAGAAGAATTTTAATGATACATCTTTAACTGAAAAAGATGTCTGAATTTTTTACAAATTTCAGTTGTCATTTCACTTCTTGATTAACTTATGGTTAGTAGATCTAAGCGCATATAACACTGATTTAGAATCTACACAAATTAAGATGTGACAACATTCATAGGTAGAGTAGTAATATGATTTATAACCATGGGTATGGCTACAAGCTCAGCAGAATAAATAGATGAATAACTGTCTAAATGATATTGGTTTAGACATTTAAAGTAGGGATTACAAAAGCAGCTCCTGCCCTACCATCTTTGAGCACAGAACCATCCCTATAAATATGTAAAATAAAACTTATATTGATTATCTGTGTGATGTAAACTGCAGAGCCCCTACAACCCCGAGGGGATTAGGGGAGCAGATGAGATGAGATGTAATAGTATACCCAGCTCTAAAACATATGGGGGAGAATCTTTACTTTTGTAGATACTTAGTTTCTTTACATCAGATGTAGGTTTGTTTAATTCCCAACTAGGAATTGGTGAAAATGGTACTTTAGCAGCAATGTCGTTTGTGTCTATTTCAGAATGACTAAAAATATCGGAAACAAAAAAATTAAGTGATTTTAAGACTGGATTTTTTTCAGCCCTTTTATTTAAATCCTTGTCAGATCTAAGATGGACTTCGCATTGGGAGAAAGTCTCGTGAATAACACTTTTTAATCTAAATTTGGCAGCAGAGGCTTTTCTAAGTTCATCAAATGGTAGTACACCCGCTTCTCTGTAGGTTCCCAAAATGCATGAATGAACTGGGACTCCCAGTGCAAGTTTATAAGCTTTAGAATATAGACTGTAACTTTTAAAATAAGTGTTGGGGAGCATTGACGACAACTTCTTGTACATATGTCAGCCTAGCATGAACAAGAGAAGGTAAAAGTGAAATGGACCCTAGTGTCCTGCCCCCAATATTTCTTGCTAACAATCTTTAGGAAATTCAAACGTGTTCTGACTTTTTCGAGATTGTATTCGACATGACTGTTCCAGGTTAGTTTTGGACTAAAAAAGAAAAGAAACAAACAAAAAACAAGAACTTAACAGCTTGTGCATATATCAGCACAAACCCATCAACAGTGATATTTGGCAGATTTTCTGGACCATACCCTGAATTAAAAAGCGCTAGGATTTTTTTTAATGATAATGCAAGTCAATTTTCTTTTCTGTTTTAAGTTAAGTTTGTCAAGCTCAAGTTGGCTTATTTTTTACTGATGTAGTTCAAGACTCTAGCTTAAGTATTAAGTTTCATCGTATTTCTCATCCACAAACAAATGTCATCAGCATAAGGAGGAGGAGGATAAATGGAATTTATATAGCGCTATATCATGCAAAAACAAATCAAAGTGCCAATAGAACTGAATCTTTTGACAAATGTTTGGGACGATCAGCAAATAGAATATTAAATAGGATAGGGGAGATTACCGAACCTTGGGGTAAGCCCAATTCGAGTAGTCTGGGAATAGAGTAAGTACTACCTATCTGTGTTTGTAGATATCTGCTGGATAAAAGAATCTTTATATAATTATAGATATGGACAGTGATGCCAATATTTTTCAGTTTATATTTAATTTACGACAGTGCCGTACCTGTTCATAAGCTTTTTCCATCAAAGAAAGGAATCAAGAAAAAAATTTTCGTCTAGCAAATTGTCCTTTTATCTGTGTTATTAGTTTGACTAAATGATCATCTTCCTTGCCTGAAATCTGTTTCATTTACAGGGGTGGTTATAGATTAATCACAGTGATAACAAGTCTTTGTAAAATATTTTCCGTAATTTAACTTGTGTGCGATGTTAGCGCAGTTGGACGATGTTTTTATCATTTCTGGGTTTCCCTTCTTTGTGTATTAGGACAACTATTGAGTGTTTCCACAGTTGAGGGCTTTTACTTTCTTCCCAACATTTTGGGACAAAAGCAGCGAGGAAAATTGAATAAAGTTGGTGGAAGATGATTCAGCATTTCATATGAAACTCCATCCAGGCCCACTGATATTTTCTGGCATGCAATACTTAAAAGACAAACTTTAACGTATCTGTGTGAGTGTACGTTTGGTGTGTGTGTGTGTGGTGGTGTGGGTTTTGTGTTTTGTTGTTGTGTGTGTTTGGGGTGTGTGGTGTGTGTGTTGTGTGTTGTGGTGTGTGTGGTGTGTGTGTGTGTGTGTGTTGATAAACCCCATAAGCAGACGCTGCAAGTAGCAGGCTGCATACAGCAAGAATGATCATACTAGCATGTGCAGGATCAGCTAGGACAAGTCATGGTCTTGACGGTCAGCTACGTCTTGACCCTGGCCTCTCTTCTAACTCTGTTAGGATTCTCTGGGGCACTGCTCTGAATTTTCTATGCAGTGTAGTCTGAACACATTCAATCTGGCAGAACCTAGCCTCCTCCATGCTACAATACATTGATGTGGTGTATTTTGTTGTTGTGCCTGTATGTTTCAATAATGTATTGTTCCTGTATTTGTGACAATATTTTAGGTCTGTGTCAAGACACGTCAGAATCATGCCATCCTTTTGTTTCAGCACCACTGAAAACCACCAAAGGGCGTTTCAGTAGGACCTGACTTAAGCACTAGGTCAATACTTCAGCTATGAAAAGTGTTAATGCCACGGCCAACACTTCAGCGTTAAATCTGGTGTGATTTGGCTGTATACCAATACTTTTCAACACTAGGAAAGATGTCAAGTATTGCAACAAATTATCTCAGAACTCTTCCACCATGCTGTGTCAACTTCTTTGAGCGCTGACTTTATCGCCTGCCTCAACATCATATGAGTACTTTGACATATGCCTCAGCTACATGACAGCTTATTTCAGCATTTCGTCAACTTTACCAAGCAGTATGACAGCGTGTTTCAGATTTATGTAAATATGTCTTCACAGTATAAAAGCTTCTTTCAGAAGTATGCCAACATGCCATCACAGTATGACAGCTTGTTTCAGAACTATACAACATGCCTGAGCAGTATGATAGATTGTTTTAGAGTTATGCCAAGATGCCTTCACAGTATAACAGCTTGTTTCAGAACTATGCCAACGTGCTTCCACAATATGACAGCTTGTTTCAGATCTATGCCAACATGCTTCATAAGTATGACAGATTGTTCTAGAATTACGCCTATTTATTTATTTATTTATTTATACCACTTTAAGTCACGAGATTTCTCTGCGTGAAATTCGGGCTGCTCTCCCCGGAGAGAGCACGTCGCCACAAGAACAGCGCCACCCCCCCTTTTTTTTTTTTTTTGGTCTGCAACTGTTTTTCTTTCCCTATCAGAGTGGCTTTTTTCTAAGAATTTTGCCAGGGACAACTCTCTTGTTGCCGTGGGTTCTTTTTCGTGCGCTGCATAATTTTCTGTAACACACGGGACCTCGGTTTATCGTCTCATCCGAAAGACTAGCGCCCAGACCACCACTTATGGTCTAATGGATGGGGAAAAGTTTCGGGCCCAGACGGGATACGAACCCGGACTTTTCGCTTTCTAGACAAGCGCGTTACCTCTAGACCACCGATCCACCGAGTTTCAGCAATATGAAAGATTGTTCTAGAATTATGCCAATAAGTTTCAGCAACATGACAGATTGTACTAGAATCATGCCAACGAGTTTTGGCAATAAGAAAGATTGTTCTGGAAT
>CM054161.1:25271932-25304147 GCA_028751875.1 Rapana venosa | reverse complement strand
AGCAAAAACCACTGTGGTTGGGGTTAAAAACCAATACCCAATGAACAATTTTGGTTGTTTACATCAATTCTTTAAGAACTTTGTTAACAAAGAACATGAGGCTGCATTGTAGGCATCCCTCAGCCTCTGAAGAGTATGGAATTGCGCTCTAGGTGTTTATTCTAGTACAGGGTCGGGTGTGGCTAGCCAGTCCCACACTGGAGTAACAGTCCCTAAGGCAGAGGGCACAGATGAAGTTTGATGCTGGTCTGCCTGCCTGGGCCGTAGCCTTTCTTCCTATTCTCTTTGCCTCGTGCTGCCAAGAAAGTGTCTCTTAGAACTTGGAGAGACATTTACGCAGAGTCTGTCTTTGGGCTGATCATTCTAGGGTTGTTGCTTCCCAGTTGTTCTAAGTCGATGTTCAGGGCTTTTAAGTCCCTCTTGCACAAATCTTTGAATCATAGCTTTGGTCTGCCTGTGGGACGTTTTTCCTGCGCAAGTTCTTGGAAGAGGAGGTCTTTAAGGCTCTTTCCATTGTCCATGCGCATGACATAGCCAAGCCAGTGCATTCATTTGTCTCAGCATCTGGTGCATCCAGCTCTTTCCAGGACAGTGTTGTTTGGGAACCTGCCAGGTAATGTTCAGGATGCATCGGAGAAAATGAATGTGAAATGCTTTGAGCTTTCGCTCCTGTTGGGCATGCAAGGTCCAGGACTCGCTGCCATACAGGAGTGTGCTCATGACGCAGTCTCTGTAGATCTGGATCTTTGTGTGCTCAGTCAGCTTGCTGTTGTTGCATGCTTTCCTTAACAGTCTGGTCATGGTAGTGACTGCTTTTCTGTTGATCTTGTTTAGCTCTGCATCAAGGTAGATGGTGTCTGAGATAGTTGAGCCCAGATACAAGAAGTCATGGATGACATCCAGTTCAATGCCATTGATGCTGATGGCTGGGGGGGAGTAAACACCCTGTTTCGTGACATGTTTCTTCAAACTAATGGTGAGCCCAAAGTCTTTGCAGGCATTACTGAAGCAAGTCATGAGCTGCTGTAGTCCTCAGATGAGTGAAGTCATGCGAGCACCTCATCTGGACTTAAGTCTTGGCTTGTATTCTGGAGAAGTCGAAAAGCTTCCCATCTTACCTGGTTTGGAGGTAGATACCTTCAGATGCAGGATCAAATGCGGGTTTCAGTATGAGACCAAAGGAGATTCCAAACAGGATGGGAGCCAGGCCGCTACTCCATTTCACTCTACTCTGTATGTTCAAGGCAACTGATGTTGAGCCATAAAAGACGTTATACTAAGAGCTTGTCATTACTGAAGGCAAACTTAACACATATTATAATAACATACATTTTCATGAAACCACTAGTACTTAGTTTACATCAATAACTGAAAAAGATATTGGCTTTGAACAATAGTTCTATTAAACTGATGAGACTCCAAGACTTTTGTCCATTCTAGAATCTTTTTCATTCCACACCCCAACCTAAATACTCAAACCTAAACCGAAGTGGAATCACAACTATATGATGTTTGGTCTGGAACAACTAAATAATAATAATAATGATAGTAAAAAAATAATGATGATGATAAATGGAATTTATATAGCGCTGTATCTTGCACAGACAAATAAAAGCGCTTGCACTCAACTTATTCTTACACAGTCATACAACCAATAGCAGGTAATAGTTCTAACAAGTCCAAATGCGCGCGCGCACACACACACACACACACACACACACACACACACACACACACACACACACACACACACACTCACACACACACACACAAAACACACACACACACACACAGGTTATAGGCTTTGGCAGGGTGATGGAGCTTGGGGCTGTTGAAAAGCAGGGATAGCTGTGAAATGAAACAGGAGAGGAAAATCTTAGGATTGAAACAAATATGTCTTGAGGCCAGATTTAAAAGTATCACAAGAAGACCTTTGGCGAAGAGAGATATGGAAGCCTTCCAAATCGATGGACCAGAATGATAAACCCACATGTATAAAAGATAACTCATTAACTTTAATTGATCATATATACACTAACGCAAAACAACACATAGCTGAAGTATGTGCTCCATCATGTGGATGCAGTGGTCATAATCCTGTCTGCTGTACTTGGTTTAAACGTCGCATAGAAATTCCTAAAGGTGGGCATAAAACTTTATATTACCAAAGATTCAAACACTTCTGTGAGGATAATTTTCTTTCAGACCTAATGAATTCACCATTACACGATGTATATCAAATCAGAGACCCCAATGAAGCTGCTGAATTTTGGGTTAACACATTTATCTCAGTGTTTGACAAACATGCTCCCTTTATAAATAAATAAAAAGAGTTAAAGAAAAAAACCTCCATGGATAACAAAAGACATAGAATCTGAGATAAACCACCTGAAAACCCATGGTACAAATTAACAATTTAGGACACAAAAGGAATAAAGTGAATTCCATTAAACGCAGATCAAGGCGTAATTACTTTCAACAGTTGTTTATTACCACTAGTGACTCTCGCCAGATTTGGAAAGCCATCAATACAGTATGTAATAAACATGTTTCAAAAAGTCAGCAGTTCATTAAAGACATATCAGCTGATGAATTAAACAGCTATTTTTCAAATGTAGCAAATGAAGTTATAACATGTGACAAGTCAAGGAAAATGATTTTCATTACCTAGAACAATATATTAACTCAAAACATATTAACTTTCCATTTAATCTCCAGCCAATGACAATCTTTGACGTATTAGAAAGCATAAAAATGCAAACGAATTATAAAACACGTGATCTAGACAAGTTAGATGCAGGATTATAAAATTCGCTTGTCGGGTTATTGTTGAAACACTGACATATCTATACAACATGTATATTGAGAAAAGGTGTTCTCCTCTCAAGTTTAAAAGAGCAAAAATTATACCAGTCCATAAATTAGGCGACTGTTCCCCTCCTTCAAATTACAGACCAATTTCAATTCTCTGTACTATCTAAACCCATTGAAAAACACATACAAACACCCCTAAATTCTTACTTTATAAAAAACAGTCTATTGCAGGAGGATCAATCAGGGTTTCGTAAAAACTATTCCTGTCACACTGCTCTAACTCAGCTCACTGACAGTCTCCTACACAATATAAATGACAATAAGTTTACTGGCCTCCTTTTTGTTGACTTTGAAAAAGCATTTGATGTGGTCAACTCCTCTTTGTTATTGAGCAAATTAGAATTGTACAAACTGCCACCTGAAGTTATCCAACTACTAGAAAATTTTCTGTCTAATAGGCAGCAGCTTGTATCTGTAAATAATCAAACATCAGAACTACTACCCATTAGATATGGGGTACCACAAGGCTCAGTATTGGGACCTTTCTTGTTTTCAGTCTATGTAAATGATTTACCCTGTTTTATTAAATGTAGCTGTGAAATGTTTGCTGAGGATACCATTCTCTTTTGTAGTGATTCAGACTCCTGCAGATTAACCCATAAACTTCAATACAGAATTGCCAGATCAATTATTTGGACTCAATTAAACCACATGTCTTTAAATGCACAAAAAACAAAGTGTATGTACGTATTAGCAAGACAAAAAAGGCAAAATATAAACGATATGTTTCAACCTCTGTTATTGGATAACGGAATAGTTGAAGAAGTTGACTCTCATAAAATATTAGGTGTTACCGTTGACAAAAATATGACTTGGATAATGGTTCAGCCCTGTCGGATTCAGCTAGTGCAAACACTCTGAAACCGTTACTAAGCCTGTTAAACGGGCTCTTAAATGTCCTTTTGAAAAAGACATTTGCTTGAATTGTCTGCACTGGGGTTAAATTTTTCTCCCCTTAAAAACCAAAGAATTTATACAAAAAAAGGCTGTGATTTTTAAGTAATGAAGAAAATGTTCCTCCTCCTTCAAGAAAAAATTCCTGATGATTCTTCAAGAAATACTGAAAAGCCAAGTGCCCAATCCCAAAAATTAAAATGTTCACACCGTTTACTTATTGGGCTATGCTGGGGGAACCCCCTTTCCCTGCTTCAATAAAACAATGCCAATCTAACAAACTTCAAAAATCACCTTTTACCGCAATGAAAATCAAATATAACAAATTTAAACCTTCTCATGGGAAAAAAAAGGTAATTTTCACCCTCATTATTCCTCCAATCCTCCCCCCCCCCCCCCATTTTCTCTCTATCTTCTCTCCTCTCTCTCTTTCTCCCTCTCTCTCCTCTCTCTCTCCTCTCTTTTTCCTCTCTTCTCCTTCTCTCTCCCCCTCCTCCCTCTCTCCCCCCCATCCGCCCCTCCCTTTTTTTGTCCTTTCTCTCCACCTCCTCCTAACCTCTCTCTCCTCTCTCTCTCCTCTCTCTCCTCTTTTCCTTCCTCTCTCTCTCCTCATGCTTACGGGAAGTCTTTTTATTGTTTACTTGTGAGTGAGTTTATGACAGTTAAAAATTTTTTTGTTATAGGCGTTATACTTAAATTAAAAGAACGTTTTTATTTTCTATTATGTTTGATCTGTAGGATAAAAAAAAAAAAGATTTTTGATGGTATGTGGTTTGAGAACTATTTTAATTTCAAAAATACACGAAGACATCTTTTCTCTCTCTCTCTCTCCTCTCTCTCTCTCTCTTTCTTCTCTCTCTCTCTTCTCTCCTCTTCTCTCTCTCTCTCTATCTATCTATCTTCTCTCTCTCTCTTCTTTTCCTCTCTTTTTCTCTCTCTCTCTCTCTCTCTCTTTTCTCTCTCCTCTCTCCGCCGTTTGCTCTTTAATTTTTTGTTTATAGATTCAAAAATTGATGTGTTTCAGTTTGTTTTCTGTGATGGCTTTTTTCGAACTTTTAAATTTTTTTGCGTATGATGACTGTATTTGAGCCCTTGAATTTTTTTTTTTTCAAATACTTTTTTTTTTGTGTAATAGCGATGTATAGTTTACCTATCTGTGTAATGAGATTTTTTTTTTATGAATTATAAAAACAAAAAGATAGATTTTGGCATTAAAATTCGAGAATCGAATTTCACTAGATAGTTCTCTTTCCCCTCACTTTTTTTCTTTTCCATTTTTCCTTTTCCCTTTCCCTTTCTTTTAGGGATATCTTTTTTTCCCCCCTTTTTTTTTTTTTTTTTACAATTTGACTTTTTGTTTTATTATTTTGCTTGTTTTTTTTACGGTTTTGGGGGAGAGTTTTTAGGGTTTTTACGTTATTTGTTTTTTTTTTGTTTTTTTTTTGGGGGGGAAGTTAATAATCATTTTCCAGCCCCTCCAAAAAAGGGGGGGAAATAAAACTTAAAACCCAAGCAATATGTTTGAAAGAAAAAAAGTGGGGAAAAGGGAAAAAGAAAAGGGAAACGACAAGAAGAAAAATACACCAACAATAAATAAATGCATCAAGAATAAAAACATGGTGGTGGTGGTAGTGGTTGTGTGTTTTATAAGCCTATGCGTGATTCGTGTGAGGCTACAACAAAAACCACTTTGAAAAAGTGAAGAGGGGCAGCAAGAGAGAGAGGAGAAAGAGGGGGAGTTTACAAACGGTTTTAATAGTTATGGGGAAAAAAAATCAAATGAAAAAATCAAGTAAAAATTTGGTAGGAAAGTATCCTAACAAATCTTTCTCCAAAGACCAAGAATAGACAAATGGCGTTAGATAGGAAATGACAACAAAAAGTGTTTGTGTGTGTCCATTGTATGTGTGGTTGCTGTTTGGTGTTGGTGTGTGGTTGTGGTGTGTGTTTTTGTGTTTTGGGTGCACGTGCCTATGTGCACAATTAGAAACTCATGCAAATTATTTTTGTTTATTTAAGGTTGTGTAACATATATACACAAGACATAGCCCAAAAAAACAGGGTGCTTAAGCTATTTTTTTATGTAGATATGGAAGGGAAAAAAAAAGAAAGACAATCTATCTATCTACTACATTATTATCATCATCTATTATCACTATCTATCTTCACTTCTTCTATCTATCTTCTTCTTTTTTTTTTAATTACTATCTACTTCTATCATCTATCTGTTGTTATCTATTCTATCTATGTATTTGTGTTAAATTATTAATACAGGAATTTATACAGACTATCTTGCTAAAGAAATCAAAGCGCTTGAAAAATTAACACACCCTAATAAAACCAAAAAAAAAATTAACAGAGTTAACAAATTAAAAATGTAACCCAAAAACCCACATCACCACCACCACACACACACACACACCACACACACACACACACACAAACACCCAAAATTTATACACTTTGGCGGGTGAGGGATTTTGGCTTTTTTTGGCAGGGATAGATTTTGGAGAAACAAGAACAGAAAATCAGATTTGGAAAAAATATGTTTGGGGCGGTTTTAAAAAGGGTAAAGGTTTTTGGCAAAGGGGAGAGGGGGGGTTTTTCCCAGCACTGGACCAAAACAGAGAAAGAGCGCGGCCAGCAGGGGGTTGTTAAACCCGGTATTCGTAAGCACAAGGAAATTGCAGCAGAGCGGGGGAACAAGAAAGGAGTTTTTAAAGGTGGGGACGTCACAAAGGTAGGAGGAGTTTTTTTGTCGGACAGAGGTACTGATTTTATATTACCCCTGTGGCACAGGCACCCGGGGAGAGATTGAAAGAGAGGAGTTTGTCTCAGTTTTCCCCCTTTCTGGGGACAAGTCGAGCTGCAGAGTTTTGTATACGTTGGGGAGTGGATCGATGCTGCTGCAAGACAGCCAAAGATAAATTTAATAGTCCGTGGAAGAAAGAGAGACCCAAGTGTGGTTTTTTGCATCAGTGGACAGGGTACGAATTGCACGAATACGCCGTAATTGAAGTAGCATGATTGGCGGTTGGGTGATGAATTTTTTGCATGGGAGTATGTTTTCGTAAAACCCCCAAAAACTTTTACAGAGTGAAAAGGGAAATTTAGTATTTCCGATTTCTATTGAAGTTTTGTTGGGAGAGAGTTTTTGTTTGGTCCCCACAACATGGCATCGGTTTTTTATAACTCGTAAAGTGGGGCAGTGTTTAGAGTGAAAAGAACAGGGCCCAAAAAATATCCCTTGGAAAAAATGTAATTTGTACGAAAATAAAAGTACAAAATATTGTCGTCTTTCTCGTCGTGGGCCTTTTTTAATTGCATTTACTTGTTGTGATGTTTATATGGTGAATCAAATCAAGTCAATTTTTTTTTAGAGGTACATTGAATAAACAATGCTTTTTCTTTTTTTCATCAAGCCTCATCTGGAAAAAAAACAACTTGAGTGTGTGTGTGGGGTGTGTGGGTTGTGTGGTGTGTGTGTGTGTGTGTGTGGTGTTGTTGTGTGTGTGTGTATTTTTGTTGTTTCTTAAATTCATTTGAAGTTTTAAACAAAAATTTTTAAAAGGGGGGTAGTTTTCTTGGTCTTTTTTCAGATTATGATTCCTACGTTAGTGCCTTAACTGTTTTAGTGCCTTATGAAAACTTAAAGTTTTTTTGGCTTGAATTTTTTCTTGTTGTAAAAACGAAATGTTCCCCCTTTTTTGAAATTACCGGAATGTTTGAATATAGGAGTTTGGATTTTTGATTACATACTTTTAAATGAAGAGTTATTTGGGGCTGTGTTAGTGATAATTAACATTTTGTTTTTTTCTGTATTGATGTTTAGTCCCCAGTTTTCACAATACACGAAAAGTTATTCAATTTCTGTTGTAATCCTGCTTCTGTGGTAGATAAGATTGCAGTGTGTCATGTTTAAAAAAGACGTAAAAACATTGATTTTATTGTCACTGTGCTACGGCCCTTTTTGCATATTTTCTTGGGGGTCATTTTTCAAAACCTTTTAAAAAAAAGGGAGGTCAACGTCATTTCCTTGCAGTAAAACCTTTTAAAAAAAATATTACAGAAAAAAATCCACACGATTTGGGATACTCTGTGGTATTAGTGTATACTTTTGGGTTTCTTAACGTTTTTATTTTACTAAAAGTATTTTTCAACAGGAGACATGGGGAAATGCTTTTGCTAATGACTTAGTACTGTAGCAGAACGTATGCGCCTCAAAGATTTGGAAATTTGGGGGCAGAGATTAGAACGCAGAGGGGAAAGAAGGAAAAAATTTACAAAACCCAAAGCAAAGACAGTTGAAAAAACCCCAGACCACATAGGAGCAAGGCCGTGTGGTGTCGCCAAAGGGTAGGGAAAAAATTTGATCAAATGCCCCAAAAGTTCAATTTGGTGACACAAAAATGCCAAAAAGCTCAAAAGTTTTGAAGAAAAAAAAGGAGTATTTTGTCTGTCCCATTTTATGAATAAGAAGGGTAAGACAATACGAGCGGAAGGAGAAGCAGATTTGAAAAATGGAAATTAAAAAAGGTAGACGAATTCTGCTACCTGGGGGAGATGATGGCTCGAAACAAAATTGAGTTAGCTTCAGAACCAGGTTTCGGTGTTGGAAGAAATGGAAAGAATTGGCAAGTCTGCTCGGAAAAAGAAAATCCCACGAAAAACGCTGTCTGAAAGCAAGGCCCGCACAACCGTTCCCTGTTGGCTCGGGTTTCACAAAACCGTCGAACGTTTGTTTTAAGAGCTGTGAAAAAGAAAGCATGCTCATGACAAAATTCAAATGGGGGACAGGATCACGAATGAAAAATAAAGAGAATGTGCAAAATTGATGATTGGTTGTACCTGTACAATAGACTGCGCTGGTTTGGGCACGTTAAACGGAAAGCAGACCACCACATCAAAAAAGAGCAATGAACTTCGTAGTGGATGGAAGGGCCCAAAGGGAAACCCATCAAAACCCGGGTGCCTGCATTGCAGAACTTAGAGAAAGGGGGATAAATAAGGGGGAACTCAAAACAGAAGAGATGGTGAAGGGTCTCAATGTCAAAACCTCCCCTGGGAGAAACATGACAAAAATGGAAGAAAAGAAAAAAGAAGGACCCTTTAACCGCAGAGTAAAAGCTTTTGAAGTCAACAACTTAACAATAAACGATTCTTTCAGATTTTTAAATGTCAACTATTTTTGTTCTTTTATAAAATATGTGATCGTGTCTATCGATTTTTGCGATGCCTGCTTTTTCATTGACATTAGCCCGTTGTCCTGGAGGAAATTTTATGTGCGGCTGTATAACATCAGGAAAAAAAGATTGCTAGTGAATTTTTTAGTATGAACCCGACAGTTTCGGGGCCGTTGAATTTTTTTAGATTTTAAATGGGTAAACGTACTCATTTTTTTTTAGATTGGCCATGCAAAACTGAGGATTTCTAAAATAATTTTTTTTTAAAAAAGTCTATCATATCTTGTGGCTACTTTTTTTATTTTTAATCAATGCCCTCTTTTTTAGGTGCCTTGTTTTTTGCATATTTGTAAACACATGCAGTAATATTTTTAAAAAAAAAAAGTTATTTAAAAAAAAAAAACCCAAAGGGTTTAAAGTATGCAATGTTATATATATTATTTCAAGTTCAGTGTGTATTTTTATTTTTATGCTTTGAATAAACATTAGAACTTCTACCCCAAAGGTTTTCCAAATGTTTTAACGATTTAGAGTTTGATGGAAGAGTGCCTAACATTCACAGGATTTTCTTTTTCTTGGGGTACATTTAACGTCTTCCATACGCGCGCGGGTGTGTGTGTGTGTGTGTGTGTGTGTGTGTGTGTGTGTATAATGTATACAGTCTGTTGTCAAGTATAAGTGTATGCTGTGCTTTAGTCTCTGTCTGTCCTTGCTGATCTGCTGGACGCAGCTTCTTTCTCAAGTCATCAGTGCTCATGCATTTCCTCCTTGGTCTCTGTTTTCTTCCTCATTTACTTCTTACAAATAAACACATATCATACACTTGCACATGCACACACACACGCAGATTCTCTTTCTCTCTCTCACACTCACATCATATTCGCATATACAACAAGCACACTAGCAGGTATTCTTTTCTTTTTATTAAACATGCGACTTTTTCCTTTTAAAACCTAAACAGATTTCGAGCAATAGCATCTAAGGGCTGTGATAAAAAAAAGGTTATAATTGTGGTAAGAACACGGATAGAATGTGCTCTTTTAGAAAAACTGACATCAGATCCTGCACTATACTAGTATTGGTGTTAACATTGGATTCTCGTGTTGAAGAACAAAATAGATACCTGGCCATGGCAATCAAGTCTGTAACAGAGCTGCAAAGCAAAGTGTACTGAACACTTTGGGATCTATTACTGCGCGAAATTCAAGATTATCAGCACAAAAATGTGTTCATTACTTCAAAAAGCTCTTTAACTCAAATATTTAAGAAATGTTATTCCTACATGTAATTGGAATATAGCATCTGTTATCTATAGGCAGAGACACAACTCATGCAAACCAACATATTTGCAGAAACTATGTATATGCAGCAATGTAATTTCTACATGACATGTGGTTTTTGTGTGTCCTATATTACACACTATGTAAGGGGAAAAGTTGTTGATTTCATCAAAACATTCAATGATGCTAAGAACATTTTGAGCAGCAAAGATGCTTATCTTGTTGATATCAACGGTTGGTAGACTTTTGTAGTTCTATGCTAAAATTGCGATTTACAGTTGCTTTCATTCTGTTTTTTGTAATCTATCTCATCTAAAATTACCTTTTGTATAAAGACGTTAAATAAAAGATTCACTCATAAAGCCTATTTCTAGTAACTATGTCTTTTTAAGCACTCATAGATTATGCATGAAAAGTATCCCCAGAGCTAAGCAAAATGCTTTACAATCCGATCATTTTTTTTTCTGTAAATAATCCTTTTGGACACTGAAAATTGGTTTCTGGCCATAAATGGGTGTGGAACAGACTAGAAATAATGCCAGATATTTCAAAACAGCAACACCATGACCCCTTCCCCCCCTCACCTGTTTACTTATTCGTCTCAGGTAGTCAAAGCTGTTACCAGCTTTAGTATTTAAATCTTCAATGTGAAAATTCCGTGTTAATGCCAAAGTGAATATATCCCCCTAAAAGATTTACCAGGGTTTCCTATTCCAAACTTTTAAAACGATGACAGAGGCGGCTGAAAGGTGCTCCAGTTACAGCTTGTCAAGGACCAACATGAACACAAGGCTGACATTTCCAGGTTAAAAATAGATATCTTTGTGCTATAGGGTTGAAGGCGTAGCTCTTAAAAGGGAGCAGGTCTTCAGCCACCCAAATCCTAATGTGACACGTTCAACTCTGGATTCAGACAGAGAAAATGGCAGCAACAAGCTGAAATCTGGAAGCCATGATGTGAACGTTGTCCAGCAACCCCCACCCCCTCTCTCTTTTCGAAGTGTAGCGCGTCAAGGCTCATCCTCTGGCCTGGCCCACAAGTTGATCACTTGGACTTCAAGATCATGACAAATCCCCAAATAAGTAAATTCATGGATGGGGTGGATGATTGTTCGGGAGACCAGTTTGACCTCATTGATGTAAAACTGAAACACATTCATAAAAAATGCATGAGTATGTAACCACAGTGCTTAAAAGGTAATGGCTGCGCGATCTAACATGGTAATGGCACAAAAAACTGACAGTTCCAGTGATGGAACACTACTAACTTTTGCCTAGTACACGTCAAAGGACACCAGAGGAAACACCCTACCCTCCTTCTCCGCAATTACATCAGACTTAACGGTATTAGAACCAGCAGTATGAGGCAGTGCCCACTTAAACATCAACACAATACAAAATTCCATCACAAGTTAGTAAAATACTGACATAGGTTGTTAATGTCACACGTGTTGACTAGAACTGAGGGATGCTGGCAAAGTCAAGAAGCAGGTTGTTCCAGCCTGAGGCACATTGTCATAACTCTGAAACAAACTGGCAAGGAAGCAGAGTGCTTCAGCAAGTTGATAGTGTTGACACAAGTTGACCTAGCCTAAGGGATTTTGGCATAATCCTGAAACAAGCTGTCATGGGGCAGAAGCAAGTCAGCACAGTTCTGAAACAAGCTGTTGCAGTACTGAGGCACGTTAGCATTATCCTAAAAAGAAACTGTCAAACTGCAAGGGTACCTTGGCATGATTCTAAAACCCAAGCTATCATAATACAAGGACACCTTGGCATACTTCTGAAACAAGCTGTCATATTACAAGGTCACTTTGGATAATTCTGAAACAAGCTGTTGCAATGCTGAGGCACTTTTAGCATTATCCTCAAACTGTCATACTGCAAGGGCACCTTGGCATGATTCTGAAACAAGCTGCCCATACTACTGAACATAATGGCATAATTCTTAAACAAGCTAATATTCTGTTGAGGCGTCCCAATATGATTCTAAAACAATCTGTAGTATTGCCCAAACTCGTTTGCATAATTCTAGAACAATCTGTTATATTGGCCAGAGTTGTTGGCATAGTTCTATAACAATATGTCATATTGCCGAAACTCATTGGCGCAATTCTAGAAAAATCTGTCATATTGCCGAAACTCATTTGTATAATTCTAGAAAAATCTGTCATACTGCCATTTCTTATAGGTATAATTCTAGTACAATCTGTCATATTGCTGATTCTTATTGGTATAATTCTAGAAAATCTGTCACATTTCCGAAACTACTTGGCATAAATCTTTAACAATCTGTCATATTGCTGAAACTCATTGGCATAGTTTTAAAACAATCTGTCATACTTATGAGGTATGTTGGCATAGATCTGAAACAAGCTTTCATACTCCTGAGGAACGTTGTGTATACTATTTTATTATTATGAGGAACTTGTGTAAAGTGTATTAACTTTTCTCGGGGGTTGCGAAACTTAGATGTTGTTTTGAGAAGGAGTCATGTAACATGAAATAATAATAATACTAATAATAATAGTAATAATAATAATAAATAGAACTTATATAGCGCTATATCTTGCAAAGACAAATCAAAGCGCATGAATTAAACCTAATCTTAAACAGTCATGCAATCAATGATAAATAATCAATAGTTTAAACAAACAGATATTACAAACATGGTGCACTGCAGACAAAATGTATGAAATAAAATTTAAATAGTCAAATGTTTTTCAAAAGCACACACACACACTCACACAAGTCTATACTTTAGCAGGGTGATAGTACATGGGTTAGTGAAGGTGGGATAGTTCTGATATGAAACAGGAGGGGAGAAATCGTAGGTTTGAAATAAATATGTCTTGAGGCTGGATTAAAGTGTCACATCTAGTTTTCTGGTGAAGAGAGAGAGGGAGCTCATTCCAGGTGATGGACCCGAAATAGAGAAAGAGCGACGGCCAAGGGGATTGGTTGAATCTGGTACTTTGTAGGCACAAGGTATCGGAGCAGAGCGGAGGGGAAAGTGAAGGAGTGTACAGGTTAAGACATTCACGAAAGGGAGGAGGGTGCAGTTTTGTGGAGACATTTTTTAACAGAAGGTACTGATCTTATAATTTACTCTCTGTGGCACAGGCAGCCAGTGGAGAGATCGCAAGAGAGGGGTAATGTGCTGAGATTTAAAGGGCCCTTAGTCAGGCAACTCTTTAAAGATCGTTCCTGAATTGATCTGATTCTCTCCACTTACTCCACAACGTTTGTTCTAATAAAGGGTTTTCCCTCCCGTAGAGATAATGGAACATGCAGGTCTAAATTTATTTCAAATGATGTCTTGCCCCCCTCTCCCCCCCCCCCCCCTTTTGCAGCTCTGTCAGTCCACTCATTTGAAAAAACTCCAAAGTGGGGAAAGGGACCCAACAAAAAGAGACAGAAATACCTCTTAAACTTAAAAAAAGGTGTATGACATATTTAATTTCAAAAATGATTATGGATACTTTCTTGGAATTTGGAGATTTGATGGTTACAGTACGGACTTAGAGTCTACACAAAGTAAGATAGGAATGAAGGAAATACAAAACAAGAATATAGTTAAGAGCCATACAAAGTGCAATAAGTTCAGCTGTAAATATTGAATGATTTTACCAAGATAGTAAGATTTCTTTGTTTTTTAAAAGCTGGTATGACAAATACTGAACCAGCTCATTATTTTCTAAAAAAACTGACCCCTCTGTATATACTTTAAAAGTTGTCAGTGTACTTATTTTCAATATGTGATTGGATTCATCAACCAAATTATTTGGTTTTCTTTTTTCTTAGTACATTCTATATCAAAATATGTTTATTTATTTCCCACAAAGGGCATGGCAAAGCTTTTTTCTGCATTTCTAATTCATAATGATTAAGTTCAGACTTTTGAAAAAGGTCTGAACATAAGTACCAATAGGCGTTTTAAACACGAAATATGTCTAGCCCTTTTTGGATAACTTGTTTTTTTCTTTCGACTTCTGTTTCACTAAAACAAAGTTTTCATTTGTTGTGCTGCTTAAAACATATTTGGCACATGAAGTTGTCGTATTCAGCTAGGGAAGTTCCCCAATTTCGTTATAAATTCCTATGGGGGAGGTGTGGAAGGGACACCAAGTGCAAGTTTATATGCTTTACAGTCTTCACTCTGGGGGTTTTTTCAGTAAATAATTTGGACACTAAAAAGACTTCTTGTTCATAAGAAAAGCTTGGACCGTTACAAGTGACGTAGCTAAGCATTTCAGAGTGACCATATCTTGTCCCCCAAAACTGTCTGGTAACCATTTTAAGAAAATTAATACATTTTCTCACTTTTGTTAAAATGTATCCAATATGAGCATTCCAAGTCAATTTTTATGTAAGATGCCTAAAAATTTGACCGTATTTGTGTACGGAATTAGCTCCTCTCAAATCATAATCTGTGGTAGTGTATCTGTAACACTGCCATTGTTAAAAAGCATAATGTGCGTTTTTTTCTGTGGAAAATGTCAGACCATTTTCAAAAACATATTGATATAAATTATCGAACTCTTTTTGATAGATCTTTCTGGTATAATGAATCATCCTCTTTGTTGTACTGCGCTTCATAGTGACATTCATCCACATACATATATCATCAGCATATTGTACTAGGATGATATTTTTAGACATTTTTGTTGGTAGATCATATAACAGTATATTAAACAGAAAAGGGGCTATAACAGAACCCTGTGGTAAACCCATATGGAGTGACCTAGAGTGTGAATATGTATTCCCTACTCACTTGTATATTCTATTACATAAAAGCTTTTGATATAATAATAAACATGCGCGGATAATCCAATAGTCTTTAATTTATGCAGTAATTTAGCATGCCAACTTGGTCGTAGGGTTTTCTGACATCAAAGAATGTTTCAAGTAAATTTTTTTTCTTGCAAACTGTTTATTGACTTGTGTTGTTAGCTTGACTAGATATTCAAATTGCAGATCTGCCTTTTGAAAGCCCGCTTGATTGATTGGAATACCTTATTTTTCTGACAATAATACACAATCCTTCTTAGAATGATTCGCTCCCTTAGCTTACCCGTGTTAAAAGTCAGTGCTATGGTCTGTAACTTAGCTTTGTCATTTTGGGCTTTCCTTGCTTATGTAATGGGGAAAAATGATAGACTGCTTCCAGTTTATGGCATTACACTTTCAATCCAACACTTTTGGAAAAGTTTATGTAATAGAAAAACGAATTTTCTGGTAAATGTTTAAGAATATCATTGGATATGGCATCTAATCCAACAGATGTTTTCTTATTAGGAAGAGAATGTAATACATCTTTTACTTCAAATTTATTGTTATTGGGGCATTGATGTGTTCGGTGTCATAGAAAGTGGGTCTTCATATTCTTTTTTGTTCTCTTCAGATTTTCTGTATTTACTGCTTTTAGTGAGTACCTTCAAATACGCATGGATTCTGAGAAAATATTTTCAAAAGCCTTAGCCTTTTCTGCATTGGATGAAAATTCGTTGTTTTCTAGCTTAATCAGACAAGTTGGTAAAGTCACACCTTTTTCTTTCATAAAATTTTTTCGCCACTTTTAAAAGATCTGTATGACTTTTTATGTCACCGAACAAATGACGAAACCCAAAATTGTTGCTTTGCCTGAGATATGGGCCATGTTGCTTTAATTTTTTGCCCGTTTTTTGTTTTTCATGGTTTTCTGATTTTCTTATTTTTTAGATATATTTGAACATTAAATGCTTGTTTGTAAAATGCTTCTTCACAAGCAGGTGTCCACCAAAAATTCCCTGAACACTTTTTTGATTTAAGAGATTTTAAAGATGGGAATTGATAAGAGCACAGCTTGAATAATGACATTTGTAAAAGTGAAATAAAATTTGGTTTAATATTATCAGAATCTAAGCTGTTTGTATTGTAAGCAGCAAGGATACTTATAAACGTCTCCCAATTGGCCTCTTTATATTAAAATGTCTTTTTCAGTGTACGAGGATTGGCATTTCTTTAAAAAGTTATTATAATAGGTAGATGATCACTTTCCCCAAAGGGATCTTCATTATTGAATATACCATTGTTCACCCATGTACAATCTAGAGCAAGAGCAGAAGATATCAAAGACAAATCTAATGCTGATGCTCTGTGAGTACAAATGTCAGGTATTCTCGTGAAAACTGCCATCATTTAGTAGGCACAGGAAAGAGTCTGTTATGTTTTCTAAAAAATGATTGCAGGAAATGGATATACTTCCTTTAACCCAAAAAGGCACGTGGGCATTAAAATCTCCTCCTACCAGCCACTTCTGATTATCTTGTAGTGAATGCAGCCATTCTGTATTAGAGTCACTAACTCCTTTGGTAAATAACCGATAGGATATTTCATGACTAAATCATTTGTAAACTTTACACGTGCTGCAACATGATATGAATCTGGAATGTTATTAGGCATCGGTGAACAACATAAATTATAATCTACTCCTTCTTGTATATATGTTGCTGTATTGATTTTACCAACAGCATCATATGTTCATGTACAGGTGGATAACAGTAACCCTGAAGTTTAGGTAGTTTACATCTCTTTACATTCAGGGACTGTAACATAAGAACTTGATACCTATTATTTGAAAGATGTTGAACTAAATATGGCAGATTAGTGGAAATTAATCTAGCATTCCACTGCATCATCTTAAGTATTTGTAAAATTTTCAGAGGCCTTATGCAGTTTTAAACCTAAATGCTAATGCAGCCTATAAACAGAGTAGAATATAAATGAACTGGTGTTGAATTAAAAGACTGCAAGTAAACTAATAATACAAGATAAATTATTTCAATTAAATCACAACACAAAGAGGAGAACAGATAAATAAAAATCGAGAAATAATTAACTAAAGCAGAGCAACAAAAACAGTTCTGAATCAGGTGAAACAGCTGCTGTGAGCGGAGATTACAGTGTCTGTTATCTGTACTGCAGCTGGTGCAAAGCATTGACATACAAAATGTCACCATTCCAAGTGATTTTTCAACATACGGACATTATTGTGCCTGATACGTTGCCTCCACCTGCGGCTGTGCTCCCTGGCTGTAGGCTGGCTGTTGCTGGCGGTCTTCAAAGGCGTAGGGTGGTGGCTGGTATTGGTTCATGCTATGAAACCTAGTTCTTGGTTTCTTCTTTGGTGTTTCCCAAAACAAGGCATGAACGTGCCTGCCAATGTTTCTTGCCAGAATACTTGAACCATGAACGTTAGGATGAAATGAATCTTTGTAATGATGATGTGTGTACATATGTTCATGTGAGACAAATGACACATTGCTTTGGTTATATAATTCTGAACATGTCATTGCATTGAAAAGTTGTCTTTTCATCTGAAGGCTGGGATTTTTCACAGGGGCAACTTTGCTTATCACTACTTTCCTATCGGGATAAGAAGCCAAAACTTGTTTTACATTTTTAACCAGGTCTTTGCTAGCTTCTTGGAGATCTTACTTTTTTTTTTTTTTTTATAGATCATTTACCCCACAATGAACAACTGCAGCATGTTTTTTCAATAGCAGTGGCACTACTCATAATCAGAGGAATGTCACTGATTTGATATTATTTTCTTTTCTCAACTCTGAACCCATAAGACTGTCCTAGACGTTTGCCATTAACCCTGTTTAGAACCGAGTCTTGCAGAAGGAGTACAGAGGGAAGAGCAGAATGTTCTTCTGCACTACATGGTTTGAGGTCAGATGTTTTTTGTGTGTCAGAGTCTGGCACCCTGTCAGGTCTGATTCTTCTTTTTTTAGGCCTAGTGTTCCTTGTTGGACTTGGACACACTGACATCTTTAGGCCTACAGGCAGCTGAGGTTGCTTAGGCCTAGGTGGAGTAGGAGCCCTTTGCTGTTGAACGGCTTCTGCACAGGTGGCAGGGGGTGATGGGGGGGGGGGGGGGGGGGGGGGGGAGGAGGGGGGGGGGCAGATTAGAACTGGTTCTTCGGGTTCCTGTCGTCGCCCAGCCAGATCTTCCTTTTTGGGACCCGTCTTTTAGCCGTTTGCAGCTAGACTTTCGTCGAGTCGAAAAGGGTTTTTTCCAACTGGTTGTTTTATCAACCATTCAGAACGCGTTTTGAAATTCTGCAATTGGGAAGTGTTCTTCTACAACAAAGAGACGTTGTAGTTCCCCAATTGGAATTTTTTTGGGATACAGATCTAGATCTATTCTGGGTAGAATCTGCATTTTTGTCCCCATCGTCATTTTTTTTGCTTGTGTCACATTTGCGGTAGATATGTTAAATTTAGCCCCTCTTTTTTTTGTCTTTTTGCACTCAGCCCTGTTTAAAGGCTGTTTTTTTTTTGGTTTTGATATGTCATCCGGGGTTGGTGTGGTGTGTGTGTGGTGTGTGTGTGGGGTGTTGTGTTGTGGTGTGTGTGTGTGTGGCGCCCGCGAGTTTGTTTTTTTGTTGTGCTGATGTGTGTGTGGGTGTAGTGTGTGCGACACGGTGGTGTGGGCGCGCGGGCGAGAGTGTGTTGCGTGTGTGTATAAAGGAAAAGGAAGGAAAGGAGCCCCCATAACCTAAAAGGCGTGGGGGCGAGGCGTCGGGGCCCCACTTCTCTAGGGGCCCCATATTTAGGGGGGCCCCATCTCCTCTCCTCCTGCTTTTCCCTTTCCCCGACCCCAAAGGGCAGGTACCCTTTACAGCTGGGAACCGGGGGGGAAAGTATGAAGCCAAGGCGGGGAAACGGTCACCCCCCCAACTGGTAACCACCTCGACGCTGCTAAATACTAAAACCACACAGCTAAACCTCTGTAATTTAAGACAAAGAAGGAAATTTTTAAAGGAAAGCAATGCCATTCCCAACGCTGTACGGGAAAATGTGGGGATTTTATAACTGCCCACTACCCCCAGATACCATAATTTTTTTGACAACCCCCCTGAATACCAAGATAAAAACCCCCAAATAAGGTGTGAAGTAACACAGTTTAAACAATGAAAAGGAAAGTCCCGGAATCGATAACATCCCCCCTGAACTCATAAAAATGGAGGGATGAAAAACAAGGGAAAATTTCCCGAAAATTTGTCAAAGATTCCGACCCAAAAATGGCCAAAGAATGGGCACGTCCTTTGTAATACCCCACCAAAGAAAGAAAACCTCAAGCAATGCCCGAACTACAGTACCACATTATAAGCATCCTAGCAAGATCATGCGCGGGTAGTCCTCAAAAGCTGAAAAAAAAAAGCGGGAAAAACTCCTGCAAAGAACAAGCCACTTTGACCAAAAAAAGCAGCACAGTGGAACAAATTTTTAATCTGAGAATTTTGATAGAGAAACATCTCCAACACCAAAAAGGACTTGTATCACAATTTCATTGACTTAAAAGGCCTTTGACAGGGTGGTCATATTCCATCGTTCCGGACACTGCATATTTTGACATGCCCACTGAGGCATGCTGATAGTCATCCATCACTGATTCCATTTGCCTGTCAGTCTGGCTGAAGAATGCTTCTTTTGGAGGCAGCTCTTCTTCATCTAAGCTTTCCATGAGTCCAATGTACTATTAAGGATAGGACTCCTTTTCGCACGAGCTTTGTGTCGGAATATTTTTCTGTATTTGAGCAGTACTCAGTGATGAAGACAAGGGACTCTAAGATTCCCATCAGATGTTGTGCTGAATCAAAGAAGGATAAGCTATTTAGTGCAAAAAGTCTGGTTACTTCTCTGATGAGCTGAGCAATGCAGTAAGCCATTTCATACTCATCAGTCATGCCTGCATTGATTAGGTGTGAGTCGTAACCTCTTTGATTGTGGACGAAGACTGCAGCTTCCATGTTTTGGGATATACTTTTAGTTGTAGATTACACTTACTATGTGCTGCTCCAGATAACATACCACTCGATGTGTTTCATTGATCTTACGTGTGATTGTCTTGCCAGCGGATTACCACAAAATCAGCAATGTGTGGCAGAAGCATCATACTGTTCCTGGTCTTCATCAGACTAATGATCTCTTGTTGGTTTAGCTGTTGAGAGCAGTGTTATGATTCGCTTTCATGTTGTTCAAGATAAAGCTTAGCTGCTGTCTGGTCTCGACTACAAAAACTGGCTCTGAGTTGCACCATCCGATCTAACAACAACATAAAGCAAAGGAAAGGACTTGTATGATTACTGTGTAAGACTGTTTTAGGCATATGTTCCGGTGCTGGTCCTTGGTATGGCACATTGATAGACTCAAAGGTCAGATACACTACATATGGTACTCTTTTGTAGCTTTTTTATTTAATCTTGAAGTTACTTGCTTCATGGCCTTGGTGTTACAAGTTAGTGATTGCTTCGGTTCTCACTCTTACAATGGTTTTCTGTGTTTGTCTGATGCCTGTTTTATAGATGGGGTAAACGAACCAAGATCGTCTGTCTGCATAACTCTTTCTTTCTGTTTATCTATGCTTTGTTGCCTTGTGCAACAAGTCTTACTCATTGTTCTAATGAGTGTATAATGATAACTGGTTTCATTACTCACTAGAAAGTGGTCTACATGGTTCTTATCTGATTACCTATTGTGGGAGACCTTTTTGAGATTCCTAAGTGGCTCAGGCCCACAAGAATATGTATTACTAGCCTCTTCTTCCCAGGTGTAACTCATTCTCACTGATGGGGGGGTTTAGTTCCTCATTACTTGTCAATACTCCTAACAGCCCACAGGAAAGACAATGCCAGTGAAGTCAAGCTTGTTACAATGTTCATGTTAGTTTGAAACTCTCTCTGCATTTCTTGTTACATGAAACTGCTTAGCCAGCACACACACAAACACATAAAACACTTGTCATTCTTTGGTCTGAATGTTCAGCACCAGCCGTTTTGCTACAACATCAGGGGGTAGGGAATGTAACTTCCTTCCAAACAATGGGATGAAACTTTGTTTGCTTTAGTTCTATGCGATGAACTCTTACCAACTGTTCCATCCTGATCCTACATTCTTGCTGTTTCTGCTGCATACTCAAAAGTTGCGCATCATCTCTTCTGCCCATGCTGTGTTGAGCTCTTCAAAGGAGTTCAGTGCTTGTTGTGTGGTTGATACATGAACAGTTAGTTCCTCTTCTTTGTTTGCTGTGTTGTATAGAATTTCAGCAACCAACTGTACCTTTACTGGTGGATCTATGTTTAGGTTGTCTGGTATTTGTGCGATTGCATCTTGAATGCTTTGTACCACGTTTTGCGCTTGTGTAACATTTAGCTCTATTGTCTGAAACACTTTGTCCATTACTGAGCCTCAACTAAAATCTCTAACTCATATAGTCAGAAAAAAAAAATAAATTAATTAATTAATGCTTTTGTTTTTTTGTTTTTGCTTCGGTATGACGCAGTAGTAAAATCCTACCATTAGGGAATTCTTAAGCTAATTAACAGTGTACTTAGTGAGTATTGTCTACCTAGAAGATACCCCCTTTTTTTGTATTCCTTTTTTACGGCATCAATGTACAGGCATAGCTTTGTGTTGTTTGTTCTGGTGGTCGAACTTTTGACGCTGTAGTTCATCGTATCGTCATCCTGAAGAGCTTGAACTCCTCTTCTGATATTGTGGAATCGTTAGGAGCTTTGCTAATAATGAGCCTTGAATGAGCTTAGATTGGCTAATGTCAAGGCAACAACAGCATCTTGTTTTTTAGTTTTCGCACAACCTTTCTTCGAAAAAGACTTGATGTGACATTTGAACAGCCTCCTGCGGTTATTGAAACAGTGCCCATGCTATTGATGCTAGGTACAGCATTTCACAGTAGCCAAGTGAACGATGACTGTTCCTGCTGCGGCCTGTAGACAGAGTTGCTGTACCTGTCGAGTAATAGAGCTAAACACAGTAAATGCTGATATGTACTACGCCTGCATTTTGTATACTTGCTAGTTGTTGATCAATGTCATGCTGCATCTGTGTAATGTTTGTCAAACGGAAGGTTTTTAGCATTATCATTAAGAAGGTTCAGATCTGGTTTGCACTAGGGAACTTTAGGAAATTTGCGGTCGTCTTCTTCTTCTCTCTTTATAATGTTAAAAAAAATGTGTGAGTCATTTTTTTTGGTATTCATTCAGTAAGTCTTGTAATTGATTGTAGGGCAGTAAAAACATCGATTCTGTTCCTACGCCTGCATTTTGTATACTTTGTAGTTGTTAGCGCAATGTTCATGCCTGCATCTGTGTGATGGTTTGTCAAACGAAAGTATTAGCATTATCATTATGTGGTTCAGGATTCTGGTGCACTAGGAACTTTAGGATATTTAGCGGTCGTCATCTTCTTTTCTATATGTTTAAAAAAATGCACTCTCTATATCATTTAGGTTCTGTGTGTAATTTAAGTGGTATTATTCAGTAAGTCTTGTATTTGATTGTCGGGCAGTACAACATCTGTGTAATAGATGCAACGAGGTACAATGTGGGTAGATTGAGGGATGCTTAATTGTGTTAGCTGTGGTTGGGTTAGGAGCGCAAGTTGACTTTATTACTGGAAATGTTCCTTCATGTCATTGTCACTGCGCTGTTCCGAATAAATAGCAATAGCAATTCTGAGGGCATCAACTTCGAGGTCTTTCAGTTAATAGTACTCCATCCCTATGATACAAGAATGATGGCTCTTTCTTCTCTTGCAACCAGAACAATCACAATGTGTGTACTGATCATCCGATGGCAAGTATGGCAAGGAATCGTTGCAATGTGGTTGATGGTTTAGGCACAGAGTCTTTTCTATGAAAGCAAGTAACGGCATTATTCTGTATGCTATTATCTTACATTCATTTCTGCTAGCTGATTGATAGCTAGTGATATGTTTACTGGGTCCAGCATTTTATGGCTTTACGGAAAGTTCTGTCGGGTTGCATGAGTGTGTATGGACTAAATAAATCTCAAACTTGATCTGCCAGTCGATGCTAGGTTTTGTTGTGCCATTTTTAGCTGTAAATGTTACTTTGTAAGTAAATCATCATTCTGCTAATGCTTCAGCTTCAAACATTATCGCAAACTGTTTCAAGTTTAGGAAACCGAGGAGGTTTCTTGCTTCTTCTATTGCTGTACGATTGTTGTTTCCATCGTTGTGTACTTCATAAAGCGTAAAACTTCAACCAATCTCCCCATCATTCTCAAAACTCTTGTACACACCAAAGGATCTTTAAGCTCAATAGTTGGCCATGTTTAAGGTGACTCTTATTTCAGGACCGCGTGACATGGTTATGTATGTATATTAGTATTTATATTATTTTATTTCTAATGTAATATGTAAATTTTTACAGTAACTGGTTCTTTGTAGTATGTCTTTGATTGTTATACAGGTGTTTCATGAAGCCTTTATTCTAGCTCTTTGGAATTGAGGTGTAGTAAAAGATATTGTGCTGCGTTTCACAGTACATTGCTCTGCTGGGTGGAAGGATTATCAGTAGATCAGAAGCGGAATGATGAGGAAGAAGCCTTCGTCCCACTTGGTTGTGTGTTGTTGTTTACTGAGACAGGGTGTACAAAAAGCAAAGAGTTTTACTGCCAAGTCAATGGGTCTTCACGAACATAGGTTTCGTCCTTGCCCTTTATTATTAAAAAGCAACACCAAAAAAGTTACTTTTCCAAAGCATCATCATTAAATAGGGGCTCGAAACCAGCATTTCTGCAGACGTGAGTGGCATACTCTAAGTGAAGATGGCTGTAGAGTTACTATTAGACTAGCTTGGTTGAGGTTTTGATTGATTACAGCTGGACGAAAGAGCTCCTTTTCTCCTAGTGTGAAGAAATCATTATAACCTTATTGCTCAGTAAATTTACAAACGCTATAGTTCTGGAATCATATTTTTAATACAGTTGTTGCTGCTGTCGATGTTTGTCCAGATACTTTTGTTTAGGAAGACCTTCATGCAAAGGCAAACTGTTTTATGTTGGACGGTTTTGTCAAATAGGAATGGCTAGTTTAACAGGTTACAACTGATTGGATGATTGTAGTGTATTTAATACATTTTATCTACTATAGATTTAATTAAGAATAAATATAATAAAGATGTCAAAATCGAGGATGGTGGATCTCACTATAAACCCAAAGGACTTATGGTTTTTAAATTAAGCTGATGTTGCTGTGTCAGAGACATTGATTTATTTGAAGTAAAAGTTCCCAACCCATGAATTCTTATCTTAAAACCACCAATTAAGGATGATGCCACTGCGAAAGCATGGTTGTCTTATCATTACCGTTTTACCAAAACACTTAAAATGAAAATATAAAAAAATAAACCCCTTTTTTTTTTTGATATCCACTGTGCACTACGGGCTGTGGTTGTGTCTTATGCTGACCACATGAACCATCCCATACAGTTAGTATAAAGTATGGTGTACAGGTTTCATGTGTACTATCAGTTCAGGAGTGTGTTTATTGAACCTGAACTGCAGGTCCATGCCCATGATAGTAACTTCATCCTTTAATAGTAGGATTAAACATGATGGCATATGAGAGGCTGTGCAATGAGTTTAAATTGATTCTAAGGACTGCATTCAGACTAAACACAGGCACAAATAATCATTTGGCATGGGGAATCTGTATGGTGGGGGGTGCCAGGAGGTATACTATGACTGGTGGCCGCCAAATACATCATTTCTTCACGTGTGTTGCAAGAGTTGTCTTGGTTCAATAGAAGCAAATGCAATGTATGCATGGACGATCTTTTATTTTGAAAGAGTGAAGGGTTAACATGACCAGGATTAGAGAGGATTAATGACTTGTTCGAACCTATGTGTGGTGCTTGCTTGGTGCACAGGCACAGAACAAGGTCGAGTATTAATTGTGGCACTGTGGTTGCTGCACTAAAGCAGTTTCTAGCAAAATCTTGAGTCAGTTTTAACTCGGCCGTTGATCCTACCATCATGCATCAAGCTTTATCAAGATGTTTCTTCACTTGCACGGTCTAGGTAGACTTTGGCTATTAGGACTTGGTTTATATATGTTGCCTTCCAACATGCAGTTACAAATAGGAACAATTACAAACTACAACAACAATATTATTATTGCTGGAGATGATGTGCTGCTTGGAAAAAATGAAAGTAGTAAACAATACATCATCAGTAGTATCAGTAGTAAGTCCGACACAAGAAACAAGTGTAGTAAGTCCGACACAAGAAACAAGTGTAGTAAGTCCGACACAAGAAACAAGTGTAGTAAGTCCGACACAAGAAACAAGGGAAAGAACTACTACCCCCACCACAGAGCAAACAAAAAAAATAATTATTCCCCTTGTAAGAGACAGTCACTATGATGAAATAACTGCTTTAACAAGTATACTTGTTTTAAGCGGCCTGCTTATTTTTATTTTAGAAAGAAGAACAACCAACAACTTAAAAACAGTAACGCACATAAATGGTGGCCATTAAATCCCACTAACTTTTCCTGCTGTTGTTAATAGCCAGGCTACAACAGAACCAATTTATACCCAGGAAGAGCATTGCCAACTTTGTAGGATAATTTTTTTAATAGCTCAGCTAATGTGGACGAAGTTGCTTTCCTAACCCTGCTGTGCCTGTGGACGTGCGGAAGGTGGTGGTGGGTGGTGGTGGTCGGAAGTGTGTTACTGTAGGCATACACAGTTGTGCTAATTGCGAACCCATTGCTGTAATTTTACTGACAGTGTTATGCCTTGCTCGCGAAACAGTGTACGGATTCTTTCGGCTAGTGTTGTGTTTTTCATTATCAGAGAATTCGTTGAATTGTTTCTTTTATTCTGCTAGCCTGGATTGTAGTTGTTGTCTGTTATTGTTTAAGACCTCTAATCTTGCTTGGCGTTCATCTTGCAGATTTTTTAGACGCTGTGTGATTCTTTCTTTTACTTCCTGGTCAAGATTCGCATCGTCTGCTTCTGCTAGCTTCTTCTTTTCTAGTTCAATGCGTGAGTCTAAATCGCCTAGCTGTGCTAAATTATTTATCAGTTCGCCTCTAATACTCTGTAGCGCTTGATTGAGCCCCATTATTTCTCGCATGGTCGCATCGTCTGCTTCTGCTAGCTTCTTCTTTTCTAGTTCAATGCGTGAGTCTAAATCGCCTAGCTTTGCTAAATTATTTATCAGTTCGCCTCTAATACTCTGTAGCGCTTGATTGAGCCCCATTATTTCTCGCATGGGTAGGGGTTGATCATTTATTGTTTTCAGTGCTGTGTCTTCGTCTGCTTGTGTGAAGTAGTTTCCTACTCTAGATTGTTTCAGTTATGTGTTTGCCGACTGTGCTAGGTCTTCAAGTGGTGACTTTCAAGTTTGTTGGTAGGTTTTGTGCTTCAGAATTTTGTAGATATGCAACAGTTGATGTTGGTAGTTTTTGGAGTAGATGTGGCTTCATTATTACCTAGTTTTCTCGGTGTGCATGCTTAGTCTTTGTCTTAGTGTATTCTTTGCTAGGAAATGGTGTGGGTTATTTTTCTTTGTTAATAAAAAACTTTTGCCCTGTGTCGGTTAAAGGCATACAGATTGTCTGTGTTGTCCATATTCATAGTCAGTATGGTCTAGTACTTAAGGCGTTGATTGGATTCGTCCCAAAACTTGTGTGGAAAATCTTTATACTTGCTTTCTATAATTCTCTTCTGACTGAATGTCAAGGGTGCTACAGATGTTGCCGCTTCACCAATATCATCAGTCTGGCGTAAACAAATCGTCATATCTTTATCATAAGTCTTCCGTATTCTAGTATTGTTTTTTTATTTTGCTACTTAAAGAAAAAAAAGATGGCGCAACAACAATTTGGAGCAATCCTTGATTCCATACAGAGTTTAAAAGATCCCTTAGCATTAAAGGAAACAGATAAGACAATCGTATATTTACAAAACAGCCCCTACACTATTGATGAAAATCAGGATTTGACTTTTAGGTTTCCTAATTTAGGGAAAAATGATGATGTCTTGTTCCAGGGTATCTAGGCTTGCTTTTCGATTGAAACTTAGTCTGGAGATGATCCAAAAACAGTAGTGTGGTAGCAAACTTAGGTAGGGATATTATAAAAAAGATTAGTGTCAAGCTAGAAGGCAGGATGTGATATCATTGAACAATGCCCGACTTATTCTGATCTATACCTGATTTATGGATGACAAAAAAAAAAAGAGGATGATCTTTTTATCAGGCATACAGGTATGATGAGGACTAAAAGCACAGAGTTGGTTCTCTGCTGATAAGGGAAACAGGAAGAAAAAGATGATGCATAGCAAAAGCCTATGGTAACAGGTTTGTATTCTCTTGGATTTTGAAAATGCTCAGCTTCTCATGCCTTACTAGTCAGGGACACTCAGAGACAGACTGTCGTATAGCTGACTTTAATGACAGTGCTCGTGTTATTCATCCGTGGGACCCTGACGCAAAGTAAAAAATATCTTGTTTATCTTTTGAGTATGATGATGTCAATTCACAGAGCTTGCACGCTTGATTGGCACAGCAATATCAGTCAGGACTGCTATCGTATTATGAAAGAGTGCTTAACATAGCACATTTTGAAGAGTAAAGTATAGATACTGTGCGGATAATAAATCTGAAACGCTCGGCAAGATACTTAAAAGGGAATTTTACTGCTGTTTGAAGAACCAACCACCCCCTTTTCCAGATTAATGAGAGGTTTTATTAATCCCGGTATTAAACATTTATCATGTACTATAGAGGGGACAGCCAAATCAAGTCTTAATGCCTCAGGTTTTACTATAATTCACACTTTGATGATGGTAAGAACATACTTTGGTTACGGTAACACAATGTTACCACTACTGGTTGTTACAAGCAAAATCTTTACTCTACCATGATGTTAGGCTTATGGAATTACTTACTCTAAATATGCATTGTGGGTTGACTTAAGATCTACAGGATGGATGTTAAGCTGCATGGTTCAGGAAGACCCATTGAAAAACGGCCCTCAGAAGGAAAATAAACTTACAAATAGAGAAAGAGCAAGAAAATTATGAGCCCCATATAAATATATCTATTTGTAGTTGATGGATGCACTGCTCAACATAGAAGGGAATAGACTTAATAGAAATTGTTTACTAATGGTCAGCTAAGTTTTCTACCAAAGTATGCACACTGCTCTCTATAAGCGGGCAGACTGGCTTGTGGCAGACTGTATTTGTTTTAGTTTTATTACAATCAGTTGTACTAATATCATTTGGGAGATCATTTGTTATATTCTGTCCTACACTGCACAACAATAGAGCAACTGAGAGAGAAATTTATTTGGACAGATGAGAATTAATTATTAGTCAAATCCCTCTGACAGGGCTAAGCAAGTGTTTATGAATCACTTTTACAGGCTCTTTGAAAATAGGCTGACCCTTTCTTAATAGACGACTGCTCAAGGCAGATCGTGACATTGTAAGATAAGGAATAGTTTGTTAAGCTCGACTTTCAGTGGGAGACATGCACGCATATCTGATTGGTTGCTGACACAAAAATATATAGCATATTAAAAGATTACCAGTATACAAAATCAAAGTCGTTGTAATTTTTTTCAAATGAAAGGTCAGAGATGGGGTCTTAATAATGTGGGCCTCGGGAGATTGATGTTTTTACTGACGGATCAAGAAAGAGAAAGAAATTTAATCTGAAAACTCAGGAAGCTCAAAAGCATAGTAAACTAATACTCAAAACAGACCAGCGACTAAATACTGTTGTAGTGTATAACCCAATAGCTTATTTTTTAGAACACAACAAGAACATGCAGCCAGACACACATACACTCTCACACACAACCACACATAATATGTCCTGTGCTCTCAGCTGCTGTGTGTTGTATTGGCAACATGCCACAATCTTTTGCTAACACACTGGTGGCTAAGTATTGCACATAGGAAGGTACACTCGCGCAAAAGAGGCGGGGCTTCGCAAAAGAGGCGGGGCTTGGCTATTACGTCATCAGATAGGAAGGTTTATATTTATTAATTTTCACTCTTTCTATCGCCCTCCGGGGCAGCCCAGTGGGGAAGTCGGAATGCGTTAGACAGGGCAGGCAGGGTAGGCAGGCAGAGCTGGCAGGCATGGGATCAAACCCCCCTAGGGAATAGCAGTAGGCTACAGGTCCTATGTGTTGTGTGAATGCGTGTGTTGTGTGAATGTGTGTGTCGGCATTCCAACAGTCGTGAATGCCGGACATCTTCTCGGCTACCCATAAGCTCTGTTGCAGTGTCCTTCCAATTTTCTCTTTCTGTAATCGGTGCCTGGGTAGCGAGATTGGTTTGCCCTTTTTTTTTTTTTTTTTTTTTAATAAAAAAATTCAGCATTTATCAGATATTAAAGAAGAGTGTTAGTTTTTTTTTTCTAGAATTTTTGTATTAGTTTTTGACAAGATATTGTTTAGCAAAAATTCCATAATTTTATAGTTTTACCCATAAATTTAAATACTAGTATTACTTTCTGTTTAGGTAGAGAGATAGGGAAAAAGGGGGGTCAAGGTAAACTGCTTAGTTTTTATATAAAACTATGCAAGTTTTTGGTTCGATGAGGCGAAGCCGAATCGGACCAAAAGTTGCCTGGTTTTGGATAAACAGTAAGTAGTTGAGCTTGACCCCCCTTTTTCCCTATCTCTAAAAGATTATACCTGCACAAACGTTTGAGGACTGAATGTGGGTAAAAAGTACAAGTCTGCTAATTGTTGTTTTCTGTTTTCCATAGTTTAGTTTCCAGTTTTATCCCCAGGGTAGTGTAAGAACAGGCAAAATAACCTGTACTCCTCTGCCCCAACACCCCTGTAAGAAAAAGACCAAGCAAATGCTTGACCAGCCACATAGCTCACTATGGCACATGCTGAAAGATTGGGTGCATGCTGGGTACTGCGTCGTTTCAGCACCACTCTTATCACTGTAATGAGGTGTGGGATCCTTAACGTGACAAGCTGATTTTTATGCATGTTTTCAGATAAAGGAATAAGATACTGACATGTTTTCACAGCACAGTAATAGCGGTCTGCAGGACAGTAAGGTCAGGACAATATCATCCCAAAGGGACACCAGACCTCAGGAGATTCCATCAGCGCCTCCTGTATGTCTTAAGGACCCATTTTTGAAACACCAATCAGGTACTGCAATCAGTGTGTTTATTGTCCTAAGTGCACGAGTTTATGAAATAAGAGGGGGAAAAAAAACACGCTTTTACTCCACCGTAACTACCTTGTCTACGGTCGGCTCTGCATTACTATGGTAAATCTTTTTCCAACAGAGAAGGGTTGGGCAATGGGTAGTATATCTTAGTAGTTTAGAATCCCAGAAGTTTAAGCTGTCTTTTTCCAACCTTCGTTGATAACCCAGCCTCGCTAAAAAATACGAATACCTCATCCGGATTTCAAATGTGAGCCTGAGAAAAAGCCGTCGTTGTTCGATAGTTCAAAGTGATACTGTTTGACTGAAAACAGAACATAGATGTTGAAGTGACTTTCACAAGATTTTAAGCCAGGACATTATAGAAACCCGTGATAAAATTTTCTAAGGGCTTGATTATAAGTTGATGAACAAGCTTTCTGTTGTTGTTTTTGAGGCATGTGGGTCACACGTGCGTTTTGGTCTTTATCAGATGTTATATGGTCTCATTTTTTCAACTAACTGATTAGTCTCTATCAACAAAGTGTTATTGACTTAAAAAAAGTAATTCATGGCTTTGTTGCTGGATGTTCTCAAGGTCTTCTCACACTGCTCCGTTCATAGCAAAGCAGAGTTGAATGGAAAAGGTTAGTGTATCCAATGCAGCACCTTACTTTACTGCAGTTCCTTACAGATCATGAAAAGTGCTGTAATTAAAAAGAAACGTTATCAAAGGTTCAGGTGATAATATATATTTTATATATATATATAGTCAGTGTGTATGTGTGTGTGGGGATGGGGGTGCGACCGTGCGCGCGTGAGAACAAATGTGTGTGTGTGCGTGCGTGCGTGCATGAACGCGCGGCGCGTTCGCGCGCGCGCGCGCGCGTGTGTGTGTGTGTGAATTCAATTCGAGTCAAGTCCATTAAAAAAAAAATTCCAGATGGTATATCGAATAAATAATGCATTTGCTTTTTTCATCAAGCCATCTGTCTAAGAACGAATATTTCTCAATGATAATACTGAAGTACTACATTATTACAGCCTTTACCAATAAAGTGTACAGATAAAAAAGAGGAAAATCAATAAAATAATACACTACAAAATACAAATTACATACACATGCATACACACAAACACACACACACACACACACACACACACTAGCGCGCGGTGCGCGCTATGCGCACACACACAACACACTTTCGTACAGAATTTTATTAAGTATTAAACAAATACAAAATTACCAATTACACCACCTAATATATCACCCGTTCTTTCACGTTTCTTAATCAAGGAAAAAAAGAGGGAAAGGAAAAGTTACAGGAACAAAACGCTTAAAAATACTAGGCATTCATTGTCATAAGGTCCAACACTAATGCATGCAAGACATCCCTACTCCTCTTCCTCCACCCACGATACATGTGCTCATAAAGCTCTCATGATTTTCAAGAAGCGGCTTTTTAAGTTATATTTATTCACATAATTAAACCAATCAAATTAAGCAAAAATCAGTCCATACAAAATCATTGTGATGGATATATAATGTATGTTTGTCCGTCGTGTCCAGAACGATGACCTCCAAAACAGCAGAGGAGGTGCTGCTGTTTGAAAAATGGGCAGAAATTTTTTATTATAGTGGAAATGCCTTGCCACCACAGTACATACCCACTCTCTCGGCAAGTCGTGGCATAAGAACAGTCTGCGTTGGTGTTGTTCTGCCAAAGCGCCAAAACTCCTGACCACCAGGGCTTGCGCACATAAGGACTGTGCGAGTCAAGCCTCTAGGCTGAGAGTCATAGTCGTATCACTTAAGTTATGCGTTAAAGTGGAATTCCATGAGTGGAAAAGCCATGGTCATACAGGCTCGCACTTTTGCTGTTGCCCCAGCCTCACTGGTTAATTCAAGAACTGTGATAATGCCCAGGCGATGGTCGCACTATAATAGAGTTACTCAATTAATATTGATA
>CM054161.1:25260608-25271432 GCA_028751875.1 Rapana venosa | reverse complement strand
GACAAAGATAATGGGCACTAGGTTATTTAAAATTTTATACTTAAATAAACCCTTATTGAAGTGACATTTCTGACTAAATAGAAGAATGTTCAACTCTCTATAGTCTCAAATTTCTAGGAAAGTAAGTCATAGAGGAATTAACTTTTTAGAACGTTTGTATTCTCTTTCAATTCACCTTATACAGATTTTACTCTTTAAATCCCAGCATGTAGAGGCCTAGTCAAGGTCTGGTTTTGTATAAACAGAAGAGTATGCTGATCAAGAAAATGTTTTATTCTGATCAGTTGTAGTAGCTTCTTACATAATTTCCTGGAAACATTAAAGATGTGATTTGACTAGGATTTATTATTATCAAAATGCAGACCAAGTAATTCAAATAAAATTACTTCTTCCAACAAGCTTTCATGAATTCTTATTCCAATTAGTTTAGTTTTGAAGCTTTGGCGCTTTTGTCTCGTTGTAACAGCAGTGAGTTTTGATTTCTGAGGATTGAAAGCCATGTGACTATGTTCTGTCCATTTCATCAGATTGTCCAAGTCATTTTGTGATACTGTACTCACAGAGATTATACCTTTACCTACAGTATGGTAGTGTCGTCTGCAAAAAGTTCGCAAGTGGACGAGATATGGAGGGGAAGACTAGGCCTATTGCTGCGCATTGAGAAGAGGACTGGCCTTAACACAAACCCTTGAGGAACACTTTATTTATGAGCAAGCAAGATGTCATAATCGAGACAACCACCCAGGGTGGCAACCACCACAACATCCACTTAACAATCTTCTTCTGTCAATCTCCAACCCCAAAGGCTATTACACTACCTCACCACAGGCACAGAAGTTTAATGGGGAGACTGAAACAGTCTGAAAAATACCTATGACTCATGAAAATTTAACACACAACATTCCCACCTGTAATCCATTGTGCTGACCACACTACAATGGCAGCTTGTGGGGACTGAATAAATTGATGAAAAACAAAATATTCATAAATGTAACTATTTCCATAATGACCTTTAGATGTATGGTATCACTCACTGACTACACTCTGGTAGGAGCTGAGAGGGACGATTACCACCATCTCAAAAGAGAAGAACAAGTCCTAATTCTAAAGACTCTGCACTAGGCTCAATAGGCTAAATCAATTCATGTCTAAAAAGCTAAAACTTGTTCCTTCTCCCCTGTATGCCTGTAATGAAGAAAACCAGACTGGTGAGTACATCCTTTAAAGGTGCACGCTATTCAGCAACCTGTGGAAGATTGTGTGGCTGACGGAGACAACCCTGCAAACCAAGCTGTGCAGCCCACGAAAGGAACTGGAAAAGACATGCCATTATTTTTCCCAGACACGTGTGAGGGTGTAAATGCAAATGAGAGAAGAATACTCACTGACTGTGAAAGCAACAGTAAGGGTTGTTGCCATAGGCAATGTGCCTTGGAGCATAATTGTGTACTCCACGTTTTCTGTGTGTCTAAAGGCGTTGTATGATGGCAAGAAGAAGGCATTGGACCCAATGCAAAAGAAAACCACCGCTTTGAAATTATCATCATCATCATCATCAACGTCATCATCACCAAATCATCATCATCGTCATCATCACCACCATCACCATCATCAAGATCGTCACCACCATCAATATCTCAATCATCATCATCATCACCATCGTCATCACCATCATCATCTCCATCATCACCATCACCATCATCATCATCATCATCATTTAACTTGCCTTTTGTGTTCAGTTGGAGCTCCAGTCACACACGCTGCCCAGCCTGCTTCGACTTTTCTTGGCAACAAAAATAATTTGGTTCTTTCCAACTCCTGCTCACAATCAATCAATCAATCTCTTAATTAATCAATCAATCGATCAATCAAACTACAATGCAACAAAGTGGCTTGTATTGCGTCTAAGGGTATTTTTTCGGTACAATCTAACTCCCCTCCCCCACTGCTCTGTGTACAGAAATGCAGAGTAACAGACAGTATGCTCTGATACCTTCAGGACTATAAAACTAGAGTTGAAAGAACATCATGAAACACAATTTTCCAAAAACCCACAATGTATTACTCCAAGTAATAAATAAAGTATTACTCTTCTCAAGTTCTTGATGCCACATCAATGAAATATCTCTTTTCCCTCACATCTACTCTTCTTGGATCTGTGAGATCAAGCCCTCTGCCTTCCATCAACAACCACTCTGAACTTTCTTCTATATTTTCTGCATTCTGCATTCTTTTCAGAAAAAGTCCATAACATTTGCTCCAAACTGGATCAGACTCCTTTCCAGCCTGCACTTCCTGATCCCCAATTCTCTGGCACTCCTCTCTTTTTCTTTCATCCGACAAGTGAGAAAGAAATCACGACAATTCTGAAAGAAATGACTAAAATCATGTGATCTTGATCCCATACCTGCTTCTCTTTTCACATAGTGCCTACCACAACTTATACCCGCTATCACGAAAGTAGTGAACTCATCTCTTGTTTCAGGAAATGTTCCATCAGCTCTCAAAACTGCTATAGTCACACCTCTACTAAAAAAAAAGCATGACCTTGACCCTAACATTCTGAAGAATTATAGACCTGTTTCCAACCTACCTTTTATTTCTTAAGTCCTTGAAAAAGTAGTCCTCAAACAGCTCAACAACCACCTTCTCTCCAACAATCTTCTTCCTGAGTTTCAGTCTGCCTATCGCGTCAACCACAGCACTGAAACCACCCAAGTACACACTTTAAACATGCTTCTACTTGCTTCTGACTCGGGGAAATCTCCCGTCTCACTCTACTCGACTTATCTGCAGCCTTCGACACTATAGACCACTCAATTCTTCTCTCCCGTCTTCAAAAAACGTTTGGTGTTACTGGCACAGCCCTCACCTGGTTTAATTCATACCTTTCTGACCGATTCCAGACAGTTGCAGTAAACAAAATTCAATAAATACCTGCCAATATGGAATGCGAGTCCCACAGGGATCAGTTCTAGGCCCTGTTCTTTTCACTCTTCACACTGCCCAACTGTAACACATATAATAAACCGTCATCAAATCAACCAACATTTTTACGAAGATGACTCTCAGATTCAAAACAGTGTTACTCCTGAAAATCTGCCTTCTCTCCTGACAAATATGGCCGCTGCTTTGAAGAACAAATTATAGCTAAATGCAGATAAAACCAAAGCCAAGCTCGTAGGGAGCAAACACAAACTCTTTTCTATCACACCTTCAATAGAACTCCGCAATACATCACTACCTCTATACACTGCTGTGAAGTATCTAGGTGTTGTTATTGACAACACACTCTTTATGTAAAAATTCATCCCCCAGACCTTTCAGTCATGCTACTATCAATTACAGCGTATTAGTGCAATTCGAAAATATCTGTCCACCAATGCAACAGCCAAACGTGTCACTTCTCTTTCTTTCATGTCTGGACTTTTCCAATTCTCTTTTGTCTGGTCTGCCAGCATCATCTATCCACTCCCTTCAACGTATACAAAACTCCGCAGCTCGACTAGTTCTCAGAAAGAACAAATCTGAGCACATTACACCTCTCTTGCGATCTCTCCACTGGCTGCCTGTGCCACAGAGAGTAAATTATAAGGTCAGTACCCTCTGTTACAAATGTCTCCACAAAACTGCACCCTCCTACCTCTGTGAATGTCTTAACCTGTACACTCCTTCACGTTCCCTCCGCTCTGATGCAGATACCTTGTGCCTACGAATACCTTGATTCAACCAATCCATCGTTGGTCGCCGCTCTTTCTCTATTTCGGGTCCATCAACCTGGAATGAGCTCCCTCTCTCTCTTCACCAGAAACCTAGTTATGACAGTTTTAAATCCAGCCTCAAGACATATTTATTTCAAACGTAAGATTTCCCCCTCCTGTCTCATATCAGAGCTATCCCACCTTCACTAACCCATGTCCTATCATCCTGCTAAAGTATACGACCTGTGTGAGTGTGTGTGTGCTTTTGAAAAACATTTGACTATTGAAATTTTATTTCATAGATTTTGTTTGCAGCGCACCATGTTTGTAAATATCTGTTTAAACTATTGATTATTTATCATTGATTGCACGACTGTGTAAGATTGGTTGAATGCATGGGCTTTGATTTGTCTTTGCAAGATATAGCGCTATATAAGTTCCAATTTTTCTTATTCTTATTGTCTTTTGTGAGTGAGGCATAGTATTTTAGTGTCTCACTCTCGTGAGGAATTTACTTCCCTTGTTTTGAAAAATGCTCTCACTTCTGTTCTTATCTGAAAGTCCACCAAAACAAAGACATAGACAGTACTGGGACTTATAACAATAGTTTTCAGAGCTTTTATAAATTTAACAGTGATTTGTAGTACAGATGCTGTCTCCAGTGGGGAAGCAGAAGTACTAATTAAGTACACGTGTAGAGAAGTTGGAACAGCAAACATCCCAACAGGAATACACTGCACCAACTACCGTGCAGAAACCCAAGCCCTGAAACAAACTGCCACTATGGTCAGACACACCAAAGATAAATGCCAGTAAGCGGTTTCTTCACTGATGCCCTGTCAGTCCTACAAGACCTGTCTGCAGACAAAGAAACAGAACTGCAACAGAAACTACAGCTCCTCACACAAATCAAACATGTAGCACTGCAATGGATCCCTGCCCACTGTGGTATACCTGGCAACGAACAGGCTGATTAACTTGAAAAACAAGGGGCACAAAAAGAACAGTGCAAAAGCAGCTCACCTTCCATGAAAAGAAGACAATCATCAAATCAATGCCCCAACCCAGAGTAGAAAAGGACGACTACCACTATCTCAAAAGAGAAGAACAAGTCATAATTCTAACACTCCCTCATGGGCACAAAAGTCTAAATCACCATATGTTCACAAAACTGCAACTCATCCTTCTCCACTGTGTGCCTGTATTAAAGAAAACCAGACTGGCGAGCACATCCTTCAGATGGACATGTTATACAGTGACCTGAGGAAAATTGTTTGATCAACGGAGATAACCCTGCAAACCAAGTTGTACATCCCAAGAGAGGAGCTGGAAAGGACATGCCAATATTTCTCCCAGACACATCTGATGGTGTAAAGCAAACGAGAGAAGACAATGTGTAGTATTCCCACACTGGTGACCCAAATCCAAACAAGGCTAACATGGCACAAGAATCAGCTGAAGCACGTATTCTGGCGAACTCTATAACGCACATGCAGGTTCTTTCTGGTCAACCTGATAATGAAGTCAATGCCATGCCTGTCAAACCTACAGAATTCTGGATTAATCTCATCAGAAGTGTGGTTCACAAGGACTGTAGCCAAGTTCAGCATCAAAGGTATCACGCAAGACCAAACAAACTATGACCATACTGTCAGTGCACTCCCCATAAACATTGCAGACATGGCTGCTCAGAACAGGAAAAACCCGACTCTTTAGTTGGGGGCTGGAACTTGCACTCCGTGACCTAATTTCCATCTCTCGGCTGCCTAGGCACCGCATGGTCAGGGGTCAAAGTCCAGCATCTCTCCATGCCAGTACACATTCCTTCTTTGCTGTCTATTAGCAACTGGGAGAAGTTTTATTTGAAAGGCATTTTTTACCATTCGCTGCCGGATTCCCACTTTTTCTTTTACAGTGTTCATACATCAGAGAACAAAACTTCAATACTTGCTTTTACTTGTTTGTGGTGACTGTTGTGCTGCTTTTTCTGGTTAAGTATTTAAAACTTTTTTTACAAACACGGTGTCTTCCAAGAAACGAAGGGGTGAGTGTCGGCTTGTTCCTGATTTTCAGAGGCGAAGCATCTTTATCTGTGAGGAATTCTGTGGATTTTTATTTTAATCAGACTGTTCTCTTTTGCATGTGCCGTTTGTTTCATGTGAACCTTTTACTTGATGGTGTAGTTTGTTAATAGTTTGTTTATTTGTGTGAGTGCTACTGTGTTTGCTTGTGCTTTGTTGGTGTTTTTTAAGTTCACTTTGTTTGTATCAGTACTTGTCCGAGCGTCAACCATGTGTGTATCTATTCGAGCGTAAGTGTAGTGTGTGTGTGTGTGTGTGTGTGTGTGTGCGCACGCGTGCGTGTGTGTGCGCACGCGTGCGTGTGTGTGTGCATGTATGCGACTGTGTGTGTGTGCATGTATGTGCCCGCGCGCGCGCGCGCGCGCGTGCGTGCGTGCGTGCGTGTGTGTGTGTGTGTGTGTTTTATGTGATGGACCACAGCACCTACATGTATAGGTGTGCTTCCTGGCTGTGTGTCAGTATCAAGTTGTTAGTTTTCTCAAGCACATGTGTCATGTCCATATTCTTGTATTTACATGTGTGTGTGTGTGGTGTGTGTGTGAGTGTGTGCGCGCGCGCGCATTTGTATGTGTGTGTGCATGCGCACATGTAGGTATGCATTTGTGCCAGTGTGAGTGTGTGTTCATGTGTGTGTGTGTGTGTGGTTTGTGTTTATTTACTATATTTTATTTTATTTTATCTTTTATTTAGAGGATAATAGAATAAGCACTCATGTGATTTTTTTTTGCATCTAGTCCCCGTGTGTATGCAATTTTGTAAATTTTGTCATCTGTTGTGTGTGTGTGTGGTGTGTGTGTGTGTGTGTGTGTGTGTGTGTGTGTGTGTGTGTGTGTGTGTGTGATCTTTGTGTCTGTTTCTTGCTTTGATGTCATAGCCTATGTGCAGTTTGTTCTTTTCTTCACATCACAGAAGTAGATACGTTTTTGATCACAATATTTTGTATAGTGTCAGAAACATCAGTGAAATAATAATCTGAGTCATTTGCAAGCTATCTTTGGCTGGTGACAGTGGGATACTGACAAGACATTTGTTTACCACTGTGTTCTCGGGACTATAGTTATGAGCTGTACTGGAACTGGTTCATGAACAAACCTTGCTTTAGCAAGGATACTGCTAAAAGCTAATGAAACAGTGGACTGTGCATCACCTGACCATGCAGTAGGCCTAATGTTTATAGTGAAGCCAGATAGGATAGCCGACACTGACTGCAAGACTCTCACTACACGCTCTCCATCACCCTGCCTCTCGCACTGCTGCCCCGTAGCCCGCTAAGGTGTGTTTATTTATGGCCTCGCTGCGCCAACAGGGACAGTTTGGCAATCAAAAAAAAGGTTAGTTTGCATGCAGACATGTTCAATGTTTTCTTTATGTTCATTATTTATGTAATATAAATGTCTGCTTTTTTAGAGAGAGAGTTAGAAATGTCTGTTTTTCGTGATTGTGTTTCTGCCTGCACCTCTCCTGTTTATCTTCATATATGTTTGAATTGCTGTCACATCAACCAGCATGAAAGAAAGTATATGGAGTTTGGAATCAAAAGAAAGCCTGTTTAAAGATCATTTTAAAGAGTGCTTTGCGTATCCTTTTTTTGACACTTCACGGTACAAGACTACACGTGAAAAACACAAGGGTAATTTACAGCTGAACAGGGCTACAGCACAAGCTGCTAGTGCCATCTTTCCCTTTGCCCCGTTTATTTTATATCCATGCCCTGCCAGCTGCGGGTCATGAACTTTGACTGGGGAACTAAACGGAGGCAATGAGAAGCAGCGCAGGTGAAGTGCAGGCCATTTTCATCAATTCCCCAGCTATGAACAGAATATGAAATCTTAAACCGTGCTCTTGTCAAGACCTTTGGAAAATCCTAGGCCCAGAAAGATGCTAAATGACTCAATGGTAATGGACTTTGAGACAAAAGCCCTACTGCACTCATGTGCAAGATAAATACACTCAATGATGATCCACAGACACTAAAATGTGCATTGTTTTAATCCAACCTTCCTACAGACATTCAAAGCATCCTTGCTGGACATAACATTGTTGACATAGAAGAGCTTGCCGAAGCTGCAGATTGTATCTAGGAAACATGCTCTGCAGGTATCCAGCAGATTTCACTGGTTCGATCTGACACACATGGCAAGACCATGAGCACATTTGTGGAAACTGTAGCTGCCTCTAAAAGATTTCAATGACTGCCACGCACTTCAACAGGGCAATTCAAGTCCACTTTCATCATCAACAGCACCATCTTCTGTATGTTTCTACCATCTGAGATTTGGACTGGATGCCTATTGATGACAACCTGGCTGCAAGTTAGCATCTCTTCTAAAGAATAAAAGAGACAAATCATCAATGGCAAATGGCAAGCCATCTGCTAAATGTGGTAGTGGCTGGCATTTCAAACTCCACCACAGTCTTTGTTCTAGACCACCAAACTGGCCAGTCCTTGATCAACACTGGTACTGAAGTGTCAGTGTATCCTGCTTCTGCACAAGATCACAAAACTAACCCACCCTCTGAATCCCTTTCTACTGCCAATGGAACTACCATTAAAACCTGGGGTAAACACAGCATCACTCTGGAAATCAGTCAAATAAAACTTTATATACATGAATTCTACTTTGCTGATGTCCCCTGCCCAGTTATTGGTGCTGATCTCTACATTCCCTGATAATACCTCATTAATCATAAGGGAAAGTGTCTCCTCTTATTGGAAAACGCTTATATTTTTCTGAAAAGTTACAATGAACTTTTGTCTGTGGTAGGCCTTTCTCTTCTTCCACATAATGCATATCTGATCTTCTTTAGCAGTTTACAGAGTTACTCACACCACAATCTGATCAACCATCAACAAACATAGTGTTGAGCATCACATATTCTGCATGGCCTACAGTTCAAGCCTGCGCCTGATGCCTAAACCCAGATAAACACTGCAGCTGCTAAAGGTGAATTCCTGACAATGCAGATGGGAATAATCCGTTGGTCCAAATCACCTTGGGCTTTCACCCCTTAGCTCCCTAGTCAAATGGCCAGATGTGACCCTGCAATTACTACAGACAACTCAATATTGCTTCCAAAAATGATCAATATTCCTTGCCTCACAATCAGGATTTTAGCAGTCATCTGGCAGGATGCACCATCTTCTCCAAGATTGATTTGGTCAGAGCCTGTCATCAAATTCCATTGGCACCATCCTCAACTAAGAAGTCTGCCATCATCACACCCTTTGGCCTATGGGGACTTCTCTGCATGCCTTTTGGCCTTAAGAACACAGCCAAGGCTTTCCAACATCTCATGGATGGAATTCTATGGGACACTCCCTTTTTAAATTCAGAAACCGCAGAAAGGAATTCTTGATATAGGCAGGCAGGCCGAGAGGCAGAGTGCACGCCAGTTGCCCAAGCACCTCCTTTCTGTGAGCGTTTTTTCCACACCCATAGATGTGACTCTGCCCGGTTAGACCATCACTGTGTCTTCGACCAGCTCAGTGAGAGGATGCCGGGAAGCTGAACCCCCAGCCGAAGCAAGAGACCCGAACTGACCTAGTCAGTGTATCACCAGTGGCAATGAATGTCACTTCGTATACCAGCTAGGTAGGTGTATTAAGCATTGGGAAATATTATTTTTGGTTTGACTTCCTCTGGAAGAACTGTTGTCGTTTCAAGCATCCCAACTTTATTTTCTTTGCAATGTAAGACATTGCAGGAAGATTTCATTCCTCCTGGAGCAAAGGGATCAAAAGCTAGTTATCCTTTCATTTTAATAATTGTCTGTGAGTGCTAGCACTTTGGTGAAAGGTCCAGAGGTCCTATATTTTCAGCAGTTTTTTCACCCAAATTCTATTTAGTTAGAGCAGATTTTCCACAGCGCTCAAGGATTTAAACCGCAGAACTCCGGGTGTGCTTGCTGCAAGGTATTAGTCTCGCGCCACGTATAGCTTGTTCCTTGGGTCATGTGGATGAGTTGATAACTTTTATTGCGCGAGATGAGTGAATGTATGTGTGACAGGATAGGGTTTCAAAAGTAGAACTTTGTTGTTCAGAATAATATGTCAAAGGAAGAACGTTATGTTAAAAAACGATTAATAATTGCGAATTTAAATATTATTAGGACAGGGAAGTTAGGACAGGGAAACCGATTATACCAGCTGTAATGTATTGACAAAGATTCTTTCATTTTGAATGAGAGAAAGTAGTTTTTGGAATCAAAATAATTACCTAGCGAGTTTTTAGGATAAAGAATATACTTGGACATGAGGTATCTGTCGAAAGGGAGATATAGACATATTTTTGTAACAGAAATATTGTTGTGGTGATGTAAAAAATAATTAAAAAATTTCTGGCTGTTAACTGAAAGTAAGAACTATTGTATTGTAGTGTACACCACAGTGTTCAGGGAATAAATGATAGAATATGATAGAGGCGGTTTTTCTATATTATTTATGTGAGCAAATGAAGACACAAGTCAGTGTCTGTATTCTTGTCGTGGGATTGTCTTTTAAATATTGTAGTAGTGAAATGTTAGTTTAATTGAGGAGAGCCAGCCTAACTCCATTACAATTACGGGAGGGGGGGGAGTGGGAGAAGGGGGGATGTACCTAGCAATGTTTGCCAAGATGACTTACATCGTGTCCATCTGTCTAGATGAACTGTGCTGGAAATCTGGCAGCGTACAGAAGAGACCTGACGACCTGTAGAGGAGCACTGGCAGCCCGTCCGTAAGCAGAAGAAAACCTACGACCTGGAGACCAGGCGTCGTGTTTGACCAGCCGGTCGAGGACTGTCACTACCCATTCGCTTTAAGTACCACCATTACAGCTAGGTCGCTCTCAGGTCCCTCTCTCCTTTGAATGAAATGTCCATTGTCCGGAGGTCGGATGTGTGTGGGGATGTTTCTAGGAGAAGCATGTGTGTCAAATGAGTCCGTGTGCGTAAGACTGTGATGGAACCAGACTCTATATTTCTGAAGCAACTTCAACACACTATGTTCTCATTACAACCTACAGCACCAAAGTTCCATAGACAACAACAATCTACCTATGT
>CM054161.1:25248108-25255608 GCA_028751875.1 Rapana venosa | reverse complement strand
GTTCCTGTATTTATTCATTCAGCCGTTCAATTATCACCTTTATAACATAGGTCTCAAACACCTGTTTTTGTAACTGAAATCAGTCATTCCTTCTCCATGACCCCAGGCGTCAGCTATAATATGGCCGCCATGCATTAATCCGCTGGGTAAAAAAAAAAAAGGCGTGGTCGAGTGGTTTAGGCGGTCAACTCGTGATCCAGAGGTCGCGGGTTCGATCCCCGCTCGTCTCGGTGTTGTGTCCTTGGGAAAGACACTTTACTCCTATTTTCCTCACTCCACCCAGGTGTACAAGTGGGTACCAGCTCTGCTGGGGAAGTATCTTGCGACAGACTAGCGTCCTGTCACAGGGGTGGTGAAAAACTATCAGTTCGCTTAACGCTACAGAAACCGGGATAAGCTTCGGCTCTATGGGCCTTCTGGCTCGAAAGAACATACTAAAAAAAAGGGGGGGGGCGGTTACTCAGCCTAATGTGGCACATTGCTAAGGGAACCAGAGGTAAAAGATGGCCCTGTGTCAGCCTCCATCACCTTGTCAGCTTGCTACCTTGACCATGTGCTAGGCACCAGAGGCTGACCATGATTCTGATCACAGCTAACAGGATCAGACGTCAGATGCTAATTCAACTGGGCTCATGAGCCGGTCAGCATGTACCAAGACTCTTTTCTTCTTTGTTAGGTTGGTTGTGTAGAGTTTTGTTTGTTTCTTTCTTTCTTTCTTTTTGCTTTCTGTTTTAAAAGTAAGAAGTTTTTATTTATATCCTAAAGGCTTCTTTCACTTACCTTGGCTGCTGTAGACGGAGCTCCATAGGCATGTGATGAAAATATAGGTGCCCCACCACGCCTTCATCTCTGAGATAGTCCCAAATTCGCACTGTGAACCAAATTTTTTAAAAAGGGAAAAGAAAAAACCCACACATTGTTTGTGAAGGATGCCAGATATATAAAATCCTTAAATTTAAGCAAGAAGAGTTTATATGTATGTATGTATATATATATATATATATATATATATATATATATATATATATATATATATATATATATATATATATATAATGATCAGACATGCGTTCCCTCGTCATGCATAGAATTTCGTATGCATGTGTAACCTGAACCATAACTGCAGACATAGAAAGAAGGATACAGGCAATGGAGATGAGGTGCTTTTGTAAACTTCTTGATATCTTGTACAGAGATGTATAAGCAAACAGGAAGTGAAAACTCGATTTGAAAATGCCACCAGGCCGCATGAAACGCCAACGACTTCAGAGAAAAAACGCAAACTAAAGTGGTATCAGAGTATCACACAAACATCTAGACAGGCCAAGACTGTCCTACAGGGCACAGTACGAGGAGGGAGATGAAGAGGCAGTCTGAGAAAATGATGCGAAGACAACATCAGAACGTAGACTAGCCTTAAGTGGAACGATATGGTGTAGGTCATCTGGAGGAGATTCAGTTGAAACTAGAATGTTCACCTTTTAACCCCGATACGTAGAATGTTCAAACTTTATTTAGCCTAATAAATTTATTTAGGGAAGGTAAAAAAAACAACCCATGGCAACAAGAGTTGTCCCTGGCAAAATTCTAAAGAAAAAAAGCCACTCTGATTAGGAAACAAATACAGTTGCAGACAGGAAAAAGAAAAGAAAAAGGGTGGCGCTGCTCTTGTGGCGACGTGCTCTCCCCTGGGAGAGCAGCCTGAATTTCACACAGAAAAATCTCCCGTGACTTAAAGTGGTATACATAAATGAATAAATAATGAATAGATAAATAAAGAATGGGGAGGAGGACAATTTGGTCCTTAAATGCTTTCTTTCTAATGAAAAGCAAGCGACAGGGGGGATTTAAACTAAAGAAAATGCATACCACATGATTAGTATACAGACAAGGGTTTTGCTTTTTTCTAACAGCACACTATAGCAACATGCACACATAAACCTACAGTTACTTCTCTTATATTATTCCCACCAAATTATGTACTTGTCATTAACTCAAATATTTGACAGTAAATTATTTTAGAATGAGGCAACATCTTCACCACAAAACAGCACGCTGAAGAGAGGTCAAGGGTGAACCTTCCAAGCATACTGCCTGACTGAGATTCCTCGAGTTGCAAAGTCTGTAGTGGTGCCCCAAAGGTCAACTAAACTATAGAATACGTGGAGAGAGAGAGAGAGAGAGAGAGAGAGAGAGAGAGAGAGAGAGAGAGAGAGAGAGAGAGAGAGAGAGAGAAGAGAGAGAGAGAGAGAGAGCACTCGCGAGCCAGAGAGCAAAAAATGACTTTAAAAAGTCTTTAAATGATAGCATGTGAGGAATTTCTAGTATCAATTTGTTCTCAAACTGCTAAACTGTTAGAGTTCGGTCAACTATTTCTTGGGCAGAAAACTAAGGATTGCAACAGTATTTTTTAGCTACTAGGTTGTTCAATAATTATAGTTTATATAGTTTTGAAAAAATGATGGCACAATGTGTTTGTTACAACGTGTACCGTTATTTAAACATTGTTTACAAAACTGATGCATTTGAATACATACCCATAAAAAGCCAGAATGTCATCAAAATTGTGGTGTTTTTTTCTGTAGTATGTGTTGCTGTTATAGTACCATCATAAGAGCAAGGAAGGTAACAAAAGTCAACACTTAAGAGTCACTTCATAGGGCATTTCCTACTTTTCCAAAAAATAAATAAAATAATCTCAATGCTCTGGCTTGGGTCTATAATCTTATGATACTGACGTGGATACAAAATAGAAGTTACTTAGACAAGATATCAATAGTTATTTAACAATAATAAAGTTTTTAATATACCCATAGACTATTTGCGATTTCAATCATTTCTAAGCACAAAAAACCCTTCCCAATTGTTGGTAGGTGACTGTGTTTCCTTTTACCATGAATTACACTTAATGTTTTTTTCCAATAACACTTAAAGGACAGACAAACATCCAAGTTAAGTAATAACGAATGAAAGGCCCTGTTACCTTGACTGTATTTCGTTCTACATCTACATATTTTTGTGGTGGATCTGTTAAATCATTATTCCACACTTATTCACAAAATCATTTGAAAAAGGTTTACATCAACTGGAATACAACTTTGAACTCAAGCTTGGTCCATCTTCTTGTACACTAAGCTGAAAATGTCTTTAAATTTAGATCTGTGAAACTCAGTCACAGTTGACATTTTCCTTCTTTAAAATGAGTGATGTGTGAGACTCAGAAATTAGCTAGGGAACATCAATATTGTTTACCTGACAAAATATAAACATCTGAACTGAGACCCACATGAAGCTAGGGCATACTGATATCCTTTACCTGACAAAATATGAACATCTGGACTGTGAGACCCTCAACATGGAAGATAGGGAACACTGATAGCATTTACCAGACAAACTATGAACATCTGGACTGTGAGACCCTCAATGTGTAGCTAAGGGTCATACATATCGTTTACCTGACGAAATATGAACATTTGAACTGTGAGACCCACAACCTATACGAATATCAATATAATTACCTTACTTTAAAACTCGAGATCACCAATGTTCTTGTTTTCTTAGTCTTGTACACATATCACAATGGCCCAACACCAGGCATCATTTCTATAACTATTCCCCTAAATGTGGGCACTGTTGTTCTCATTGAGGAATGAGGTGGTGGTCAAACAACTGTTCTTAAATCTGGCCCTTAACAACATAAACAATGTACTATGGGCCATCACACATCAAATCAGAAACTTACACAGACTCAACAGACAGAAGATCTAAATTGCTTATTTTCTCTCTCTCTCTCTCTCTCTCTCTCTCTCTCTCTCTCTCTCTCCTCCTTATATATATATATATATATATATATATATATATATATATATATATATATATATATTACACTCAGTCTCTCACAGTCACAGGCATACATACACAAAACATTGAGAAACATCACGGTGTTGAATTATATGATTCATTGAAAGTTAATGAATAACTAAATCCATGACACAAACACACGCTCACAGTGGTTTTGATTTGTAAATATAATAAAGTAATATACATCATCGTTTCTATTGCCTACTTATATATCAGTATACAACAATAACATCACTCTCAGTAGTCTCATAATACTGTTAAACATCAAGTATCCCTATCCAAATTTCTTTACATGCTGGATTCCTAATATCTTGGTAAAAATTATGGTCATCTGTCTCTACTCCAGACCTCCTATTTTTCTCCAGACTTTATTTCACATCTTATGTTATGAGTTATTTTCTTCTTTTATTATGTTTTCGTTATAAATCATAATGTGCATATTTTGTCAGATTTATTCAGTAAAAGATATAGCGTTCATATTTCTACATTTTAGATCTAGAGAACTGTAGATCCACCATGGCAACTGTTCAATGATCTACTTTCATTGTTACATTTAATCAGCAAGTTTTCTCTTTTTCATGTTCTTGAAAACTGTTAATGTTACGATCATGCAACAGTCCAGCCATGTCAGAGTATTTTCCATGTAAATAAAAGGACAACCAATGTTTATTCTCAACAGGATGAGAAGGAGTCAGCTCACAACAAGAATGAAAAGAAATTTGGTTTTCATTACAATTTCAATTGTCAGAAAATCAGTTTTGATTAAACAACACATTTACCACTATACTTACCCGTTTATTCAGCAGCCCAAACTAAGTTTTAATCAATTTACCATCCTTTTAGGGGGACAGGCACAGCAACCTGCTATGTCCACATCTATATAGGAACACTATGTTGACTGTTACACAGCCTCACTTTCCGTCTTTGACAAAACACCACAAATGTAAAACACGCTAAAGCCTGTCCTATCACTTATAACATATGAACATCTGAACTGTTCCTTTCATTTTAGTCTCTTCACAAAATGTGATATTAGACACATTAAGAAAAAAAAGTGTAGGAGAGGGGGAAGGAATTCTGGGAGTGGGGTAGGGGATTAATGTATTAATCAAATCTACACAGATCTGTAAGAAAATGTAAATACAAAGAATTCTTGAGTACAGAATAATAAAAAATCCCAATTTCTAACAGAATCTGAGGAATGAACAATAAAACTATTTGTAACCATAACCAGCGAGAGAAAATCTAAACTGCAGAATGATAATGTCTTTAAAGTCCATAATAATCACAACAATGAACCAATTGGACTATGCAATAATGATTTAAAAATAAATCATACTTCAGTAAAGGATCACTGAATACAGCTGATGACGATGCTGAGGTAGGAACAGATATGAAACTTTTCAGCATTCTACATATCAATATATGATCAAAAGTTATACTATGGCCACATATGTATGAAACATGTTTAACATATTTTGTCTTAAAACAGTTCAATTCCGATCTACAAGCCAGAGAAACAATTTGTTTTGCATGATAAAAATCAGTTTCATATATTTTAACAAAACGCTCAAATTTTATCATCTCTCCATGTACATTTAGAAAACCAAGTCTCTTTTTTCACACCGAAATAACTTTTGCTATACTTTTTGCACGATTTGATAACATTTGTGTAGTGACAATTGGAGTTTTAATTTTGTCACATCTGTTAATTGTTTGGCCCTTTTTTTTGCTAAAAGGTCAACATTTTCATTGTGATATACGAGATGGAATCCAACAAAAAGTTATGTCTGTACCTTTTAAGGTGAGGAGATGAATTAAATGACAGATCTCTATTACAAGTTTAGATCTAACTTTTGCTTGCATAGAGCTGATGGCTTGAATTACTGATTTTGAATCAACACAAAAAAGTAATTGAAAAAAGCTCTTTGAAAATCGATTAAAAAATTAAGTGCCATTAGTATAGCTACGAGTTCTGCTGTAAAAATTGATATATTCTCCCAAGATGAAACTATTTTTTCGGATTTTAAATCTGGTATAGTGTATGCAGCACCAGCATTATTGTTTAAGACTGATCCATCTGTAAAAACTTTTAAATGGTTCCAATAATGTTCTTCCAAATGAATTTTTGCTCTAGAGGATACTAAATTTATATTACAATTCTTTATTAAGTCAATATAATTGATGTCAAACTGTGCTCTTTTGAGTTCCCAAGTTTGAGTGGGATACTTCATCTCTTTTAGCAATATTTGTATATGGATTCAATCCAGCATTTATAAAAGTTTGAGATGTGTATGTACCCAGTGTGGTGTTAGAGGATATCATTCTTGCTGTCTTTGGAAAATCTCTTTTAGACATGATATTTATTGCCGGTTGCAAATCATTCTTAACAGTTATACCTATTAGGACACATTTACAACAAGCGATCCTTCGGTGACTTTCTAATGATAAAATTCCACATGCACTATATGTTTTTATACAGGAGGCATGAACTGGTAGACCTCAAGCCAGTTTGTATGCTCTACAGTCTATACTTTGAAGTTTTCTTAAAAGATAAGACCCACAACGTGTAGCTAGGGAACATCAATATAGTTTAGCATATAAAAATGAATATCTGAACTGTGGAACACCTGAAAGAGGAACAAGAGTGTCTGAAAACATTATCAAATTATTTTTTCACCTTACTTGGCAAGAGATTAGATGGTGAGATTTTAAATATGCAACCCTCTTTGTCCACCATAAGGGTAATTGCATTCTGATCTTGTAATGTCTAAATTCATTCACAGTGTGCATGAATTCTTTTTTGTTTTAATTGCAGTTTTTTCCACTTTATCATCCATTTCTAGGGGCACGTAATGGCCTACTCTTCTGAAACATGGAACGAGTTTTAACAAGAATGCAAGACGTTCTGCCTGCATTTCTTCTCAGGGCCTTGGTTAATAGTCTTATCCTAAGGATTTTCAAAGGAGTAGAACCAGTTAGCAGCTGGGGAATAATCTAGAAAACGGGCGTCTCTGTGGAGGCTCAATCCCAAGCCCTCAGATTGCAATCTTAATACTCTAGCCACTTGACTAGTCTTCCCCCTTTGTTCACGAATAAACTGGAAATGATCAAAGTAGGTAAAAGGATAATCAAACTAGATTAATTAGGGAAAACAAAATTTCAATATCTTTCCAAGAGAACAAATAATTTAAGTCAGTTGTGATTTTAAAAATCTGGTTCTGTCAGATCCACTAAACATCATGCCCGTGAAATGGAAACATAGCTGAATTGTCGTCCTTGGATAAAAGAAACAAAAGCAAGCAGTTTAAAGACTGCCCTGCTTTTGCAATAATTCAAACAGGTATCATACAGAGGAAGAAGCAGGGGAAACTTTGGCCTTCCAATACTCACAAGTCTGAAAATCTCCCGAATAAATATGCTGGTCTAGGGTTCAGCGCCCTGATCAATATGACGGTTACCCATGGTTTGTTGTTAATATTTTCAAAGGTACGTTAAGTATTGTAAATATCAGAGCTATCAGCCTAAGCTATCATACTTTAAAAGATAATGTCAAAGGATTATGACCTAGGAATATTTTGACGTACTAGAATTGTTGAGTAAAGGTGGTTATATCTTCAGTTTAAAATCTATTCCCAT